>JAMXBD010001514.1:0-354701 GCA_024138025.1 Combretum micranthum
GCAACATAGTATATTCCTTTTTTTTTTCTTTTTTTCTTTTTTCTTTTGGGTTTAATATCACCTTTTGGAAATTTTAGGGATATTACAAAAGGAAATTATATAACTTGGTCGTTAAATAACATGACTTCTTTTGCTTATTGTTTTCTTTTACCACATATAGCTTTGAAATATTGCAATCTAATCATTTATTTTATAGAGTGGCCCGAAAAAAAAAACATTTATTTTATAGAAAACATTCTAAAGTTCGGTAACATTGATTTTACAATATTTACAGTCATATATATTTTTTCTAATTTGATTTTCCTTTGCTACTTTTTATTTTTAAATTTTTTAAAATATTTTAAGCATTCTCTAATCAAGTATATGACATAAGCACCAAATCAATGCTGCCACAGCCCATTGTTATTAAACACGTGGCAGTTTTAGTAAGCAACATCTCTGTTAAATTATGTAACATGCTTACATATCATATTATAATTGGTAAAAACATAATCAAGACACCAATTTTCACGCCCCAACTAAGATCAAGGCGTGTTCAGTTTCGCCACATATAATACGTAAGTATTATACGCAAAAGCAACCCTAACTTATCTATTTATTGCGATCATTTGCTATCCAATTTTATATCTTTGAAATAAATTAATTTAATTAAGTTTTGAAATTATATGATATGCAGCGGAAAAATAAAATTTTACAAAATTTTCACAAAAAGGTTACTCCTATAAGTAACCAATGTACTTATGTATAAGTATACGTAACTATCAATTAAAACATTATTATAAGTAATCTCAAGGCATCCCATGATGTCTTAAACAAAAAGTTCTGAGAGTAAGAAAGACAAGTTTAAGTATCTCATAAAGCAAAAGTTTTATTAGGACACCAAATATTAACAAAGAGTAAGGCTCAAAAGAAGGCCCTCTAAACTTATATGCATCAAAATGCACATGGTCCACTCCTAGCGTAAGTATCAGGTCAAATGCAAGACTACTCACTAAACTCCTCAAAGAGACCCTTGAAGTCGGTACCATAACCCTCGTGATCTAAACAATCATCATTGTCATCGTCGCCTGAAAAGGAAAAGAGTGAGCTGAAAGTCCAGTACATAGTAACTCAAGCACACGAAATGAAAGACACGCACATAATCTAGATGTAATGCAATGACCAACAATTTTTTATTTTTTATTTAAAATATAGCAATCAACAAAGGAGCACTTACACTTCGGCAACACACTGGGAACCAAGGGGTCTTGAGTAGTAGCAACCTCAGGAGATTGATATAGATAGACCGAAATCTATATCTCCTATCTTTAACTATAATAGCTTCATTTAGGGGTTACTGCCATTACGCGACTCTACTTATTTCAGTCAATTATTGTTCAGTTTAACGATGCCCATAATCTAAACTGAACAAATGTAACTTCTTTATAAACGTAAATAGATATTGTCTCGCTACGTTTCTCTATCAGCTACCCACCAAGCCATCCTCGATAGCCTAAGTACCTAACTACCGTGTTGGCATCGTCTGGCAAAGTTGTCACCCCTCAGCTTAAGCCTAAGAATGACTATGCACAATCAATCACTCAATTATTATTAGCCATCTTTAAATATTAATTTATTCAAAAATGTCTATCCTAATCAAGAAACATGCATGTTACTATGTACTTGATATAAAATCTGTAGCTTGGTACAAGTCAGAAAGTGGACCAGATAGTATGTCAGAAGCAATAGTATCTGTATAAAGATATTTCATATTAGTATAAAGTAAGTAATCAACTATTTAATTCTTATTATTTATTCACTCATGTTTTGTTGTTCCGTAAGGTAAGGTCTTATATATGTTTATATACATAAGGCCTTGATATGTTGAGTTGGATTTCATTTAGGGTATTGGGATTAAATAGTTTAGATTAAGCCCGCGAGCATTTAAGAGATTAAATTTCTTATTTTGGAGCATTGGAGCCTTTGGGGTTCTAAACTAAGCCCAATAAGAGTTTGATTAAGTCTTTTGATATGTAGGGTAATGGGCTTTAAGGAATATGACTGGGCCCATTTAAGAATTTGGATTATAATTTAAGTAGAATTGGGTTTAAATATTGAATTAGGCCCAATTGAGTGAAACTAGGTATTAGACCTAAGAATTAGGAAAAACCCAATTGGAATGTAAGTTAAATTTAATTTAAACTATCAGGTATTCTAAATTCTTACTTAGGCCGGTAGGTATATCTTAAGGCTTATGGACTCAAGAAATGTTACACGAGCCCACTAGGTAATTCAATACCCAAAAATTTCATAATGGACTTAAACATTTATCGAAATAAGCCTATTATGGATTTTAAGTCCATAAGGTGTGGTTGGATAATTATTTGATTCAAGACTCTAAAACTCAAAGAAAATTCAATTTGAGTAATTTTGTAGCCCATTAATATTGGAGTAGGCCAAAAATAGTTAAATCAATTTATTGACCCTAGGGAATTAGCTATTTCATATTAGTAAATTTTCAACCTATTTTAATTTATTTAGCCAAGTTGGATATGAATTAGTATCTAAATTCTAAGCCCATGTTGAGTCCAGTATTTATTCCGGGCCTATATTTAGTCAATAGTGCTACTATTTATCATTTAAGCTAAAATCTCCCTCTCTCTTATCTTCTATTATTATCTCTTTTTTTTTTTTTTAAATCCGAATCAATTGGAAAAATTCAACGTCAGTTAATTACATCATATGCGGCTTTGGAAATCCGCATGGACAAGGTTACTATTTCAGCCTTGAGAGTGATTCATTATTTCCAATACTCATGAAATCTATTGGCAGTCATTCATGAAATTCCAGTTTAATATGTTCAAATTCCGATTGATATTATTTAATTGTCAATGATTTCAAATTTTCAATTTATATCCAAATCCATCAAACCAAAATTAATATATTATATTTAATTTATTTTATTCAACACAAACATATATATACTCATATTATCATCGGTAAGAACATGCATATGCACAATCTCAGCATATTTTTAATCATTTAGGTTGTAACTCCGGTTTGAAACTTATTTGCATTACACCAAATCTCAATGATACAATTTACTAAGTCAACATCATGATTCCATGTTTATCAATTAAATCACAATTTCCTAGATTTAACCAAATTTAATCTAATTAACATAACACCATATTTTCGACATATACACACATATAATACGTAAACTTACATTTCAACATGATTTATTATATTAATTCAACAAAACATATGTACATGTATATATATATATTTAATACAACCAGCCATCATATACATCTACACTTTGAAATTTGTATATTACTCCGATGGTAACATATATATTCATGCTTATTTTACGATTTGAATTTATGGAAATCACAAATCCACACATATGTACATTACTGATATTAATTTAAGAAATTTTATTATTGTATAAAAAAACAATTAGAATATTAATCATATGCACAATAACATATGACTCGACATATTTATATTAGATATATTACTTTAATCCTTGTAAATATATATTATTTTTTTATTTGAAACCAATCAAGATTATCATGATTTTCTTTTTTTATTTAAAATATGTAATGTACACATCCGATTATCAACTTTAAGATTTATAATTTTATTCAATTCGACAACGTAGATTCATTTGCTCTCATAAGACCATCATATTAATTTTCATCAATGAAAATACAATGAACAAATAGATCCAATAATTATATATTAATATTACTACTGCTCTCACCCCAAAAAAATTCTGATGAAGCTTTAATCAAAATTCCTGTGTTTCTTTTTTGGCCCTTGGACAAATAAAACAATAAAAGAGAGAACTTTGAGGCCGCTAAACAAAGACCAGACTTAAGGAGTTATTTATATTGGTTTGTTGAGAAGGAGGCTAGGGTTTAGGCATTAATAAGGTTGGTTCCAGAATGTGATAGGTCACTTATGTTAATGATATTGTAATAAGAATCTATTGAAACTAGAAGGGATATAAAGGGTTAGGCATAACCTCTAGAAGATGTAAAGTTAGGGGTTTGGAAAAGAATAATCGATTAAAATTAGCATTAACATTTAGTTCATTTTAATTTAAAACTCATTCTAGGTAACTAATTATTGACTTTTTTTATTTTGTTCAAAATTTTTAATAAATCTAGAATTTGAAAATGAATTTCTAAGGTAAATTAGATAAGGGATTTAATGTCTAATCGTAATTTTAATTAAAATTGTTTATTCAAGTAGATCATAGTTCACTCAGCCTATTTAGTTAAGTTATCAATTTTCAATTATATATATAGGCTTAAATTTACCTATATGTATTTCAAGGATGTTTTATCCTCCCACCCTTAAAAGAAGTTCCATCCTCAAAACTTACCTCACTGGTCAAAGAGCTTAGGGTATTTTTGCTTCATTGATTCCTCGGTCTCCCAAGTGGCCTCTCTCTCAGTTTGACCACTTCATTGCGCCTTGATGAAGCTTATCGTCTTCCTCAACATTTTCTCCATCCTATCAACAATCTTCACTGGTCTCTCAGTTATCGTTAGGTTAAGATGTATCTCAGGTTAATGTGTCTCTATAAATGCCTTTGGATTGGATATGCACTTCCTCAACTGTATTAAAACGTGAAACACATCATGCACTCCAGATAAATTCAGAGTTAATGCTAGCTTATATGCAACTGGTCTGATCTTCTCAAGTATCTCAAAGGGTCCTATATACCTCGAATTCAACCTCCCCTTGACTCCGAATTTGAAAACCCCCTTGGTAGGAGATATTCAAAGAAAAATGTGATCTCCTACCTCAAACTCAAGAGGTTGTCGCTTCATTTCTGCGTAGCTCTTATATCGATCATGTGCTACTTTCATCCTTTGTTTCACAATCTATATTTTATCAATCGCCTGCTGCACAAGATTTGGACCAAGAATAGCCCATTCACCTACTTCATCCCAGTGGAGAGGTGATCTACACTTCCTACCATATAGTGTTTCATAAGGAGCCATTTGAATCGTTGCTTGGTAGCTATTATTATAAGCAAACTCAAGCAACGGTAAGTGATCATCTCAATGGTCTCTAAAGTCTAAAGCACAAGCTCTCAACATATCCTCTAATATCTTTATATTCCTTTCAGACTGTCCATTAGTCTGGGGATGAAAAGTCGTACTAAATTGAAGTCTTGTACCAAGTGACTCATGTAAGCTCTTTCAAAATTGACTCACAAACCTCGGATCCCTATCCAATATGATAGACACTAGTACTCCATGAAGTTGCACTATCTTTCTAATATAGATATGAGCCATCTTCTCAAGTGAACACTCGACCTTCAAGGGAATGAAGTGTGCCGACTTCGTCAATCTATCAACTATAACCCATATGACCTCATGCCCAATTGGTGTCTTTGGTAATGCAGTCACAAAATTCATCTTGACACATTCCCACTTCCATTCAGGAATAGGTAAGGGTTGAAGTTCACCTCCTGGACGTTGATGCACAACTCGGATCTATTAGCAAGTCAAATACTTAAGGCACATAATCTGCCACATCTCTCTATATACCATCCTACCAATAGTGTTTTTTCAGATCTTTATACATTTTCGTACTACCAGGATGAATAGAATATGTTCACGAGTGAGCTTCCTTCATTACTTCCTTCCTCAAGTCATGTACAGTGGGCATGTATAATCTATTTCCATATCTCATGATACCCTCATCATCAAGCCTCAATTCTTTTCTTCTTCCATTTCGAATAGCACCAAGTATCTTCTCAACCTTTGCATCATCTTTCTGGCTTCGCTTGATCTGTTCAAGTAATGAAGGTTGCAAGCTTAAACTAACAATCATCACATCAATCTGCTTCATGGTTACTTCGATATCAAGTCTCCTGAGATCCTCTAATATTTCTTTTTGTGAAGTGATCATGGCTGCCATACTGACCTGTTTATTTCTACTTAATGCATCTGCAACCACATTAGCTTTCCCTGGATGATAGAGTATCTCAACATCATAATCCTTTATCAGCTCTAACCAACGCCTCTATCTCATGTTCAGTTCCTTTTGTATAAAGATGTACTTTAAGCTCTTATGATCTATATATATCTTACTTTTCTTGCCAAATAGATAATGTCTCCACAACTTCAAAGCTAGAACCACTGCGACTAACTCCAAATCATGTACCGGATAATTCCTGTCATGCAGCTTTAATTGTCTCGAGGCATAAGCAATCACCCTACCATCTTGCATTAAAACACACGCAAGATCTTGTATAGAGCCATCACTATATACAACAAACTCGTTACCATTAACTGGTAAAGCAAGAACAGGTGTTGTCACTAATCTCTGTTTCAACTCGTGAAAGCTTTCCTCACACTTATCCGACCATACAAACTTAGTGTTTTTCTAAGTCAATCTTATCATCGGAGCTGCTATCTTTGAAAATTCTTCTACAAATCTCCTATAATACCCAACTAGACTAAGGAAACTTTGAATCTCAGTCACATGCGTTGGTCTTTGCCAATCTGTTATAGCCTTAATCTTCTCGGGATCAACTGATATGCCATCCTTTGTCACCATATGTCCTAAAAAGGCAACTTCCTTAAGCCAAAACTTACACTTGCTAAATTTAGCATATAACTTCTTTTCCCTTAATTTCTGAAGTACAAGCCTTAAATGTTCCCCATGTTCTCCTCATTCTTGGAATATATTAAGATGTAATTAATAAACACGATTACAAATCTATCTAAAATAATCCTTGAACACTCGATTCATCAGGTCCTTAAAAGCTGTAGAGGCATTAGTCATGCCAAAAGGCATGATGAGAAACTCGTAATGTCCATACCTACAAAGCATGTTAAATTTTAAGATCTCATTAAAACACTTCAAACAAAATAAGATTATGACATTTACCTTCTACGAAAAGTCGTTTTAGGTACATCATGCGGTTTAATCTTGAGTTAATGATAGCTAGATCGTAGATCAATCTTAGAGAATATCGCTGCACCTCGGAACTGATCAAACAAATTGTCAATTCATGGCAAGGGATATCGGTTGTTAACTGTAACTTAATTTAACTCTTTATAGTCTATACACATCCACAAGCTACCATCCTTCTTCTTCACAAATAAAATAGGAGCAACCCGTGATGAAATACTTGGCTGAATAAAGCCAAGATCCTGTAACTCTTGCAATTGCTTCTTAAGCTCTTTCAACTCAGTGGGATCCATTTTATATGATGCTTTAGATATTGGTGATGTTCCCGGAACCAATTCAATACTAAATTCTATCTCCTGGTCTAGGGGTAAACCCAGTAGATCATCAGAGAAAAACATCAACAAACTCTTTAACCACTAGTACCATATCAATTGTATTCTCCTCAGCACTCACTGTGGCTATCGAGGGTCGTTCCCACAACTCCATTGAATACAAGCTCACCGGCCTTCACCTCTCTAAACTATGAGTGATATTCCCACTTTCCAAGTTAAAAGTCAACACGGCCCTATTATAATAGCTCGATTTGTGAGAGGCATTACTTTTAAGGCAAACAAAAGCCTCAGGTCATGGGTTCTATCCTCAAGGCTGTAACTGGGGTCAACTTTGTTTGGGGTAACATACCTTCTTGTTCTAATAGGGAACTTGTTGCGGTGATCCCTCAAAATCAGTACCTGTGGGGCTGTGGTCTTAGCATCACATCGGCTGCCTGAGGGTGGGCGTGACATAAAAAGGTGCCTTTTTATGTCACCCCTCATCCCACGCACACCACAACTATAGGGGTGCCATTAGGTCCGTAGACCACCCTAGGCAGGCAGCGTGATACTAGGTACACTGGCCTCCTAGTACATTCACAAGCACAACCGAAGCATAGGAAGGTATTGTTCTACATCCATAGCATTCGAGTCTAAGCTGCAGCCTCGCAAACTCGTACCCTAAATGTAGCCTTTTGTTTCACTCAAAGGTGAAATGCCTTCACCAATTATACTTGAAGGAGTTGCCTAAGGGAGCTTTGGATAGGGGGTAGTATACCTGGCATTACGACCGCCTGTCCAGGGTAGTCTGCAGACATAGGTGAGCCCCCACAGCTAGGGTTGTGCTTAGGATGGGGTGTGACACCAATTTTGACAGAACAAACATTTGTCCTATTGGTAATGTCAACTTTTTAAAGGAAATAAGTTCCGACTTTTTTGGGGATTAAGTGTAATTTACCTTCAAACTGACTAAACTAATTTTTAACCGACCTCAAAAATGCTCTATATCCTGATGGTAATTTTTTTCTTTTGGACCAAAAAAAAGAATAGGAATTTTTCCCTCACTTCCGTGATAAACAAATAAATAAAATAAAATAAATCATATTAGTTTCTTCTCTTTTCTTCCTAAGGGATGTAGGCAAAGCGCCTATGTAGACTTGTTCGTTTTCAGTCTCAATTAATTGCACATTATAGTGGTAACTATGCTAGAAAATCTTTAATATGAAAGGTTGTGTCAAATATGTGTCTACTATTATTGTTGAAAAAGAAAAAAAAAACAATTTAGTAACTATAGAAATTTGATTACCAAAATACACATCATTTCTAAGAAATGCCACATGACATTTTTACACAAGTACCACGTCCAGAAGCTGCCATTTAGGAAATTACTACCGACGTTATATATCATGGGATAATAATATACCAGCACAAGTCGCATATGCTTCGCAATTTTTTTGCAATGCTTCGCATACTACACATATGATATGATTTTGAGTTGGTATTTTCTTAATTATTTTTATACAATTAGTATTTGATTAATTATTTTTTCAATAGATCAATAAACAGACACTTTCCTCATAAAAAGTGATTTTAGAAACATCAAATATTTGCGAATAATTGTCATATTTAATACCTAAACTTTACTTTTTTTTTTTAACTGCTACTAAAGTCTTTGTACCTAAATTTTATTTATTTTTATATTAATTATTTGAACTTTATCAATTTTTACAATTAGCTATTTGAACTTTACACATTTTAAAATAAACTAACTTGTCTAGATACTATGAGGGAACTCGAAAGTTTATAGGTAATAAATTAATATTTTAAAACTTCATTTGGCAAAGTTTAAGTAGGAAACGTCACATTTACCCAATATTTCATACGAAATACAATTATAATTTCTACGTACTTCGCTTATAAGCATTGGTTTATTTAAACGCCCCAGTTTTCTGTACCATCGAATCATTGGTCCAAGTTACCATTTACATTGATTATTATGTTAATTACTTTAGAATATTTTTATATATAATTTCCCTAATAATATCTTCTTTGTTATTTTTGTTGAAAAATGATGACTTCTTGGATAAGCAAATTTTAAATTTTTTTTTTCTTAAAACATTTATAATGTGTTTCAGTGCAATTATACATTATATATATAGTGGTTTGTCTGTGTATTAATATATTTTTCTCTTGAATCATATTTGATGCAATAATTGTGTTTTATTCTAAATTTTATTATACTGATGCACGCATCCTAATACACATAAAGTAAATTTATCGCGGGCATTTTATTTGGTAGGCTTATAACAAACTAAGACATACAATATCATAATAATCATTGTATTTTCTACAACATAAAAACAGCGCTTTTTATCCGATACATCTAATTATATCGGAAATTAGTAATTATTTATGCGGGGAGGATTAATAATTTGATTGGTTGAAAAATAAAAAATATAAATAAATAAAAGATACAAATATTAGGATTGGGCGTGGCTCTTGTTATCAGTTATCACGCTCTTAAAAACTATTAATATGGTTGAGGTTCATTAATTTTACAACTTATTGGAGACGTATTCAAAATTTATTAATTGTCTTTAGTTTTTTTTTTTTCCCCATTATAATGAAAGTGAGGGGATTTTAAATCTAATACATCTCATTAAAAGAAAAAAGAGATATTACTAGGTTATAAGAACACTGACATTAAAAATTTATTCAATAAAGGATTAATGTTGTGAATGTTATGTCAACTTTGACAAAAACCATAACTAAACAGCTAAAAGAATCTAATTTTATCCGTTTTGCTATTATTTCAGAGAATGTGGCAGACATATTTTTTTTTAATTTTTTTAAATGAATTGTTTATTAAAATAGATACAGAAAAAAATTAATAATTCTTACAAAAATAATAAATTAATTAAATATAAATTAAATATATTTATATATCATTTTAATATAAACACAAATAAAAAACGCATCTTCACGTCAATAAGCGAAAGACTTACGAAAACAATAAAATAATCAAAAAGGAAAGAGAGAAGTAAGACCCGAATAGTCAAATTTTGTCCTCATCGAACATCACGTCGAAAGGCAAAAGACTGACCAAAACAATGAAATGATAAAAAGGGCGAGAGATAGGTGTGACCCAAGTAATCAAATTTTGTCTTCATCGCATCGCCACGTCAAAAGGCCAAAGACTGACCAAAACAATGAAATAATAGAAAGGGAGAGAGATAGGTAAGACCCAAGTAGTCAAATTTTGTCTTCGTCGCATCATCACGCCAAAAGGCAAAAGACTGGCAAAAACAATGAAATAATCCATAAGGACAAAGATAAGACCCATAAAGAGAACAAGAAATAAACGATTGCACAATAATTATGCATTAACAGTGGAAATTTTCTTGTAGCCTTCGAGAAAAATTCATGAAAAATGTACCATGAACCTTCAAGGAAAATTCATGAAAAATATAGGGAAAATCATGGGACATTAAAAGAAGAAAAACATGTTAGCTTTGTGCCAGAGATCCATGTCCAGGTTCCATTTCTTAGTATTGGCAATAGGATTGTAAGGAGAAGAAGGGAAAAGAGAAGGGAAACAAACGGAAATGGACCAAAAGAAAATCAGGTTCTTGGCCGGTCACTCATCATCAGTGGTGGATCGATCATCTCGTGGGGTTAGAACTCATTTATTGCAATATGGCCGATCTAGCCAAACTCATGTTGAGAATAGGGATTGTAATTTGTGTTATTATATAATTTATCTTGTATTAGTGTGTAAACGAATTTGTATTTGGAATTTTCCGATAAAATTCCCCAATTCGTGACATAATTATTTATTAATTTTTTTATGAAACCCACACCCATAATATCATTCATTTAGTAAGTGCATCTTGATGAAAAATTAGTATTTTCTTTATTCATCTTATCAATATACAGAAAAAAGCTTTTATACACAATTTTTAGAAAAAAAAAAAAAAAACTATTCTGAGAAAGTCAAAAAAATACAAGCTATTTTGAGAAAGTCAAAGACACTAGTCTAAAGACATTAATTACTCTCACAAAATTAACCAATAATAATAGTATTCCATAAAAAGAAGAAAATGTGTCAATCTAAACTTCCTAATACGATTTGTTGACTACCATGCTAACATCCCCCCACCCTCCCCCCCTTCCCCCCAAACGTTAGTGTATAAATGTCTTTAATGCCCAACTTGACTAATGAGTTATAAAATGTCTTACTAAAAACAACTCTAGTAAGGATATCCTGCTAACTGATCTTCTGATTTTACAAATGGAAACTAAACTATTTTTACCTCAATATTTTTTTTTTTTTTGATAAAATGTCGATCTACTTCAACATGTTTTGTTCTATCCTGTTGGACTGGAATTTTTGCAATTTCTATGATTGATTTATTATCACAAAATAGGTTCATTGTAGAACTGAGTGAACATCCAATTTCTTCCAATAATCTTTTGAGCCAAGATGTTCACAAAGTCCCTTAGTCATGCTTCTGAATTCTACCTCTGCACTAGATAATGCAACCACTTTTTGTTTCTTACTTCACCAAGTGACTAAATTTCCACACATGAAAGTGAGATAACCTGATGTAGATCTTCTATCAGTATTACTTCCAGCCCAATCTGCATCTATATAGCTATCAACATGTAAATGCTCATATTTTCTAAACATAAGTCCTTTTCCTAGAGATGACTTCAAGCATCTTAGAATTTGAAAGACAACATCCATGTGATCTTTGCTTGGATTATGCATGAATTGACTCACTAAGCTTATAGCATAGCCAATATCTGGTCTAGTGTGAGATAACTAAATCAATTTCTCTGGAAGTTGTTGGTATCTTTCTTTATTTATGGTGTTTAGTTTGGGCGATCTCCTAATCCATGATTTTGAACCATTGGAGTGTCTACAGGCTTACAATCAAGCATTCTTGTTTCTACTAGTCAATCAAGGATATATTTCCTTTGTGATAAAAATATACCTTGATTTAATATGGATACTTCAATACCCACGAAGTATTTGAATCCCCCAAGATTCTTCTTTTCAAATTCAGAAGCTAAGTGTTCTTGTAAACTAGACATCTCATCCTTATCATTTCTTATAATTATCATACCATCAACATAAATTATCAAAGCCGTCACCATCCCTTTTCAATGTTTCAAAAAGAGAATATGATTAGAATTGCTTTATTTAAAGCCACGTTTTTTCATTACTAGATTGAATCATCCAAACCATGCTCTAAAGGACTGTTTAAGTCCATAGAGCGCCTTTTATAATTTGCATACAACTCTTGTTTGTGATAAACTAACAAACACAGGTGGTATGTCCATATAGACTTCTTCTAC
Organism: Combretum micranthum; assembly: GCA_024138025.1. NCBI lineage: Eukaryota > Viridiplantae > Streptophyta > Magnoliopsida > Myrtales > Combretaceae > Combretum > Combretum micranthum. Next base: position 12,597 of record JAMXBD010001514.1, read on the forward strand.
TAGGTTTCCGTGTAGAAACGCATTTTTTATGTCAAACTGGTGCAACGGCCAATTAAGATTTGCAATAAGAGGCAGCAAAACTCTAATAGTGTTCAACTTTGCTACCAGCGAGAAAGTTTCATGATAATCTATACCATATGTCTAAGTATATCCCTTTGCCACTAATCTTTCCTTATACCTTTCAATCGACCCATTTGCCTTGTGTTTAATAGAGAATACCCATTTGCATCCCATAGTTTTTTTTCCTTCAAGTAATGACATAAGCTTCCGAGTATCATTTCTTTGTAATGCTGCCATCTCTTCATTAATTGTTGTGATACATTTGGGATTATTCAAGGCTTCTTATATAGTATTAGGAACTTGTTCAGCTAAAAAAATGTGCACAAAGGCTCTAAGTGGTGGTGATAATCTTTTGGTGCAAACATAATTGGCAATTGGATACCTTGTCTTCTTATCTCCAACAACATTTGGCAAGTACCGACTTGGTGGCTTGCCATGGTTACATCTGTCAGGTAATCTATAGCCAATAAAATCATTAAAATCACCGGGAGAAGAATTTAGAGGTTGTACCTCTAGAATATTCTCAGGGAGTGGTCATGTACTAAAATGAGAGAAATGAGTTGGTCTTACTCTATTAGGAGTTCTTGTTCTAACTAAGGTCCTAGCATAGTTGGGGGTTGTTTTTGTTCACTTCTTGCTTGAGAAACATTATTTTCTTCTTCATGTCATGTCATAAGATTCTTCCAACCACTTTGAATATCATCATGTCTTGATTCCAAGTTGGTGTCTTTAAAGGGAGGCCAATTTTCCTAAATATCCTTATTATGTTCTCCATAAGGAGAAGAATTAGGATCTAATTTTTGAAAAAAAAATTATCTATTTCCAAAAAAGTGACATCCACTATAGTATATAAGCATCTAGTAGTAGGATCGTAGCATCGATAAGCTTTCTTATGTGTTGTATATCCTAGAAAAACACAACAAACAGCACATGGATCCAATTTTGTTTGTTGGTTTTTATGAAGATGAACATAAGCAACACATCCAAAAACTTTAGGCAGAAGCATTAAATTTAAAGGTAATTGCACATGGTAAGCAAGAGCCTGTAGTGGAGTCTCAAAATTCAAAATTCGTGATGGCATTTGATTCAAAACATAAATGGCAATGACAACTGCATCTACCCAGTATTGTTGAGGTGCATGTGATGATGTTAACAAAGCTCTTGTTGTTTCAAGAATGTGTCTATTTTCCTTTCCACAACATCATTTTGCTGTAGCGTATGAGAACAAGTGGTTTCATGAAACAAACCATGTGCTTGAAAATATTTTTTAAACTCCTTATTGTCATATTCTCCACCATTATCAGATTGAAGAATTTTAAGTTTAGCTAAAAATTGTGTTCTTATCATATTATGAAAAGAACGAAAGACTCCAAACACTTCACGTTTATTTTTCAATACATAAAGCCAAGTCATTCTTGTGCAATCATCCACAAATGTTATAAACTATCTAATTCTTGAAAAGAGATTGAAATAACAGTTTGACCCCAAACATCTGAATGCATTATTGCAAATGGTATCTCACATCTTTTCAAACTTATTGGATAAGGGGTACAATGACTCTTGGCTAGAATACAACTCTCACATTTAAAATAGATTTGTGTAAATTAGAGAACAACTTTGGAAACAAGTGCTTCAAGTACAAAAAAGATGGATGTCTAAGTCTACGATGCGTAATCAAATCTCTCTCTTGATCACCAATTCGACCTATAGTATTTGCTCTTCCAAGATTAAAATCATCCATGTAATACAACCCATTTCTTTTAGTACCTCAACCAATAATCTCATTTCTGAGAATATCCTGACATAGACAAAAACTTAGACCCATTATAGCAAAACAATTCAACTCCTCAGTCACCTATCCTATAGATAATAACTTGTTTGAGAGTGATGTGACCAATAGAGTATTTGATAAAACAAAAGAAGGTGTAAGTGCCACTGCTCCAACCCCTATAACTAGATATGTCATCCCATTAGCATTAGCAACACAAGTCCGTTTTGATTGAATAGTTGTAACTAAGTCTTTTGGATCAAAAGTCATGTGATCCCTTGCTCCTGAATCAATAATGCAATCATTGTTACCTAAGTTAGCAGCGTGTTTATTTGCAACAACAAGAGAGGTGTTCCCTTGTGATATGGTATTTAGAGAATAGTTCCCTTGTGAAATAAGGGATAGTTGAGATTCAATATTTTCATAATGTGTGCAACCTCTGACTTCTATTTCTCTCTCTCTCCCTATCTAGTTTGTTTTTTTTTTTTTTTTACCGAGTCGTAGGATCTTTGCTTTGATACCATGTATTTTTTTTATTCATCTTATCAATATACAAAGAAAAGCTTTTATATACAACTTTTAGAAAAAGCTATTTTAAGAAAGTCACAAAAAATACAAGCTATTTTGAGAAAGTCAAAGATATTACTCCCACAAACTTAGCCAATAATAATGGTATTCCATAAAAAGGAGAAAATGTGTCAATCTAAACTTCTTAATATGATTTGTTGACTACCATGCTAACACATCTTTCGTCCATATTAAATCCACTATCAGTTAAAAAGTTTTAGATAATTCTATTGAATACTTATAAACAAAAAGGGAAAAATCATAAAATTAAATTCTTTAATTACAAATGACATAGTATAACAACGCTCAAGAGCTTGGTAGGATTATTATAAAGTCATCATATTATATGTGGACCCATAATATAAGAATTGTCTTACAAATTAGAGTTTACAAAACTCTAGATAATCATTCGCTCGTTGTGGCATACATATATTTAATTATTATAAACAAAAACTACAAAGATCGTTATTTCACAATCCACAAGGATTGCAGATAACCGGAATCCTCTACAAAAAGATATGACTAGATATATCTGTGCTTAAGAAAAAATATTAGCAGCTATTAAATAAAATCCCTAAAGATGGAGTGAATATCTTAAAATTGTTCAAGTCTTAAATTTACTCTCTCAAGCTATGTTCAACCTACTAGATTCCTAGTTCACCATCTATCTAGTGAAATTTGGTTTTCAACGCACTCTATGCTTAGATCTTAATCCATTTCCTGTGTTTGAATAACCTACAGGAATAAACTATTAGGAAGGTAAACTACATCTAATTTAGAGATTATCCCTTAGTTTAAACTTTTTATTCAAATTAATATTATTAAACATATGCAATGCAAACAGTTATATGAACAAATATATGCAACTATCTACAAACTGTATATAATGTAGATTTACGTCTTCTGCGATTTCAGTTCAAGAATGACTCCGAGGATTTAACAATCCTGCTACACGTCAAGTCTAAAAAACTATTCACCCTTGGGACCTATTAGTATTCTTTTTCAAAAACGGTTTATGGCTGTTGGTTGTGTGTGAGGAACGAAGATGGTGTGGGTCGTTGTGGAGTTGCTCTATTTTTTTCCCGAATTTATAGGAAAGATGGTGTGGGTCGTTGTGGAGTTGCTCTATTTTTTTCCCGAATTTATAGGAAAATATGTGCTTTTTTATTATATTTCCATTGTAGTTAATGTAATGTGTAAAGGTAGATTTAAAAAAAAAAACATTTAGTCTTGAGGGTTTTTTTTGAAAAATATAAACAAATTTTGATAAAAAAAAATCGGCATTTGTCGTGGACAAAATAAATTACGAATTTCTTTTCATGGTGGTGTTAATTTTAGGAAAAAAAAAATAAATTTTACTTAAAATTAGATACTTTAAGAAAAACAAAGTTACAAATTTTCTATCTTTTGGGGTTTGGTTATTTTCCTAAAAAACTGAATTTTAATTAATAATTGGTTTTCTAGAAAAATAATATTTAATTTTTTAGATGTTCTGTTACTTTAAAAAAAGATCAAATTCTTAAAATTTGGTATTTTATTTGAAATATAAACTTGTGAATTTTTTTGAGGTGGCATTCTTTATATATATGTATATATATAACTAGATTTTAATTAAAACTTGTACCTTTATGATAAATAAAAATTGGGTTAATGTCGCAAGTGGTACCTAAAATTTGGCAAAATATACAATTAGGCATTTGAATTTTAAAATTGATAAATTCAGCCCTAGATAAAATTTTTATGCACATGAACGAAACCTCTATGATATTGGTTAGCATGTACGAAAAGTAATTTTAAGTATTAAATTGATCAATTTCAAAATTTAAATACTAAATTGATCAATTTTAACATTCAATACCTAATTGCATATTTTGTTAAAGTTTAGATATCATTATTGACATTTACCCCTAAAAATTTACAAATATTTTAATCTATGTACATATATAGGGATCATTTTAGCAAATAAAGTAAGATATTTGTACTTGTTTTTGCAATATTGAATTTTCTAAGTCACCAAATTACCAAATCTTACTAAGTAATAGCAGTAGTATTTTTTAAATAAAATATTCCAAATTTTCAAGAAAAAAAATATCTAATTTACATTGAAAAAGTAGGATTATTCAGTATCCAATTATATTAAATTATCGACTTTTGATGAACAATATGAATAGTGTGACATTGCTGACAAAGCTAACGTGTACTTATTACTGAATTTGTGTTAGATCCTACATCGATTCTATGAGAAATTATAGAATGGTACTTAAGTCTAGAGGGTTCTCCCATCTAATAGGCTAGTCTTTTGGGTTAGGCTCTTTCTTTGGACTTAATACCTAACATTTGGTGCTCTCGTCGAGAAACCGATGCTAATGGAAGGGGCGATCTGGAAAAGGACTATCTCGAAAAAGGACTAGACTGTAGCCACCCCGAGTGAAAGCCATCTAAAGTGGGCCATCTAGAGTAGGCCGCCGAGGGCGTCGGCTTCTCAAGGAGTGGATAATGTTACAATCCCACATCGATTCTATAAGAAATTGTTGAATAGTAATTAAGTCTAAAGGGTTCTCCTACCTAATAGGCTAGTCTTTTAGGTTGGACTCTTCTTTTGGACTTAATACCTAACAAATTGCCTTTGTTCAATTGATAACAAAATTATAATTTATTATTTACTAATGGTGTTGGGACAAAACTGGAAAACTGTGGTGGTTACAACAAGTCGGTACCATCACATTAATCAACGATTCATATCTTTTTCAATTTTGATAGAATTTTTTAAAATTTTTACATTTATTTTCTTCATAATTAATTTAATATTAATAATACTAATAGTACAAACCTTAAAATTTCCCTTCAACACTTTATAAACGTCCCATTTTAGCGAAATTTATGAAGTACCAACCTATAAGAATTGAATGAGTTACGAAATTTGAAATAATGGAAAATCACGATACTTCAATATTCGGTGAAACTATGTATGCCAATACAAATGAAATAACGTATATTAATTAATTGTTAAATTGATGAATATGTACCTATTATTTAAAGGATTTAATTATTAGCAAAAATGCACATTAAGTAGAAACTACAATTACGAAATTTTAGTAACATCTTCATTCCTAGTTTACTTAAGAAGTTGCTTAAAGTGATATATCTACGCAACTCTTCTTATTAAACAACTTTCTATTTTATCTTTTTTTTTTTTTTTTTTTTGCCCTAGTTAATTTAAAAGAGTTGATATCTCCTTTTTTTTTTTTTTAATTTGCATGGGTCTTATTTTATTTTATTATCCTAAAATAATGTTTACATTTTATATTTTTTATTAAAGAGGATCTAATTAATAAAAATCGCGAATGTTTAGATGTGGGCACATATATTGCACACATGATCCGTAAGCGGACCTCGAGGATATACTTAGATGGAGTTAGGGGTTATTTGGGAGTGACCATAAGTCACATGCTCGAAGATGGTTTAATTCGCTGTCCCTGTTGAGATTTGCTTAAACACGGCGCCGTACCTCATTCCACAAGGGCTAAGCAACGACTATAGTCGATTTAGCCCATTTTTTCGGCAATACTTAGGTGGGGACACCATGCAGCGACTCCTACTGCCTCTCAACACCATGAATGGCAATTTTCGACCTCTGATCAACAACGCAACCATCAGCGAAGGGCCGTAATGTAGCGCGGAATATTGGGATTGCTGCTAAAAGGACATAAGCAATCCTCCATATAGCCATTCCATCCATCGATGGTGTTTTTTCACAAAGGATTTTTCGGAATTATATCATATTAAGCTTATACCTCTTCTTTGGCAGCATAACCTAAAAATAAAATTATGCACATGAAACCTAAAGAATGGTGTCGGCCAATGATAAAAGAAATTAAAAGATAAGAGTTTCCCTTTTAGATTTATACAAAATTTTACTCCGTCTTAGCTCTTATTATATTAAATGTAAAGACAATAACTGTTGTTAAGATGAAATTAGTATTTCTTAATAATAAGTATCTAAGACCCTTATTATGTACGTTGATATGATATTACATGATCAGAATTTTATGTGATTTGTTAAAGAAAATGACACTTTTTTGGTTAAAATGCTAATTTCAGGAATAAAAGAAGATAATGGCTTAATGAAGACATTTTGATGAGTTAAAGAAGATTTTGATGAAGAATTGGGCAAAGTGAAAATTTATAGCATACATGATGTTCTTCATAAACTATGCAAAATATTAGTATAGGAAGCAAAATTTGACAAACAAACGTTTTTAAAGTATTTGGGGAGCTACACAAGCCATATATCATGCATGTGTAAAAATTAGAAAATGATCAAAAGCATTTTACAAAGTACACGACTACTCTACATGGGCTGTACTCAGGACCGTGTAGCCTCTGTTTCATTACTATCATCAATTTGTTATCCTAGAAAGCCTTAAACACGGTCGTATAGGATGGTCGTGCAAAAGATATTTTGCCTTTTCTCTACAAACAGTAGCCTTGACTCATCATTTAGGATGCACTTTATTATTCCTATGAACCTAGAGGAAATTATAGGCACTTTTGAGCGAAGAAATGCCAAAGCTTATTGAAGATCACAATACTTTGTTTTAAGGGGTTGTAATCATGATAACTATCTATTTTTCTTATCTTTATCATTGTAATTCTCATTCTATGGAAAAATAGATCTTTATACCCTAGGTCTTGAGAAGCCGTAACTCATGCAGTGACTCATTGCTTCATTAATGGAAGTTTATGTTTTCTTGAATCTATTCATGAGTTGTTAATGTTCTTTGATTTAGTATATGCACAGTATTAGATCAATGTATGATTCTTGTTAATTAGGTTGAGAGATCAATTAGTAAGATAGATGTAGCATGAATAGAGGTTAAAATGTGACTAGACATAAATAGTATGAACATTCTGCATTAAGATTATATCTTTGTTAGGAATCTTGAGCTGAAATGTAATTTTATGTGCAATTAATGATGAAAAACATTTCCATTAATCATGTTGGGTTAAAATTAATACTCTTGAAAGAGAAGTTAATTGATTAAAGAATTCCCACAATTCAAGAAGCTAAATGATCTGTTAAATAATTTATAAAGAATAAATTATAAGGTTAGTGGTGAATCAAGATTAGAGGTAGTTTTATGATATGATATTCATAGAAACATTGACACTCACTTTTGGTAGGGTTAATTAATTAATTAGTTGTTTAAATATATTAATATAAACTAGACAGTAGAATTAGGGTAATTTCTAGTAATTACAAGTGATAGTGGAGCAACCCCTATACTTATATTAGTACTAAAATTGATAAGTACACTTACCTAAAGATTAATTATAAAGTAGAAATAGGGTTTTGAATTTAATTTGATTGATTACGATTAATCAAAACATATCACTTAATACCTATAACTTTTTTTTTCTCCTTTCTCTCTTCCTCTTGGTATGCTTTCTCATCCTATCGATGTCTCTCCTCCCTTATGCCAATTATTATCAATTTTTTTCCTTTATTAATTTTTAAACTATTCTTTAAATATTTAGGTCTTCTAAAGTTTGATTTTCCTAAAGTTTCTAAAGCTCCCTTTTCAAGATCTTAGCACATATAGTTCTAATATTTAACTAGATAAAATCGAACCCTCCATTATCTATTTATTCCTCTATTAATTCCCTTGATTAGCTATTTATCTCTTCATAATCTATTCTTTTTTTTTAAATTAAATCTTCTTCCTTATTTTCTTTTTACGACTTTAGCACATACAGTTCTAATATTTAACTAGATAAAATTAAACCCTCCATTATTCATTTATTCTTCTATTAATTCCCTTGATTAGCTATTTATCTCATCATAATCCATTCTTTTTTTTTAATTAAATCTTCTTCCTTATTTTCTTTTTACGACTTTTATTTTCATATCATCTCACAAATATTGCGTAAACTTTAATAAATTCAATTACAAAAATATAATGTTATACATTATATATATTATAGATATATTTATATAAAGATATTTACAGTCAATCTATAACATATATTGATTGAGATGCCATGTGAAGAAGAACGTAATTTTCTTAATAGCTATTTGATGCATTACACAAATAGATATGATTCGTTTTGCAAGCAAATTGATGAAGAACATAACTTGAAGGGGAGAAAAGTATACATCACGGCCTACAATATGTATGTATCAAGGACCGTGGATTACACTAAGGGAAGACGAGAAGGATATGTTAAACTCCACTATCTATGTGAGAGAACGTATGGAAGCCTACGACCCATATACATGGTTGTATCCTCTTAAATTGAAGAGACTTGAAGATAGAGCACTCCACACCTTGTCCCATGACACGTATGGAGGATTGTTCATGATAGTGTGAGGCTAGAGAACACCATGCCCGTGCCACAGCCAATGGAACAACACATGGGCCATTGACTCGATTTTAATTTATTTAGTTATTTTTATCTTATTAGTTATTTTATAACAATTGTTGTTAGTTATTGACTATTTTACCTTTTGGCTTAAGTTGTGGGTATAAAAGAGACTTCCTTTTTAAAGCAAGATAATCTTTAGTTTGAATAAAAATTTATTCTTTCTTTAGAGTTATTTCTCTTAAACCCTATCTCTTATCAATCAAGCTTTTTTATTGTGGTGAGTATAAACATAAGTGAGTTATTGTGCGTATACTTGCGAGTACTATATCCCTCTTTGTTTTCTTAGTGCGTACTATCCATGGGCTCTAGAGGATTCTCATCCATCCATCAATTAAGATATTGGTATATTCAATCAATAATTCAAAGGCAACCTTTTCAAATAGTTTTTCTATTGAAAAATAAAGTTTCTAAATATTTGTTGAGCAATTTATATTAACTTGAAAAAAATTGCTATAAGTCAAAGTTGAGGAAAAATAAAAATTTTGGGATTGTTACATAAAGAGTGGACTTAGTTCATGACATAATATAAATCATGCATGCCTATAGTAATTATTTCGTTGAAAGATAAATTTTATGGTTTTAAATATTAGTAGATGCCTCCAATAATCTTGTATGTCTTATATGACCGTTGTATAAGAGATAATTATGTCTTATATACAAACACACTCAATGTATATATTGTTAAATTATTGTAAGTAACACTAACGACTAGTATATTTCTTCCATGTATATTTATACGTGATGCTCTTCAAATATAAGGTGGTAGACATCTAATTATTTAGGTATTTTTTTGGTGTAACGACTTGGAGTTCATTAGCCAACTATAGTTCAACATGCTGAAAGGAGAGCATTCCTATGATGGTGACCTCCAAGGATACAGTTGGCACCAAGAACAAAGCCATGCAACATTTCACCAAATTAGACAATACCTCGATGGGCAGAGTTGCATGTTAAAGTGGAGGGTTCAAGTCAAATTTTGATGAGAAAATTCATTATACAAATTGCTCAAATTGATATAGTATAGTTACAATTAATGAGCCTTTATGTACAATATACATGTGATTCTATTTGTACTTATTTTTGCAATTTGATACAAGCATGTTTTAGGTCTTATATTCTTTAGAATTTCTTAAAACTCAAAATATAAAAGTTTTAGAGCTCTCTCTAAACTTCCAATGGCATCTTGAGTTACCCCGATCTAAGTCTACAATTTTGAGTCACTCCAATCTAAATCCGAATGAGAGAAATATGACCAAAATACAAAATAGTGTCAGAGTTGGCGATACCTAGCATCTAGTACTAAGGATTAGTATCTGTATGTTAGCATGACATCTGGACGCTAGGACTGGAGGCGTCTGAACACTAACATCTAAAAAGTAGCAGTTTGAACATTTTAATACTCAATCGAAATTTATGTTTTTAGGTCCAATGGCTAGAAGGCTTGAAGATCTTATAAATACAACTTGTTAAGGAGTTGAAAAAGGTTGTTAGAGCTCATTAAATGCAATCAATTGCTAGTTCAACTCTTTCAAGAAATTTTGTATAAATTGTGCTATTTTTTGTAAGTGAGAGAATTAGTGCAGTGCTACCAGTTTTGTAATTGCTATCTCAAGCACTATGATATATTTTGTGAGTGAATTAGTAGAATTTTAAGTTGTGTCTATAGTGTTTGAGAGATTGTTATAAAGACAAAACTAAAGTAATTTTGTTTATGTTGTCTATAGCTTCCATGCTGCATTGTGGTTGTTTTGTGCTAGATGAAGTGTGAAGTCTTTCTTGAGTAAGGCATTGTTGTGAGCCATGGAGACTAGGAGGTAAACGAACTCTACGTTAAACTCAGTGTTATCTCTTTTATCCCTCACTCTTTTATTGTTGTACTTCATATTATTTTTTACTTTGTTGTTTTGCATAATTAGGCATTAAGTGCTTGAAAAAATCAAAATTAGTGCATAATCTACATTCTTTAGGTGTTACTATGTTTCTACATTCCAGAATTAAGTACTATACAAGGCAAAGTACCTCAAAGTGAGGACACCTCTTAACCCTATATGGATTATGTGTAGTTTTGAACCTATGCAACAAGAGTTCATCAGAACTCTAAAGTAAGCATGCTTAGTGGATAAAACTTCCATGATTAATGATCTCCTAAGAAGCAACTAACATCAAAGATAAAATCGTGCGATATTTTGCCAAATGGATGATACCTCATGCGCAAGGTTCCACTTTTAATCTAAGGTGGCCTTAGGGCATGACAATCAACTTTTCTTTTTTGATTCATTTTCACATCGTGGACATTTTAATCCAAATATTATATGTATTATATATTTTTCCAAGAATCAAGCTAAATTATGAGCATCACACATAATATCCATAAAGTTGTTATAATACAAAAGACATTTCAAACAAAAGTAATAGCATAATAGGATAAGTCAATTGAATCTATCAAATAAATGGCGCACACTATCGAATCGATCAATAAATGGCATACACCATCTTGATACAAATCACAATGTCCTTTGTGAGCGAAAAATGCTAGGTCCATATGTTGACTGAACCATTTGGACAAATAATGGAACTTGATGCTTCATGAAGAGAAACCTATGAGGAAACCAAGTACCATAGTTGGAATATAGACCCAATTCCATCTCTCACTTAACATGATTTGAAATGTTGAGCCAAAAGCTATCATCATTGTAATAACAGCAATGAAAAGTGAAGCAAGTCCTAATATCAACCGCTTTGGAAGTGTATCAAGAAAATCTTGCTCTGAATAACGTGCAGTTAAGATGGACAGAAACATCAAGATGGAAGCACTAGCGAAAAACAATGCTAATGCATCTGAAATGGCAAAAACCATGAATGTTGGCTCCTTTAAAAATATTGGGATCCCTTGTCTTGAATATTACCCCCTGGAACATTGAACGCTGCTGAAAAAACCACAGTTGCTATTAGAGTTGATACAAGCATACATGAATTCGATGTATCTTTCATCCATTTCTCTGCTTCCTTAACTAATTCTGAGTGCTCATTAGTGAATAATTCATTTGCAGTTTGCATGTTCTTATTTCTCAAAGTCCTTTGGCGAGGTTGAATCAAATTCTCTACCGCCTGACACATGGAAATAACTATTGTCAATAGCTTTCATCAACCAATCAATACAAAACAACAACAAATCTAATAAATTTAAATTTGTTTAGATTAGTTATGAGCAAAGAGTCATGAAATGAAACATTTATGCATTCACTTCTCCCTTATTTATCTAAGTGAGTCCACTTGATCTAATTCTAGTCAAAAACCCATATCACCAGTAAAGAAAAGTATTAACCAATAATAATAAACAACTAATGACAAACAAGTTTAAACTTTAATATCAGTGTAGTTGTGAAAATTATTTATTATGAGATATTGAATTTCTAATATCAATTTATAGTAAATTCTACTTAATGAGAATGATGAAATACCTTAAACCATTGTATTTCTCTTTGCATTTGTATGGCAGGACAAGGTATGGAATGAAGCTGCGGAGTAGGTGCTAATTTTGCTACTGTATGCAACAAGGTGCCACCATGTTCATCAAAAATTGAACTTGCTACATTGTTAAGGGTGGTTTTCTCATACAAAAGATTGAAAATCTTTTCTCTACGTTGTCGAGTTGCTACATGGATTATATTTCGGCCACCAAGAAATTTTATCCAAAATAAACTTGGAAAATATTGAAAACATACGGAGACGATTTCAACAATTCCATTCTCGGTGGCAGCATTCAAGCCTTGATCTACTTGCTTGATGACAATGTTGATTGCGATTTCATCTAGATTAGAGATTGCTTCACAAGCGAAGCGCATCAGTTCATCAATGTATCTATGCTTAAGCTTTTCTTGTTCAATCTTCTTGATTCTAGGTGCTAGACATAAGATAATCAAGGATGAAATAACTTTAGTTGTCAATATATATATATATATATATATAAAATAAAGCAAAAGGACAAAAGAAATCCACCACTCATATAAGCCACTCACCTAATTTCATGACTTTCCATGTCATCTCGTTTATCCATTTGAGAACTGTATATCAAAATTCATAGTCATATATATATTTTTCATATTCTACATTTAGGGTGTAAAAATGAGCTATACTCACAACTATTCGAGTTTGATTTAATATTTATGCATATTTTATTCGACAAGGACAATCAAATGAGTTCAAAATAGAGCTATTCAGATAGTATATTGAATCAATTTTAAACTTCATAATATTAGCTCAACTAAGTCATTGTCTGATTGAGCTCAAGTTGTGTTAAAATGCTAGTGAAGTTCGATATCAATATTATTTTAGTTATGAAAAAGAGAGGAAAAAAAATATGTTGAATCAAGCTTGTACAAGTTTAACTGAGTCAAGCTCATCAAGCCCAAATTTCAGCCAACCCATGCTCATAATTGATCTTAAACTTAAAAATCAAAAGCTTGAATCAGGGTCGATTTCATGTTCAACAATGTATCATCCGCTTTCAGCTCATCTAAAACACTGTTATACATGAACTCTCCATTTTTAAAATTTAATAAGTGGTTACACTATTATGCAACAACTAACCACAAATACTGCAAAGATGAAAATATATAGGAATAAAGTGCATGCCTAAACCACTCTAACAGGATTTTTCTTCATTAGACTTGATCTAAATGAACTTCTCTAGAATATAAAATACCCTTACTAGTATGGTAGAGATGCTTCCCATATTCGAAATTTCTCCCTTTGTAAAGCGGATGAGTATACATATTCTACACAATAAGTAATGTGAAAAAATAAGTAAAGTTATGAACCTGGACTCATCCATGTTCTTAGCTGCAATGACCTTGCCCCATCATCCAATTTTTGACGTCGTGGATTTTCTTCATCCCTCCTTGGTATGGCATGTGCTTTATCATTATTTATTTCCACAGGGACCACTTCATTCAAAAAAGGAAAAACCTAGAATTATGAAGATATTCATAATATTGAAACAACAAAAGCAATTCTTCGCATGTTTTAGGGGCTTTTACAAATGTATTCGTTATCGCTATACAAATACACGTGAATTTAGTGATAAATTTTACATTCTGTTCTAGTTTGCTTCAATTGAATTCGCAGAAAATTTCTCCTCTTCTCTTTTTCCTTGCTTATCCCGACTATAGCTTATCCAGACCATTAATTTGTATCTATTAGTTTCAAATCGGGATAAAGATAAAAATAGTAACTGAACTTTCGCAAAAATAATAATTAGGTACCTAAAGTTTGGTTTTAAACAATTTGGTATATGAAATTTTCGTTAACTTTTTTTATACCTGAAATTTGGTTTTGACAATTTAAGTATCTGAACAAACTTTTCGCAAACTTTTTTCATACTTCAATGAACTTATTTCATGTATGAAAAAAGTCAACAAAAACTTTGATCAAGTACCAAAATTATTAATACTAAACTTCAAGTATAAAAAAAGTCAATGAAAACTTTATTAAGATAACAAATTGTTTAAAACCAAACTTCAGGTATTAATTATTCTTTTTTTGAAAGTTCAAGTATCATTTTTATCATTAACCTTTTCAAATTTTATTTTAGGGATAATGTCATAAATGATACCTAAATTTTGGTTATGCAATTAGAACCCCGAACATTCAAATTGATCAATTTAATATCTAAATCTTAAAATTAATCAATTTAATACTTGAAAAACTTTGAAATTGATTAATTTAATACCTAAAAAAAACTTGAGAAAGGTACTCTTAGCATGCATAAAAAAATTTTTCAGTTACTAAATTGATCAATTTCAAAGCTTAAATATTTAATTCTATATTTTATCAAAATTCAAGCAACATCTATACCATTAATCCTTTTTAAAATAGTCCCTTATATGGTCATATCGGTCGCGTAGCCGCATGTTAACATTAAACGGGAAGAAGATAGAGAAGATAGAATCGACTAAAACAAAACACTCTACTTACAGTCATATATCCATCGCTCCCAAAATTTGACACTGCTGCTTCCACTCAAGAAATCAAATGGTTTTAATGCCAAAGTAGATAGAAGGTTAGCTCCATTAGGCGCTTTAGCATAGCCCAACCGAGGGTACCGCTTCAATAAAGTTAAGGCGACATCTAAAAAGGAACCAAAAGACGTATGGTCAATTAAGTTAATGACAATCACATACAGGTCCGCTAAGTAGCCCATGCAAAGGCTCTATATGTTTTTTCTTCAAGTTATTTTAACGTCATATTTTATTGTTTTTAAATAGGTGTTAATCGAAAAACAGATGTAGATGAAAAACATAAATTTTTACTCATAAATAGATGAGATACAGATAAGATATAAATGAAAATTAAACATTTGGTAAACTTTATGATTTATTTGTTACATGATCATCTTTGTAATGATTTCATAAGTTAAATTTATAATGTTGTGACAGCAAGTAAGCTTGTAGTTCGTTGGCTCTTTCCTTGAGAGGATTGAGCTCTGGTAATGTAATCTATGAAGCTTGACATCAAGAAGAAAGATGTTCACGGTGCCTTCAATCTATAGCAACTAGAAAGTACAGAAATTGGCATTTCGGAAGTGGTCTGAAAAGGAAAAAATCTTAGCACAATATGTTGTACATTCAAATTTATATTGCAGGAAGTTCTCCCAGATAAAACTATGATAGGTATATGAGTCAAACTCGAGAACCTATCTTAAATTGTCATGTAAATCCCTTGTCTTCTTTCTCCTTATTAATCTCTTATTTTTGTGTGATTTGATTTTGTTGACACACAATAGAAATGTTCCACCAAGCATAAGAGTAGAATGATAGATATGGTACACAAATTAGAAAACGTATATGTCTTAAAAAGATTTTTAGCACATACCATAAAGCCCAGAATGTATGAGAGCAACAATGAGAGAGCCCGAAGAATCACCAGTGAAAGGAGATTCGGGAGGAGCATCTTTGGTTTTATCACAAAGATAGCGTACCACTTGTTCGTGGGAAAAATATGCAGCCAGCAGAAGTGGTGTGCTCTCATCTTTTCGCTTAATCTGTGTCAGTCTAGGAATTTTTTCGACCAATGCTTTTACTATCTCTAGCCTTCCACCCATTGCAGCAATATGGAGGGCAGTTTCTCCACTAAAAGATTGTTTCTCAAGCACTTCGGGAGGAAGTTTTTCCAGGAGAACTCGTATGAGATTTTCGTGTCCCATCCAAACCGCGACGTGCAGCACGGTTTCTTGGTATCCAGATATATCCGCATACTGAGCATCTGGATTATTATCAAAAAACTCTTGGATCTCTTTCCAATTTCCATCCCTTGCTGCCCGGTGCAAATTCAAGTAGGGCTTCACAATCCATCCTGGATGAACATGCATTTTGTCAATCTGATTGCCACATGCAGCTTCAAGAGAGAACGGGTTGAAGAAATAATTTTTAAAATATGGTATGGTATCTTTTTAAAGGGATGATGTCACAAATAAATGTTGAAGTTTAGCAAAATATATAATTAGATAGTATGCATAAATTTTTTTTTTTAAACATTAAATTGATCTGTTTTAAAGTTGAGTTATTAAATTGATTAAATTACAAAATTCAAATATCTAATTACATATTTTGTTAGAATTCATATACGACATTAACTTTTTTTTTCTCTTTTTTTAAATATTGGTAATATAGGAATGAAAAGCTCATTATTGACTATAATAAAAAGAGGGCCTCCATTTAGTGGGAGCTTATATGGTCCATCAACAATCTAATTTTTAAAATAAATTTAATAATTAAAATATTAATTATTTTAGCGTTTTGATCACAATTTGATATGATATGAATCATTAGATAATAATGAAATTGTTCCTTTCAAAAAAGGAATAAAATTCTATTGTGAGAATCCCAAGATACTTATTTCAATAAATGCCGAAGAGATAAATAGATGGAATAATTATGAGAAGAGCTCGTTAGGGAGTGGTCTCGTCACAACTTGCTAAGGATTTACAAACGATGATTGTTCATGTATACTATGCTTGAAAATAAAAGTCTAAAAACTCATGACCGCATTTAATAAATCTCACTTGGTGCTGAGTTGTCAAGTAGAATCTGCCGCACAACAGGAGTCATCGGGGTCTTATCAGATGATGGTCTGCCATCCCAGGAATCTTGTCCCATGACTGGATATCAACCTGGATACAATATGGATATAAGAGTCAAAGTATGCTTAGATGCACTTTATCTTATTGTAAGATAAGAAAATTATGTGTATATGTATATATATATATATGTATATTAATTGTAAAATTAAGTGAACAAATTATATTATTACAATTACAATTTCTTTTTTGTTATAATTTTCTTTATTATATGATATCACTTAATTGTTAGTTACAAAAGAATAAATAAATAAAATTAATTAACATTAATTTTTTAATTAATTATTATGCATGAGTATAGTTAGTAAATAATAAACATATATATCCACATATATAAAATCACATAGGAAACTTTACCGCTAAGTTTATCTAAATTTTTCAACTATGTGGTATATAATTTTTCAAATAGGATGTTATATCGTTTAATTATACATTTAAGGACCTCTACTCCTAAGTTACTTGAATTTTAAAATTTCATTCATGCCAAGATCCTAAAATACAAATAACTTATAATTACAGACCCTGTGAATATAAAAAATCCCGGCCATTTTTACAAAATCTATAAAAATCGTGGATCTCCCTTTGCATTATTCTCTTAAAAGACAACATAACACAGTTTATATATTGAAGAAATACCGGAAATCTATATATCGAACTTACTTGATGATTGAATAGAGTTGTATAACAAAAAAGGAAGAGTTTAGTCCAGAGTTAAAGAAATAAATAAAGTGAATTATACCAGAAATTCTAACATTTGGAATAAATTCATTTAAGGTCTCAATGTTTGAGATAAGTTCATTTAAGGTTTTAACATTTGAAAAAGTTTATCAATTTGAATTTTTAAAGACACATGTCAGTAAAAATATTTAATTAAAACTCATAAAACTATTCTTTTATTGACAAATACCCTTAAAGACCTAAGTTGACACACTTTTTGAAATGTTGGGACCATAAATGAACTTACCTCAAACGTTGGATCTCTTTCTTAAAACATTAGATTCTTAAATGAGTTTAACCCAAATATAAAACCTTTTTGTGTAATTTATCCGAAATAAATACGAAGGAAGTGATATTAAATATCTAAACTGAAGTCATTAGTTGTAACTAACTGTAAAAGGAAGTATTTATAGTTACACAAGCTAAGCATGTGACAAAAGACTTAACTAAACGCAGCATATCCACAAAAGGTTGCATTTGAAGTTACTGTGGACATGTATGGCAAAAGCTGGAATTTGAGAACGTACCTTCTTCCAACTTCTGAAAGAATGGGTTTCAACTTCGATGAGTACGTACCCGCAAGACTAATTGTCAATATTCCTACTAATTGTCAATTTTCCTGCATCTTAATGGAGCAAACCAGCTGCAGGATATAAATAGGCGCACCAGAGAAGTGGACTAGTCAACTACAGTCATTGAGGAGGACGAAGGAGTCAGATGAAAGATGCCTGCCCCAAAAAAAACAAGAAGGAGAAAGAAAGCAAGAAAAAAAGACAATGTGACTGCTGACTGTTACCGGCCCACAAAAAAAATAAAAAATAAGAACAATGGATGTTTGGAAAAGAGTAGTTTAAAAGAATGGATTGACTCATGAAGACTTAATTATAGATTGTCTTGTATTTGCGAGTGTAAAAAGACTCAGAAACGCGGTTAGGTAAAGGGATATACTGTCCTCGTTCTTGTCGTTATCCTTATCGTGCCTTGTCATAAGCGTTATTATAAACCCAACCACACATGCTAGAAATATTATATATATCTATAATGTTAAAGCTAATGTGGAGAGATTTCAGTATCTTTTTTAATTTATTAGAATACATCTCGAAAACTTTACCCCAAAAAATACTTCTCTTGAAAAAAAAAAGAAAAAACAATTAGAAAAGCTTTTCAAAATATATGATAAGTTGACTAAGTTTAGGAAAAATAATGTCCAACGATATATATTTGTTATCTTATTTATAAGAGATAAATGATACAGTAAATTGAAATTAAAATAATAAACAATATCAAGATTTAACGTTAAAAACCCAAATAAGGGGGAAAAAAAACACAAAACCATGATACAAAAACTTCCACTATTAACAAATAATGATATTACAATATTTTTCCTTATTAGTCATACTAATGGATAATTAATCTTTAACCAAAACGATGATACTGGCATAATCACAAAACTAATTAATTCATGAAATATAAACATCTATTTCATATGGACAGCTAAGAAGGAATGAGAAAGAATGCAAATAATCACCTTGTAGTATTCCACACCATAAATTTAACCGAAAAATTTTGTCACAATTACGATTTAATAAGCTATCAAATTATAAATCCAAAGTCATTCCATCGCAACCAAATCTTACAAGTTCTTTGACACCAAATTTCTTAAATATCTTATTAAGTCTAACACATTGAGACTCCTTTCTTCAAATGATAGACACACACACATAACCATAAGACTTTTTTTTTTTTTCCTTCAAAGATATATACAACATATCATATATTTATATAAAAGATATAGTAGGGTTTTATTTTTATATTTATAATGGGTCTATATGAGTTAGATCCAAAACCCAACAGACTCTCCATCAAACCCATATAAGGGGTTCCATCACAACAGTTGTTTGTTTGCAATAGATAAGTTTATGCTTCAATAAAGCTTTAGTCATCATATATAAACATTGTTGCTATGGATCTTTTCTATCTTCAAGAGCTTCACTTCTAATATATATCAAATCGAATGATATCTAACATCAATATGCGTAGATCTAGAATGGAAAGTAGGATTCTTATTGAGATGCATAACACTCTAACTGTCATAATATAATCTCAAATTTCCTTCCTCTAGATCCAACTCTTCTAAAATTTCTTTATCTATAAGACTTTATTATAAGTTTTAGTAATAGTAATATACTCCACTTTAGTGGTGGAAAAGATAACAAATTTTTGTAATTTGGATTATCAAGACATCGGTCCCTTCACAAAAGTAATCTGATAATGAAATGTAGACTTTCTAAAATCATGATCACTCGCCATATCAACATATGTAAACCCTTCCAATACCGATTTACAATCACCAAACCGCGAACATAATTTAGAAGTGCCTCTTAGATACCTAAGTATACATTTAACTACAATCCACTGCTCTTCACTTGGATTCGAGAGATAGCCACTAACAGCACCAACAACATGAGAAATATCAAGCCTAATGGACATTATAGCATACATTAGAGTACCAATAGCAAATGTATAGGGTATCTTCTTCGTGTCTTCTTTGTTTACCTCGCTTTTAGGACACTATTGAGAACCAAGTTTGAAATGACCAGCAAGTGGAGAATAGACAAGTTTTGCTTTACTCAAGTTGAATCTCTCTAATACCAGGTATCTCTCTTATGATAACCACAATTTCTAGCTCTTCCTATCTTGAATAATGAAATATCATGAATTTCACTAGATTAATTTAGGAAAGTATAAGTTAAGTGGTATAAAAATATAGGTAAATTTGGAATCTTAATTTAAACTTATTGTAGTAATTGAGCTTAGATGAATTGAACGAGTTGAACTATAAAGTATGATTAAATAATTTGATATAATCAGTTTACAAAATTATATATATTGAAATTAGAGATTTAAATGTTGCAATTACCCATCCCAATATATCAAATGGAAACTGGAGCCTAAATGTCTAATTTTAAAACCACCTAAATAATAATACATATTATTTAATGGGCTCAATTATAATTTCATGAAGCCTATTACGCTAAATATTAGAAAACTTGGTTAAATTATTATTAAGTCTGGTTAAAACCTTAAAAGCCTAATACTTCTACATAAGAAATTCAATCTCTAATATTCATGGGCTTAATCCAAATTACTTAAGCCCAATACCTAAAAATGGTATCAACTTAAAATATCAATTAAGACCATATATATAGAAACATATATAAGATCTTACCTTAATGAATAATAAAATATAATTGAATAATCAATATGAAATTGAAAATCAAATTATATACTCAATACTTACATAAAATATTTTGGAACAGATAACATTGCTTTTGATATACCTTCTATCTTACCTTCTAGCTTATCCTCTGACCTTTACTAGACTACTTGATATCAAGTAGTCTAGCGACTTGTGTGCTACTTGTCTAAGATAGGCATCATAAATTGATCTAAACTTAAAGACAACTAATAATTGACTGTTGCTTATACCAATGTCATTTCATCTAATTTGAGGAGCAACAACCTTACTAGGCAATACTAACACATTAGTTAAGCGCTTAGGTTACCCTTAGTGGCTCAGCAAGTAGTAGATAGGGAAATAGTATGAGGATAATGTTTGCTTACATCCAATGAAAAGTAATAAAGTCTATTTCTGTTATAAGACCAATTGAACTGCATTATATTATGGAGTAAGATATGTAAAGATGTGTAACAGCTGTGAACATTAGACAAGGCTATTACTATTGTTATTCTTATTGGAGATATAAATATTTGAGCTATCTATATCAATCAATGAATAGTGGCTACTACTTAGGACCCCCAGATTCTCTTAATGTGTTACTGAAGTGTGAGTGCTTTACAGTTGATTTGAATACTAATTAAAATATAGGGTGAATTAGACCAAAAGGTCCCAATGTTTAGGGATAGATTCATACCCAACATTTAAAGAAGTGGGTCAATTTGAGTCTTTAAGGACACGTGTCAATAAGAGAGAATATTTAATCAAAACTCAAAAGACTTTTCTGATGTTGACACGTGTTCTTAAGAATCCAAATTGACCCACTTCTTCAAATAATGGGACTTTAAATGAACTTATCCCCAAAGGTTGAGGCATTTTTTTAATCACTCCAAATGTTGAGATCTTAAATGAACTTATCCCTAAACGTTGGGACATTCTTGTGTAATTTACCCTTAAAAGATATTAACTATTGATTGGTATATTATATTTAGACTACATGTGTGTGATCATCCGGTGCGTGCCTATTTCTTTTTCAGGTGTTGGTGATTTAGGCTTTGAGGCTTATGTGTATCTCAGGTATAGGACGGATCTATATGAGCTTATTGACAAGCGAAGCGGCTAATAATGCTAGAATATGTGCATTTCTTAAATGAAAGTTGTAGTTATCTTTTTAGACTTTTATTTTCTTTTGAGGGTCTGGTTTGTGCACATGGTTGTAAAATCTTTTATCAAATAGTTTTATATTAATAATTATTTAGCTTTAATTCTTTTGTTACTTTTCGATGTTGAACCAAAGGTTTTCAAAACCTAATTAAACGATTTTAAAATCTAAAATTAGTTAGCAAATAACCTTGATAAACAATAATTATGGTAGACTTAGTGTAACGCCCCGTAGTGCCCAAAAGTTTGACTAAGGCATTACCGCCGCATATAATACTTTATGTATTACACGCTCAAGCTTCCTATAATAGTGTGTTTATTTTAAACATTGCTAATAGATTTCAATTAATGAAATCATTCACTTAGATTTCTATTTTCAACTGGATTTACATTTCATAAAATAAACTTTATAAAAACATATCAAAAACTACTCTCATGAGTAGATTAACTATCAATTACAAGATGATACTAGCAAGTATCTTATATACCTTACATAATAGTAAATAAAGCTTTAAAACTTTAAATACAAAACATGGGCTCTAAACCAAGCCCTTAAAAAAATACAAACTTTAAAGATAAATCCAATTCTTTACAATAAAATATAAACATAGTAAAATATATCTTCTGTCCTAACTCGTTTCACTTCTCTTCTCAAATCTCCATGATCGCTCATAACCTAAATCAAACATCAACATCATCATCACCAGCATTATCATCATCAACAACAACATCTCATCAACAATAACACCACCATCATCATCAGAACATCACCACCATCAACATCATTATCATCAATTACCAACAAAACTTGGAAAAAGAACAACAAGAATAAGAATAAGCCAAAGCCTAGTACACAGTAACACAAACACACACAAGTTGCTACACAAGCTTAAACTAAAGCAATGCAACAATAGTTTATTACCTTCAATTTAAAGTAAACCAATCAACAATGGAGTACTCACACTTCAAAACAATCTAAGGGAATCTGAGGATCTTAAGTAACAGCAGCTGCTCAGGGGGTTGATAAAGAAAGTTCGGGTACCTATATCTCCTATACCTATCACGAATTTTCTTTATCAACAGTTCCATAAACGTCAACTAAAACATGTTACTTCATTCCAAGCTTAAGTAGGCATTATGCCGATATTATTTGCCCCGTCTATTCCCTATTGAGTCACATATAAATCAGCCATTGCATCATGGTACTTGCCATTGCATCATGATATCTCAACGCCTAACTATCATGTCATTGCATCATGACGAGGTTGCTGCTCCCTTGACCTGGTTCAGTAGCACATGCACAACCATCACTCATCAATTATTAAACCAAGTTTGAGTTTTAATTCATTTTAGGATGCTTATCCTAACAATCATCATGTAAGTTACTACGTACCTTTATATGAAATCCAAATAAAAACTCAAACGCCCTCTCAAAAGAAATATCAGATATCCAAATTTGTTCATGAATTAAACTCATATAAGAAATTGAGTTAATTATCCATTAAATCAAACTTATTTATTATCCTATTTGATCATATAGCAATTAGGAACCCCGCTATGGTTGCAAAGATTGCCTCACCAAATATGGATAGTTCTCCTTTGTTTGTCAAATTATATATATCTTTCCTCTTTGTTTATGGTTCATTCATTATAGAAACATCATCATGTCACTCATATTAAAAAAAACACATTTTCCATGCAAGCACAGATTTGAAACAACGTATTCCTCATGTTATTCATGGTTTAGCTATTAGCCTATTTCAACTTAATCCTAGCTAAATTAATTAGGATTAATCATTTAATTCAATTACTAAATCAAGTTGATTAAACCTAACCAATCTAATTCATTTTAGACTATCAAAGTGCTTTAGGCCAAGTTGAGCTTAAATTTGTTAACCAACTCATTTTATATTTAAGATTGATATTAACTTAAGTCTATGTTAACTTAATCTTAGCCAAGTTGAATACACTTAATCAATGTAATTCATTTTAACTCATTCAAGTCCATTTAGTTAAGTTGAACTTAGGTTTGTTAACTAAGCTCATTTTATATCTAGCTTCCATATTTAATCCAATTATTTATTAAATATTGCACATAACTCATGCTTAATTATATCAATTAACTAACATAATACATTAAGTATTATTTGTCTATTTCATTTTAGCTCAAAAAAATTCATTTTATACTTAACTAGTAAACACAAGTTTTAACTTTGTTTGGAGAGCGTAGTAGGTGAAATCAATCAAAATTTAAGCCTTGATACTTTTAGAATTTGCAAAAAACTTGAAACATGAAAGTTGTAGATCTCTTTTTCGACCTTCAATAGCATTTTGAATCACCTTGATCCGAGCCTAGATGAAAAAGTTATGATTAAATTACAAAACAGTATTGCACTAGAAATTTTTAACTTGAGCAGATAACCCCCTCCGTCACGATCGTGATTTGGCTTGTTTCATTTAAAAAATTCTTGTTCCGAGGAGATCATGGGCCGTATCACGCCCGTTATGAACATGAGATCCTAGATGCATGTTTTTCTTGTCTTTTTACCTTAATTTTATCAACTTATAACATCATACTTCAATCAAAACATTATCTAAATATCATACAAGATATTTTTCATACTTCTAACACTTCTATACTCATTCAACAACATCAAACACCTCCAAACCCTTCCATCAAACCCTTTATCTACTATCCATCATCTCCTTCATCAACCCAACATGTATCAAGTATCAAATCAACACATACAAACATAAATAACAATTAAAATAAAGCAAAAAGTAAAACTTTTTTCTTTTGGACAACTTAACTTCTTGATTTTTTTTCTTTGTCTCTACTCCCCTTAAGCTCACAAAGCTTCTAAATTCATAATCCCCATCTTCTTTTATGTTTCTATCTTCCTTTTCTTCTTTAATTTACTTTAAACTTAAGGTTTTTAGTAAGATTTAAGAGAAAAAGAGGAGAAGAGGGAAGAAAGAAGAGAAAACATAAGAAGAAAAAAGAAGAGGAAGGGAAAAGGAGAAGGAAAAATAGCAACCAAGAGGAGAGAGAGAAAATAAATAGGATAAAGCCAAAATCATTAAGGATAATTATGAGAAAAAAGGATTCGGTTTAAATCTTTCAGATGATTTTCTCAAGTATCGAAAAATAATTGGTATATGATTTCAAGATGTATAACATATAAATTAATAGCTTGAATTGAAATCAAGTTTAGAATTTAATTTTGTTAAAACTTGATATTTAGCTTGAGTTCAGGTTTAAAACTGATATTTTTAAACAAGTAATTAATTTCAAAATTTATAAAGATTTTACAAAACGAAAGATAGCTAAAGTTTAAGGGTTTAGGAGTTTGCAAAATATTTAAAATATTTGTTTTGAGATTTAGGAATCGTAATAGAAGAAAAAGGAGTCTCAATGAAGAATTTGAAGAAAATAAAAAGTTTGATTCATAAAGAAAGTCATAGAAACATATGGAGGATTTAAAAGAATATTTTAAATCTCAAATCTCAATTTAACCTATTTACTAATTTAATTATATCAAATTATCTATTCCTTTCTCTAATGTCTACTTATTTAATTTATTTAAATTGTCTTATCATGTTCAAAATTAACGATCTATTATAGTATTCAATTAAACCATTTAGGTGAGGGTTTGAGGTATTTCACTTAGCATATAACCCTAAAATATTATACGTGATGAAATCGAATACGTACAGCTTGATTTTATTCAAGTCGTAACAAAGTAATTCCTTTATTGAGAATTTGATTTGTGGGTCTTAAGTCTTTCATAGCAAAAGACTTTCTTGATGCATTCTTTAGATTTTGAATTTGCTTGGTATATTAATAAAAGAATTATAAACTTGCCATTATTGATTTTTTTTTTTTTTTAAATGAAGATACAATGGTCTGATGTAACTTTGATATTTCCTTAGTCAATCATGAAGGACTCAAACTTCGTATGCTACTGCCTTGGAACCTATTCCAACCCATATAAGCTCTTCTTTAATTTGCAAACAAGATGCTACTTTCCCTTAACAATAAACCCCTTAAGCTACTTCATATAAATCTCTTCCTCTCGGCTACCATGAAGGAATATCATCTTCACATCTTATTGCTTAATCCCTAAGTTTAAACTAGCAATTATGCCATGAACAACTTGAATGGAAGACATCTTCACCACTAATGAGAAAATCTTGTCAAAGTCAATACCTTTCTTCTGACTAAACCCCTTCAAAATCAATCTTTCCTTATACCTTGGGTATAAACTATTTTCTTCAATTTTCAAGCTTTACACCCATTTATTTTACAATGAACTCTTGCCTTTTGGCAATTCAACCAAATGATAAGTATGGTTCTTACACGAGGATTTCATCTCTTCTTGCAAGGCTTTTACCCATTTCCGTTTCTTTTCATACAATATAGCCTCTTGACAATATTCTAGATCTCCCTAATCTATTAACATCACATGCCCATCTAGATTATATGTAGTGCATGGTCTTCTCTTTGTTATACACCTGTTCAACTCAATCTACTAATCAAGCTCCCGGTGTGTCTCTCATGATCTCTAATTGACTCTTACATATCTCCTTCATCATTACTATATTCTTTAAGAAAGGGCACTAGATCTATATTTATTGGGATCTTACCCCAAGATTTGGACTTTTATGGCTTTCCTATGTCATCAATAGTTTGGTCTTCTAGAATGACCACATCTTTGCTTCTAACAATTTTCTTCCCTATTAGATCCCATAATATGTACTCATATTCATCATGTGCATAATCTAAAAAAATACATTGCTTTGAATTTACATCAATTTTTTCTCTTTAATTATTAGGAATATGTATAAATACCCTACAATCAAAACAATCGTAAGTTGCAAGCGATATTGTAGTCTAGTGGCATATCTCATGATCTTTCAAGTAAGATGTATAAGGTTCAAATATCCATACCCCTATTGTAATGGTAAAAAAGAAAAACAAGTTAAAAAAAATTGTGAGTGATCATAAAAAGATATTTTAACTATCTGTACTCTCTTTGGGACATAACCATTCAAAGCATAAGAAGGAGATAAATTATTCAAATCAATAGTTGTCTTCATTACTTCTCCCCATAATGATTTATGTAGCTTGTCATGAAGCAACATACACTTTATTCTCTTTGTAATAGTGTGATTCATCCATTCTGCAATATTGTTTTGTTATAGGTTCTTTAGAATTGTCTTATCATGTTTAATTCCATGAACTGGATAATATTCGTCAAAAGAACCTCCATATTCACCACCGTTAACTCAAAGAGGTACACAATTTAGCTTAGAGAGGTACGCGACCCAATGCGCTAACTCATGCATGGATTGTGCACTTCTAGAGTTTGATATTTTTCTTGTCTCCAAGAGGTACATAACCTAGTGCAGTGGCTCATGCATTGGTTGTGTACTTCTAGAAATTGTCTTTCTCATCAAATTTTCATTTATTTGCAAATCATGACATATTTTAACCTTTCCTATGTCTATTTTATCACTTCCATACCCTTATATACATGAGTTTACCCTTTTCAAATGAATTTAACACCCCAAAGGTCAAAGTTTATATCAATTCACACTACCTTTTTGAGACTTTCAAATTTTTTGTTACTCCAACTCTTGGTTTTTGCCTTTTAAAAAGTTTCTCATACAACCTTTCTCTAAAAACTAAACGTTTCTCTGTAAGAGATTACCATCGCTATAAAAAAACTCTAATTATTTGCTATTCCACATGCTTATCTCATTGAGAATGATAAGAAAAGAGGATATAGATTTCATTCACTGTGGAAATTCTATAAGAAATCTTCAAAAACAATCAATATCATTTTGAAAAGGGCAGGATTTCTACAAGACATGTGAAAGAAATTAAAAAAAAAAAAGTAAGGGGCAGTTATCTCTTAACACTTTTATATGTTGGTTTAAACCATTGTATCTTTTAAATTTATAGTGATAAACAATTTTATGCATAGATAAAATCCCCAATTTACTTTTAAGCCCTTACTTTTATATTTATTTATATTTTTTGGTATTTCATATTTCTTATTAAGCCCAACACATCTAGACTCCTTTTCTTCAATTGAGGGATACATGTACATGCACTTTGATAAGTGATTTTTCAAGTTTTATGATTTTCTTTAATTCAGTAGCTACTCTTCTCTCCTCCTTAAATCCTATATGGTTGCAGGTTTTATAATCTAAATTATCCACAACCATCACTAGTAAAAATCTTTACAAAACAAGCGAAACAAAGGGGCGGGTGTCACCCCTTTTGGAGACTGAGGCGAGTTTACCTCTCCAAAAAAACTATATATACCCCCACTCCCCACAACCTTCCCTACTCAACTCCTTGCTCTCACTAGTTCTCTCACTCTCAAATCCATGTCTCGTCTTTGTTTTTTTTTTCCGATAAAAATCTAATTATTTACTTTATTGTTTTATTTGTTATCGTAGATATTTTGGTAGAAGATAAGGTTTTAAGTTGTCTATATCTAGTTTAGTAATTTATTTTTAATAGTTTAAAAATTATTTTATTATATATCAATTTTTATGAAATATTAGTATATATCTTAAATGTTTGATATAGTGACATATTTATATAACTGCGTTATTTAATAGTGTAATAAATTATTTACTTATATATTAGTCATTGATATATGTTGTATGTATAAATATATATATATATATATATATATTATGATTGTATTAGTTCTTATAATTTAGGTATGATATTTTTTATATGTATGTGTGTGTATATCCTATAAAACTTGCATGTGTAAGAAGGTTAGAATTATTATGCAATACTAGTGTGTGTGTGTGTGTGTATATATATATATATATATATATATATATATAATTTTCCTCGATGGTTATATATATTACATGTTTAGAGTGTCATAAAATCAATGTTGTCAGAATTGGACCGGGGTTTAACCTGGGCATGTTAAGGGGTCAAGGGTCGAGGGGTTGAACCGGGGGTCAATACAAAAGAATATATATATATATATATTATTTGCATTTTCATTATAAACGTGCTAAATATACACATATAAAAAATTTCCTTATTCTTAAATTAATTTTTTATGTATATTCAAAACCCAAAAGATGAAAGAGAAAAGTTTTGGTACAATATCTTATCAAATGGACCAAATAACCTAACTTTCACAAATTTCAAAGAAACAAAAAATGAATTACAATTACAATTTACATAACACATCTTCATTTCTCAAACAAAAAAGAGAAATAATGTTCTCTTTCCCACACCTACACGGCACACATAAAATCCTTTTCCTAATGTTTGCTAGAATTAGGTATTCTCTACCATGCAATATGATAGTTGTTATCCTTTTCCCAATATGACACACATATCAAAAATTTATTCCTCTTAAATTATTATATCTTTGCTAGGTTTTATTTTGCTGGGTTTCCTCCATTTATTGTTTTCTTTTATTTTGAAAATCCGACTTCCATCTTCAAGTACAACACTACCATCTATAACAAAAGCTTAGGTTACCTTCAACAAAGCGTCACCACCCCTGAAGGTTCATCTAGCAGTGGCAACTCATCCGCGTGCCACCCAAGCAACCATCTATTAGGATCCAAAAACAAGTTGAAGTCGCCAATTGTTGTAAGTTGTAACATGAGATGGCCTAACGTCTTGAGATCTCACATCCTGGAGGTTTCTTCTAGTAAGGACACCATCAAGAGCTTGTCAAATTACGATGTAGCAATGGAAAGGAATCTACATACTAACAATTTAGCTTTTATGTTTTTTTTTTTAATTTTTTTACAGCATGCATTGTGACTCGGATGACTCGTTCAAGTAGCGGGTCGAATCTGGTTTTGGTAACATTGCATAAAATTGGAAAATGTAAATAGGTAGGAAATACTTGAAACTAACTAATAGAATATGGATGTCATTTTCTAAATTTTAGGATAAGACGTCTAAATAAACTTGGCACATGACATGCGATTTAAGAACAGAGGAATACAGAAATGTGGTTAGTGGGTTTTTCAAGTAGAGGTCAACCACAAATAGGTAGATCGATTGACAAGAAGCCCATATAAGGACTGCCTGAACGCATCGTAGCACTCTATTCATATTGTTGAGTACCTTCTCACGTCAAGAGTAATGGCTTGGTTATACTTGAGATGGACTTATCACAGTAAGGAGTCCAATGGAATGCAAGATGAAGATGAGTTACAGATGACATAGCGAGTGGCAAAGGGAGCATCCTAGGTGAGTATCAATCCTATGAAGTTCAAGCCGATCATCGATTCTTGGAGGATTTGGCCGCTAATATGAGTGATCTTGAGGAGGATCATACTGATAATGTGCACGATAGTAGTGGATATGATTGAAATCAATGGATGAGGATGTTTGAGAGTGCAAAGAGGCCAGTATATCCAGGCCAGATAATGAATATGAAAGTCAATGGAAAATAATTCGTTAAATCCTTCAACAATTGGATTGATTTTATAAGGAGTTTGTTACTAAACAACACTTTGTTATCATTATCATACTATGAAGTATGGAAAATGCTCGGGCAATTAGGTATGGATGCAAACATCATCCTTGCCTATATTAATGATTACGTGCTATTTTGAAAAGCGTTTCAAAACTTCGATAGATGCTTGATGTGTGGTGAAGGGAGATGGAAACCTCATTTTAAGAAAAATAAGATCATACAAGTTAAGTTTCTCTATCATTTTCCATTAATCCCAAGGTTACAATGCATTCTCTGACATCATGGTCCACTTATCTGTGCATTTGTCGAGGGAGCCCCGAATGTTTAGGCCTGTTCAGTATCGTTGGATGTATCCAATGGAGAGATATCTAGGAGTGCTTAAGGGAGATGTCAAGAATTGGGCAAAACCAGAAGGTTCTATCATAGAATCATATGTTGTATGAGAGAGCATTTAATTTTGCTTGTTGTAATTTGAGAACATGTAATCAAGAATAAATGGAAAATTGATTATGGGATGAATCATTAGACAAAGGTTTAGTCTCATCGTTTCAAATATTTATACAGCTTGTTCGACCGTTAGGTGCATCAACCCTTATGGGGATATTAAAGTTAACAAGAAGCATTGGACTGTGCTAAACAATTGCATGCAAGTCCAACCACATGTCAAGTAAGTTGCCTCACTTACATCAATCAATGTACTACTACATCTCATTTTATTTATTATAGTTGTTGTTAATCAATTTGTGATTAGAGAGTTTGAGCAAGAACTGAATGCACATGGAGCATGTAACATAGGAGCACTCACAAGAAAGAATTTTGCGGAGTGGTTTAGTACTAAGGTTAATCCTCAACCAATTACTGATAACCAAGGTCACATGGGGGAATTTCACTAACTACTTGTGAAATACCCCAAACCTCAACCTAAGTTAAAATTTGAGTTTAGATACATTAAATAAATCAAGTGAATTATAGAATATAAATAGACAAGTTAACATAATTAGATTAGTAATCAATTAAGTTGAAATTGAAATTTTAATTCCTAAATTCTTAAACTTTATTCTAAATTTCAATTCCTTAATCTTCATAAAATTTGAGTTCATTTGTTTGTATAAAAATATCATTTCTTAAACCCAAACTCAAATTAAATATCATTTTGATCTAAACTAAGTTCCTAAATTAAGTTCTTATTTTAAGTTCTTAATTTCTAACATATCAATTCTGAAATCAACTTTTATATACTTCCAGAACTAAATATATTGATCTGAAAGTTTTAAACATAATACATTTATTCTAAAATATCCTAATTTTAAGCCTTATCCTTCCGTTTCTTTTATTATCTTTTCCCTACCTTCTTTCCTTAGCTTTTTCATTCTCTTTCTTATTTTCTCTCTCTTCTCTTTGTCTCTTTCCCATATCTTATTCTTCTTCTTCTTTCTTTTTCATTTCTTTGTCTCATAATTCAACCATGAATCTCAAATTTCAAGAAGAGAAAAAGAGAAATCAAAGTTAGAAGATGAAATAGGAGGAGAGAAATCAAAGTTAGGAGAAGCCCGATAACTAGAAAGAAGATCAAATTGCATATGTACCAAAAAGATAAGTTTTGCTATTTCTTTTATTTCTGTTGTTGTTTGCATGTGTATATGATGTTGTTGAATGAGTATAGAATTATTAGAAGTATAAAAACTAGCTTATATGATGTTTTGATTGAAGTATGATGTTATAAGTTAATAAAAGTAAGGTAAAAAGACAAGGAAAATGCGTAGCTAGGATCCCCTATTCATACGGGCATGATATGGGCCATGATCTCCTCGAAGTATGAATTTTCAAATGAAACAAGCCAGATCATGGCTATGACAAAGGGGGTTATCTCCTCGGATCAAAATTTTCTGGTGCAACATTGTTTTTTAATTAATTATAAATTTTTCATCCAAACGCGGATTGAGATGATTCAAAATGTTTTGGAAATCTTAAAAAGAGATCTACAACTTTCATGTTTTGAGTTTTTTCAAATTCTAAAAGTATGAATGCCTAAATTTTGATTGATTCTATCTACTATATTTTTCAAACAAAGTTAAAAACTTGTTTTACTAGTTAAATGTATGTAGTTAAATATAATATAAATCTTTTTGAGCAAAAATGAAATAAATAAATGACGATTAATGTGTCATGTTTGTTGAATGATATAATTAAGCATGAGTTTAGTGAATGTAAAGATTTAATAAATAATTTGAGTAAATATAGAGTTAGATATAAAATAAATCTAGTTAATAATCTATGTTCAACTTGGCTTAATAAACTTGAATAAACTAAAATGAATTAGATTGACTAATTTTAATCAACTTGGCTAAGATTAAGTTAACATAGACTTAAATTAATATAAATCTTAGATATAAAATGGACCTTGTTAATTAATCTTAATCCAACTTGACTAAATAGACTTCAGTAAGCTAAAATGGATTAGATTGATTAAGTTTGATTAACTTAGCTTAGTAATTGGATTAAATGATCAACTCTAATCAATTTGGCTAGGATTAAGTTAGAATGAGTTAAGATTTAATATTTAGCTTAAGTTAATGAGTTGGACCAAACCATAAATAACATGAGAAATATGTCGTTTCAAATGTGTTTCTACTTAGGAAATGAATGTTTATTATTATGAATGATGTGATGATGCTTTTGTAATCAAAATAACTATAATCAAAGTGAAAAAAAATAATTTGATAGACAAAGGAGAATTGTCCGTATTTTGGTGGGGTGATCTTCATAGCCATAGCAAGATTCCTATTTATTGTCTGATCAAATAGTGTTTTAATAAAAGTTTGAGATAAGTAGAGAATTAATATAATTTCTTATATGAGTTTAATTCTTGAACCTACAGATATGAGTACCTAATCTATCTTCTAAGTTGGCTTTTGATTTACCTTATGAGCCTATTTAGATTACAAATATAAGGTACGCAGTAACTTACATGACGATTGTTAGGATAGGCATCATAAAATGAACTAAAACTTAAAGATGGCCTAAGTATTGAGTGTTGTTTTGTACATGTGCTGTTAAATTCGGTCTAGGGAGCGGCAACCTTATCCAAGCGGATACAGTAGTTTAGGCACTTAGGCCACCATTATCATGATGCAATGACATTCATAGGTGGCTTAACGGGTAATTGATAGGGTATAGTATCAATGTAACATTTGCTTATTCTTAAAATGATGTAATATGATTTAGTTCATGTTTTATGTGGACGATTGAATTTGGTGATATTATGGATTAAGTTAAGTAAAGTTGAGTAATGGCTAAAAAATAGATGAGATCACTTTTCCTTGTAAAGTTATACCGGAGCTATAAATATCCAGGCTACTTATATCAACCTCCTGAGTAGCTATAGTTACTCAGGACCCCTAGATTCTCAGTAGCTTGTTTTGGAGTATGAGTGCTCCCGTGTTGCTTGTTTTATTATAATAAAATATAATGAATTGTTATTTATTGTATTGCATTTAGCTAGGTTTGTGTGTCATTCCATGTGTGCTTGTGTTACTACGTACTGAACTTGTCATGCCCCAAAGTGTACCCTAAACGTAACAGTCCGCCACACTCAATATTTAAACTCAAGTAAGGCAACCTTAGCCTTCCCATGAGTTTGAACATCGAGTGTAAGGCTCACTTTCAACATACAGGGACCATGCTTTGCTTCGTAGTAGTCTAAGGAGACATACATAGCAACAAGAATGTAAATCATAACCGTTTCCTTTAAATCTACTCTATTACATGAACTAAGAGGCATACCGCCGTCAACAACGTTAAAAGTTCTTAGGCTCACAAAATCCCTCATATTATCCTTCAAGCACCAATTTGGGAGACATGATTAGAAGTTCTTGTATACTTCTAGGTCCTGGCCTCATCAAAAGCTCCTTAATGTCTAAGAACAGTACCTGATGTTCTCGGCTCCTTGGAGATAGCCATAAATATTCATACTACAATAGGAAACTATTGGGGTATAAGCTACACTAGCTTAGTGAGTGAAAACTTTCATATCGCAATTAAGACATAACATTCAAGCAAGTAATTAATCAATCAATGAAATGCATCAAACACGTGGATTCAACAAACATATGACCAGCCGAAAATCATATGTGGATGGGCTTGCGCCCTCCATCCCGGGTTAGCAGATTAACGAATCATGCGGTACGACGCCGTTTAAGCTCACGGTTAACTGAACTATAAATTCGTTTTATGGATCACGATTAACCAACATATTTGTTTTATGGATCACAATTAACCAACATATTCATTTTATGGATCACGAAAAACCAACAAATGCTAATGCTCCATCCCAATCGTGATATGAATGAGTTCAAGTTTATCTTTAATATCTAATAATCAATTAAACCAATTCTTTTAAGTGCCCAAGCATTTCTCGTAGACAATCATTTCTACTCTACTATACAAACAATGATTTATTACCCGGCTTCGATATTCTTTAAATTCCACACAACAACAACAGACAAATATAATTCCCAATTAACCCCACCATGCATATTCATCTTTTGTCTTTCCCTAGCAACTAGTACAACTACCATTACAATCACAAGTAATAATTGAAATTGGAAGTAATACTCACTCGGCTATGGTACGTCGGTCACTTAGTAATAGTAATCAGGCGGTAGGGATTCGTCGTTCTCAGGATCACCTACCAAATAAGAATAACCTAATGAGAAATTCATCACTTAACTAGTCCAACTATGCATCTAGACTAATCAAAATCGTGATTCTCGCTATTTGCAGAAGTTCCAACTTAAAACGGCCATAACTTGGTCATTTTAACTTGGAATTTCTCAAATTTTATATCGATTTCTATCTACTTCGAAAGATCTATCTATTTATAATATTATTTCCACGTTTTGAAAACATTTAGGTCATAGAACAGAGGGATCAGATCTGATTTGTAACCTTTTCCATTTTCGAAAAATTGTTTTGCACTTGATCAAAATGTATCTAGTTGATGATTCATGTGTATATAACATATAAATGAGTTCCTAACATGAATGACATGTGATGAGTCCAATATATGCATGATCTTGATGATTTTTGTCAATGAAAAATTTGAGAACTCCTAAATCATACAAGACTCTAACAATAACTACTTCTCGAAAGTCCAATTTTTGCATCTCCTTAGTGTTTTAGGATTTTATTCTTAGAATTTACTTGTCATCTAAATAAAAAAAAAAAAAATGGGTCTTCATCATCTATACTATCCAAGACCTTCATTTCCACATAAAAACTTACATTTTTCACTTTGCAAATAGGTTTTTAAATAGGCTTTTCACAAAAATCCGAATTTTAGAAAAATCCATTTCTTGCATGTTTCCTTTGAGAAAACTTGTATAATGCATCAAAATTTAAAGCTTTACTATATCCATTACCTAGGGACTTCATTTAGCACATAAAATATGCATTTTGAGCTTAAATACTAGGTGTTTACATAGGCATCATCCCAAGTTACGAATTTAACAAATTGAACACTAACTCGAAATTTTCCATCTTAATTTCACTACTTGTTTTACACATTACTCATATCTAAACTCATTTCAACTTATAAAAATCATTACTTAGTGATACCTATTACTTATACCCTTCATTTTTCATGTAAAATATTGGTTTCAAAGTGGTTTCATAGGTTTTTTAAATAGGTCTTGAAAATCATACGAATTTTCCTTTGAACATTTCCAACAAAAATCTTTTCTTTTCAAGTTCCTGGTCTTGTC
The DNA here is from genome assembly GCA_024138025.1 of Combretum micranthum. Lineage (NCBI taxonomy): Eukaryota > Viridiplantae > Streptophyta > Magnoliopsida > Myrtales > Combretaceae > Combretum > Combretum micranthum. Next base: position 48,919 of record JAMXBD010001514.1, read on the forward strand.
TTCATAAAGATCTACCAACTATCACATTTATATATACAAGACTAAGCTTTTATGAACATTAATGCATGAAAATACAAAATATTCATATGAACATGAATGTCAAGAAAAATATGAGTGTCTAAATACTAGATCTACAACTTATAGTGCATGAAAATGATTTTAAAGACATGAACATATATTTTTCATGCAAGATCTCTATTTTTATATGCATGAACATAATAATACTTCAACAAAAACTCATTAAACTCAAGATCTACTCTTGTAATGGCTTGATATTCATGTATTAGTGTTTTCTTATCCCTAGCATTTGCTCATGGGGATTTAAAGTGAAAACACACAAGAATATTCTTGCCATTACAAGATTAAGTAGTAATAAGGCTTGAAATCATCACCTAAAGAGGGATTTGGAGAAGAAATGAAGAAGAAATGGACTTGTGAGTGTGTGGTGTGTGAGGGCTAGTGGTTCACGGCACAAAGGGGAAGAAAAGAGAGTTTTCTCTTGTAAAAAATTTTTGAAAGAGTAAAAATGAAGAGAGTGTGTGAAAATGAGTTTATATATTAAATATATTAGGGTTTGTTTTTACTAAAAGAAGGAAAAATAAAACAAATAGAGGAGGAAAAAGAGGGAGGTACTGGCCACTATAGGGAGAGAGAGAGAGAGAGAGAGAGAGAGAGAGAGAGAGTTGAATTTGTTTAAATTTGTAATTTATGTAATAAAATGTAATAAAAGTAATAATTTAGTAGGAAACAAAATTTTCTTAGAAAAGAAAATATAATGAGTAGTTGTAAGGATGTAAGAATAGGGCATGAGTAGTGTGTAGTGTAGGTTATACTTGTGAATAGTGGTAAATAGTAGACAAGACATCTACTTTACCGGTAATAAAGAAAATACGGGAAAAATGCTATAACTGTAATTTTTATAACCCGAAAAATTATAAAATTTATATTTTTGAAATCATTATAAAATTTCGATTCTAAGGAGTATTCTAGAATATTTTTCTGAGTTTCTAGTCCCGGGGCTCGTTTTTCCGTAATTGAGCTCGGGAATGCCCATAATAGAAAATTTTCCGAAATTAAAACTTTCTAAGGTTTGAATTACACTTTAAAACAATAATTCACATTAATTTATTCTATAAAACTTCTTTTGTTGTGAAATCGAAGGAAAGTCGGATTTAGGGTTTCTAAGCTTCTCTCACTAAGCTTGAACGAGACCAATTTAGGGTTTTGTTCTCCGGTTTCCGAAGTTTATTCGATTACTAGGAAAACCGGGGTATACATTATAAGATTAATAAAATTTGTAATGAATAATAGTAAATAGTACCAAAAGACTAGCTAATTACCGGTAGTGATGAAATATAAATAAAATCGTAAAATCAGGTAATTCTAGTTATCGAAAAATTATAAAACTAATATTTTAGAAATCCTTATAAAAATATGAGTCTAACGGTATTAATAACATATATTTAATAAGGGCACGCTGTTCGAAGTCTGTACCCAACCGGGTTTCAAATAGATCGAAAATTCGTTAATCTCATCTTTTAGAGCATCCTAGAATTAATACGAACCAACTACACCTTTCTCTTATTCTGACTCCTTGATTTACGAATACGGAATTGCCAGATCTAGGCCACGGGGTTTCTTGGGAGTTTTGTGGACTTAGGTTTCTCGGTTGACTTTCCGGTTTATACTTTTGCCAATTTGGATACTGATATTTTATGTTTATACAACATATCTGATTTGAGAAATTTATTTTGAATTTGATTTTTGTAAGTATTTAATATCTCTCGACGTTTTCGAAATTCTTGAATTGAGTTTTATTTCCGAAGGTTAATCATTATTTACTTTTTAATAATTTGCTTTTGGGCTTTATATTACCCGATTTTATAAGTTGGAGTTAAATATAGAGTTTGTCGTACGTAGTGGTTTTGGAATTGAAGTATATTGAGTTCTTATTTTTCTCAAGATTCTAAAATTTCTGGATTCATTCGGGATTTAGAACTTATCGAAGTTCGGTTTTAATTTGGAGTGATTTTTAGGGTTTATTTTCGAAGTTCATCTTGAAATTATTTACTGAAATTTTCCGGGGCTTACAAATCTTTTGCTCATTATTATTGTTGTTGTTCTTTTGCAAGTATTGTGTTGATGATTGGATGATGATGATGTTGATGTTGGTAGTGATGATACTTGGCTCGGGTTTTAAGGTGGTTTTGGATAAGTGAAGTGAGTTAAGACTGTGCATTTTATTTGTATTTAGTTTGTATTTTGTTTTTGTATAAAGAACTGGGTTTATCTTTTTGAAATTTATATTTTTGTAAAGGAATTAGTTGAGAAGCTCATATGTTTTTTAATATCTTTTAAAGCTTTGTTTTTGGGAAAGTTGATCTATTGTTGAAAGTAGATTATAAAATGATTTTGAAAAGTTTTGTTTTTGAGAAAATTGGTCCTGTTCTAATGAGAGCAGATAATAAAATGTTTTGTAAAGTTTATTTTGTGAATTATAAACCCGGTGTTTTCTAGCATCTAATTAAAGGATTTCATAATCTAAAAGTGAGTAGCAAATATTCACAATAAACATATCATTCAAGAAGCCTGAGATGTAATATATGAAGTATTATATGTGGCAGTAATGCCTTAATTAAATTTAGCATGTTATAGCTTACTTGCATCTTTTTGCAAATAATGCAACTCAAGACTGCTCAAATGCCATAAGCGTCAAAAGATCTTGAAGCATTGGCATAAGGCCTAGATGTTCATTGCCATAGTTTCAAAGCTTGTGTTGTCAACAGAGTCCAATATAACATCAAGCCTAGAGAAATGTCCTTGACATCACATAGTTGTGGTATGTGCATGCTTGGTGCGCATGACGGGCAAAAGACAACTTTCTATGGCATACTTACTAAAGTTATCTAGCTAAATTACATGACGCCAAGGTGTGTGTTTTTATTCAAGAGCAAGTAGTTTGAGACCAACCGAGACAAACTAGAAAGCATCAATGGAGACTTCATCTCAATCAACATGCAAAGGAAATGGTATGACAATGATCCATATATCCTTACAAAGCATGCACAATAAGTATTTTACACTAAAGACCTAAGGAAACATTCTAGGGATTGGAAAGTTATCCAAAAAGTGCACTACTGACTTATATTCACCCGGTGTCTTTTCCAAACCAAACCCCTAACGAGGGTGATTTGGAGGAGCAACCCAATACTAAGAAGCCTTTCCAATAGACAATTGCAATCCACTTGATCGCATCTTCATTGACTTAAGAAATCTAATGCGCTTACCCAACCCTGGCAAGGATAGTAGTGATGTGGGCGACAACCAAGAAGACGGCAGTACCTCATATGATAATAATAATGAGTAAGAAAAATGTAGGCTTAATTTTAGTATTATGCACATTTTTTAGTTTGTAATCAGGATATACTATATCTATAACATTTAAATTTGTTTGTGCAGGATGGACCCTCACTTCCTTGGCACAATCATGTATAGACATCTCCCTTGGTCTGGTAGGAATAGAGACCAGGGAAGAACTAGCCACAATAAGTCCTTGCTTGGACCCGCCTCCCCATGTAGATCCGCTTGGTTGTTAAGTCCAATCCGAGTCTACCCCAAGGACCTAATTGAACCGATGGGTACAAAGGGTCTCCTTTGATTAAAAAAAAAAAGAAAAGAAAAAACCTAAGTTAAAGGCAAAATTTGTGTGTTTTCTTTTTTAAAAAAACGGAGTCGAACCCATAAGCCTTGCCCCATGAATCAATAGGTCACGGGTCCGACCCTACCCTACCATGAAGGCGGGGCAGTTCTAGGTCCCCATTTAGAGGACTTGGAACTAGTGGATCGAGTTCCTGGATAGGACTCGAATCGGCTTGGCGAGATGTCTAATCAGGTAGGATGCTAATGCATGGTCCAAGTAGTATGTTAGTAATGTTATTGTTTACACTTGTTCATTTACCTTATAATGTTCATATATAACCGACATATTAATAAAATACTTGTTTATGTAGGTGGATCGTTCACCACGCTATTCAGGGGTCCCTATCAAGGAAGGGACGACTTTGATTTCAACTCTAACACTCCATCGGGCTAACCTACACAATCATAGGGTATAGACGATTCACAACTAAGGGATGATATCCAGTGCATCGTGATTCCTCCTCCGGATCATGTTGACCCTGAGAATCCACGTATAATAGTAGTTGAGCAAGAGAAAACTGCTTAATACATCGCTCATGAGGACGTTGATCTCAGAATGCCATGCAGAAAAAACGAGGTATGTATAGGGAGAAGTGGGCAGAGGAGTAGTCCAGGCAAATCGATGAGAGGCCGGCACTTACCATGCCTGACAGGTAGAAAAGCATCACGTGCAAGCCCACTAGGATGCTCAAGATAGAGTTCCTACTCCACCATAGGGCATCGATGAAGCTCTTTGTGGAGGGTTCCAACAACAATACATAGTCAACATTCCTAAAGGCATATCAACATGGCATTATCCAAAGAGTCATGGTAAGTTCATTTTTTTCTGACACATACTTTTGTCAATTATGTAATATCTTACCTATTCACTAACACGTATTATTTTTGCCAATGTACAGTAAAAGTTCTCAGAACCACCCAACCGGTGAAATATAAACAAGTGGTAGGGCGCACTAAATTTTGTGGCTAGCAAAATTATACAGTCACAATCGACATTTGCTGAAGCAGTACATAATCAAAATGGGTGGAGGAGAGGTAATTGTAAGCAGCCTTCCATAAGGGTATGAACATAAGGTGGATAAATGGAGGGTGTTTGTTTGCTTCATAGAGACATATAAGAACTACTAGGTACATACGTTTTCCAAACGATAGATGACATGAAACACCTTATTGTTTATTTGTTTTGCAGCATCATCTAAGGTAAAAATTGGGGGGTAGGGGAGACTAACTCCATGATGTACCACACATTAACCAACATGAGTCGATAATGTTCAATTTATAGTTCATTTGAACATATTGACATACTGTAAGAATTTAAGTCACACACATGTGTTTTTACGTTACGTTTTGTTGTATATTTTAAAACTTTTCACCCATAAAGAACTACTGGTATACCCATGTTAAAAGAAGATTGTGATGCCTACAAATGAGTGGCAGTCATAGAAGGCTGCCACTAATTATGTTATACCATTTGATATTTATTTCTACAATACTATATTTTTTTGGTATCTTCATACTACTAACATAACTACCATTCAACTTTTGAAATCACGTGTAAATGAAGGAGCGAAGGGTGTAAGAGGATGCCACTGTTACTATGATGGACCAAAAGGCTATGAGTAATATTGCTATCATGGAGAACGTCTTAGACCATAGGTCCAGCCATCAAGGAGGTATGGGGTACGATGTTCCGATCCTTGAAGAGAGGTATTCTTACCATGAATAGCTTTACGATGAGACTTTTATAAACTCAAATGGCAAGATCAATGTGCTAAGGCACGAAATCGATAACATAGGGTGCATGTTTGAGATGTTCATGAGCTGACTTTCGATGCCATCGTTTAGGTAGTACATACCATACTCTCAGCCTCCATTGCATATGAGTAACTCTGCTGATGGACTCGACCCAAGCCAACCAGCCAGACACTTAAACCTTTCACCCATGTAGCTCCACCTCCACAACCGTTTTATGGCCATCACAAGATTTCTAGCCAGCTAAATGGTCATACAAGGATATCGACTCAACACCTTGCCAAACAATAAAGATATCCTGCCAGCTCCGGACAGTAGCAAAGACATCTCCACACATCGCCACTTGTATTATCTTGATTGAGTTGAGAACTCTAGTTTTAATTATTGATTGTACAGTTGTATTGCCTTTCTCTTTCTATGTATGTTTCCATATTTCTATCGAACACCTTATATAATTTCAAAAGTAAATTGAACATTATATGTCATTATGCAAAATACTGAGCACTAGCATTAGATTGGTACAACAATTTAACATATATTAACACTGAAATATTGACATAATTGCATTAAATCATTGGAATACTGCAAAAGTGGTAATACATGATAGCAAATTTTGTTTGCATATTATTATGGTATTACAGAATCAAATATTTAAAACATGAAAATTATATACAAAATATATATCTGGTATATTATACATGATAGCAAAACATGTTTAGATGTATGTATTTTGTTAAATATTAATATATAGAAATTTTTAATATGTGTTAAAACAAAATATATATTATATATAGCTAATATTTTTTCATATAATTTATTATCTTTTTGCTTCTTTTTTTTTTATATATAAAGTTATTAGCATAATATATATTATAAAGTTTGAAAAAAAAAATTGAAAATGCAGGCGCACAGAGTTTTGAATTTTTCTTTGAGGCAAGTATCACTTCGATCACCTTCAAAAGCGACTTTGATCTTCATTGAAACTTTTGCCTCAGTTGAAGTAATGGAGGCAAATTTCACCTCTTATAATTTAATTGAAGCGAAAGTATCCTCTTACTATTTGTTTGAGGCGAATTTCGCCTCTCAATACTCCTATAAATCCAGCCCCTTCATGCTCGTTTCTCCTTTTCTCTCTCACTTCCTCCGGTCCCTCTAAATTTTTTCTCTCGGATCGCTGAAGTTGTTCTTCAATTTTTCTCTTCCAATTCTTTGTCTTCAGTTTGCTTTGATATTATTTGTCTTTATGATATATATTTATCGTACTTTTGTTGTTGTTTTTCAGGTATTGGATAGCACAGGATCGGTATATGTTTATATGTCTTAATGGTAATATTTAGTTATTTCATGTTTGTACAATAGATAATTTTCATTAATAATATGAGCTATTTATTGTTGTCTTGACAGGTATTGGATTGAAATATAGAATCGGTACACATTTATGTGTCTTGACGGTCATTAATTATTTCATAACAATTATATTGTTTCATTGCTAAATATTATTATTTGATGCAAATTAAAAGAACAACTAACCATTTACATTTAACATACATAAATTTTAATAAATTGAATACAATATTCATAAAATAACTTTTTTTATGTAAGTTGGGTAAAAAAGTAAAAAAAAAAATTATATTTTTTTAACATAAATTTACCAATAAAATAGAAAAAGAATAAAAAATAATTTAATTAAGAGGTGACTGTTGCCTCAATATTGATTTTTTTGAAAAAAAAATAGGAAGACGGTGAAAATACAAAAAAATTAACTAAGAGATGAGAATCACCTCTGTTAGATTAAATGAGGCGATTGTCACTACATATATATTGAGGCGATGTTTGCCTATCTTAAGGCTGTGAACGAGTCGAGTTGAGTTGATACAGTGCCAAGCTCGAACTCAACTAAAATAAAAAACTCGAACTCGAAGTCGATTGAGCTTCGATTTTTAAGCTCGAACTCGACTTGATTTAATACTCGATAAACTCGAACTCAACTCGATTAAGTTCGATTATTCTTTTAAATATTGATTTAACTATAAAGAGAATTTAACACTTGATAAACTCGAACTCGACTTAACTTGAATTAATATTCAATTTAGCTCGATTAAGTTCGCAAGCTCACCAAGCCGAGTATGAAAAAGCTCGAACTCGAACTCAGTAACTACTCGAGTAGCTTGAATTCCGAGTAGCTTGAATTCAATCTTGACTCGATTAAGTCGAACTCGATCTTTCACTTAGTCGAACTTGAGTAACTCGCGAGCTGTCTTGACTCACTTACAGTCCTAGCCTGTCTTAGGGATTAAATGAGTTAAGTTAAGTTGATACAGTGCCAAGCTCGAACTCGACTTGAATAAAAAACTTGAAGCTCGAACTCGATCTCGATCGAGCTTTGATTTTTAACCTCGAACTCGACTCGATTTAATACTCGATAAACTCAAACTCGACTCGATTTAACTCGATTATTCTTTTAAATATTGATTTAACTATAAAGAAAAATTTAATACTCGATAAACTCAAAATTGACTCGACTCGAATTAATACTCAATTGAGCTCAATTAAGTTCTCTAGCTCATCAAGCCAAGTATTGTAAAGCTCAAACTTGAACTCGATAGCTACTCGAGTAGTTCGAATTAAAGCTCAAATCAATTGTAAGCGAGTTGAATCGAGCTTTCATTGAGTCGAACTTGAGTAACTCGCAAGCTGTCTTGACTCAATTACAGTCCTAGCCTGTCTTGTAAATCAAGGCGACTGTCACCTCTTATGCCAAAATATGACAATTTTTTTCAAATGATATATATCGTCTTAGTAGCCCAAATCAAGCAAATTTTGAACCTAGTGAGACGAATCAATTTGCCTTTAATGACCATATCAATACTAGTGCATTTTATTTTTATTTTTTTCCAAGATAAATATATGAAAGATATCATATATCTCCATAAAAAAAGATAATAGGGTTTATTATTTTATTATTACAGATGTCTTTCTGGCGTTAGTTTTTGTTAATGGCAAATTGCAGACTGAAAAGAAATGACCAATACTCCACTACCCAACTTTAATACTAAAAAGCGGCACGATTATTTGAAGTGCCAAAGAAATATCAATTAGTGATAATACATTATACACCCAAATAAATAATGGACAAATATTAATATTTTTAGATTAAATTTTGGTAATTGCATGACTTTATAAAATGATTCACATATTAAAATTTTATAAATACTTATATGCAATTAATTAATTAATTTATGTGTTATTAATGATTTTCTAACCTATTAGTATGATCCTAATCTTTTAAGTGAAAAATACTAGGTTGAATTTCCCACTTTTCTATTAGAATGACAAAAAAAAAAAAAAAATTTAGTTCATGAGTTGTGTTCGTCATTAAAATCTTTTCGGCATAATCAAACATTTTGTTCCTAAAATTTCTTAATATTGTTTTTAAGTAGGTTTACATTCTCTTTTTGTCTCACATTCACAGTCACCTTTAATCCCAGGAACGTCCGGTGAGGTTTGAAATATCAATCCTTCTAGTTGATATCATTACCATTTCCCTGAAGTTGCATTGCATTTTGGCGTCAGAGATCCAACTGCCGTGCGTCGCTTTTCTCTAACACAGGTCAACAAAAATTAATAATGAGATTGCATGGTTGATGGGTCCGATCCTTCGCAGAGCTGTTCTAAAATTGAAGGTCTTCACAAAACTCAAAGCTTTCCCACTTCCGTCAACATTGGAACACCATTTTTTTATTTTTTATTCTTAACTTCCGCTCGTTACAGTTGGTCTAAGGTTGTCGGTGATAATAATAATAAATTAATAGTAATAATCCCAACATAAACCAAGACCAAGGGAAGTTGCAATTACTGTTTCCAAAAAGCTAAATCATTTTGAACTTTACGCGGTACCGTCCATGTGACAACTGGAGTTAGAATTCAAAGTTGGAACCCTGCAGGTAGTTGCTAAAAATTAAATTAAAACATCATGTAGTAGTTGGCCAAAAAAAAAGACATCATGGTAGTAGCATTAACATTTTTATGTTATTCAGCATCGAGCTTGGATTGAGCCTAATATTAACCAAACGCGGATCAAAGTTTACATATTCATGTTATTTTAATTAACATATATATAGATACAACATAATTATAAACAGGTTTGGAACTGATGTAAAAAATACCAATTAATGGGTCGGCCAGCATAGAACTGAAACTAGAACGAGTTATGATTAAGTCGAGTTGGGTCGGTTCACTAGCCTAATCTAGGATCTATCGAATCAATGAAATCTGATTTTCTTTTAAAATAAAATTAAAAAATAATTTTGTAAACATAACTTTTTAAAAGATAAAATTAAAAATCGGTAAAAAATTAAGGATAAAAGTAAAAAATAAATTTTAAATTAGTTAAAACAAAATTTTAACTTAAAATAAAATTAGACCTAACAATAATAGTCTTTATCTCATTTGTTTAAATAATTGTTTAAGATGTTTATTTATTTATACACAAATACATCCATATTTAGATATAAAATTAACAATGTGAAACAACAAAATACTTAAAACACAAATAATCCCCAAAGGTAAAAACAAGTCTCATATTATTAAGAAACAAAACTATACTTTGGATAGAGTCTATATAAATTCAACCAAACATGCTTTTAAATAGAGCAAATTACACTAGAATGTCACAATATTTTGGGATAAGTATATTTGAAGTACCAACATTTCAAATAGTTAAAAAGATGTCATAATATTTAGAGAAGTTGATCAAGAGGTTTTTGTAATGACCAATTAGTAACGTAAAACCATCAATGAAGCTCTATTAAATGCCACACTAGCACTCATGTGGATGGAATCAATCATTTAAAATACTACTTCTTCTTCCTCGGTCCCATTCTCTCTCTACAACCTAACTCATCGACTTAGCGGATTTTTAGAGAGTGAAAAAATATGAAAGGTTATAATTCTTTTTAGAAGAAGGAGGATCTTCTTCCTTAAGGGAATGATTTCTCACACTCTCTCTCTAAACTCTTTCTCACAACAAACCCATTGGCATCACTACCTTGGCTTAGAATTCCCAACTAATCTCCACTAAATCGTGCCAATCATTATCCTCATCCAACTACTACGCAAGTTGAAATGCATCCCAAGCCTACATTGTTTGATCGTCACCACCAAAGCTTAGTCATTACCTTAGCTTACTGCAAGCCAGCAAAATCTAAAGCTAACATCATCAAGTTAACTCGATGCTAAAAAACGAACCCATAATTATCTTCTTCACCAACCAAAAACCAAGCCTAATCCCATATTGAGTTGACTCAGTTATTGTCTCCTTCATAGCTATCGAACCTAGTTCCTAACTCAACAGACTCCAGCAGGTCGACTATAGCTAGAACCTATTCACCTAAACACGAACATAACAGCTACTGAGACCCATCTTCAACATCCATGGCCACCCATCAAACCTTGTGAGAACTATAGACCCAAAATCATTTCCAATGAGTAGGATTGGTTGATTGGTAAGAGGGGGCTCAATTTAAGATGGTAGTATCAAGGTGGGTTGATGTGTTAGGGTTGATGGTAGATTGTTGTGATGTAGTACCAAGTTGACTCACTGAGTTAGGTTAGAGAGAGAATGGGATTGAGGAAGAAGATGAGTTAGGTCGAAGAGATAGGGTGGGAATTAGGATTGAGGAAGAAGAAGTGGTATTTTAATTATTAATTTTGTCCAAGTGTATGCAGCATGGCATTTAATGGAGCTTTACTGATGGTATATAGACCTCAATTGACTTACTTTTGTGATATCATTTTAACTACTTGAAACGTTGATATCTTAAATGAATTCACTCTCAAATATTGTAACATTCAGGTGTGATTTGCCGCATTTAATATATTTACTACTTATGTTGTTAACAACAACATATCAAATTTGGTAGATAGGTAATTATTTTTCACTATTCACATTAAACATGTGTATTTTGTTTGCATTAGTTTTTTCTTCCGATTTTTTTTCTTTTTTTTTCTAGTTTCCCTCTTTTTTTAACCCTCGAAACTCGATGAATCGACGAATCCATTCTAGACCCATTGATAGCAAATCAAGCCAATTTATGGGTCTAGCCCTCCTCCCCCCGCCGCCCCCCCCCCCCCCCCCCCCCCCCCCCCCCTCTCTCTCTCTCTCTCTCCTCTCTCTCTCTCTCTCTCTCTATATGTATATATAAAATTTTACTCTAAATATTTTCACAAGAGTCTAAATAAGTTTAATTGAGCTCATTTTATTAAATACTAATTTAAGGGAAATTCCTATAGTCTCATTCTAGTCAATTATCTGCCATTAAAATAAAGATAATAATTGATATATTAACTATTTTAATTGTAAAATTACAATTATGTATAAATTTTAGCTGTTAAATAGTCAATGAGATTGGTCTTGTCTCAAACCTTTATCTTTGAACAAATACAATAAGCTTACACATTCAACAAACTTTACTTTTTGTGTTTGAGATCTTTCACACTTTTCCTGACCTTATCCACATCACCATTAATATCTTTTAAACCTTCTTGAATAATTAAATTGAGAATATATGCACTTCTAATATGAAATTAATCATTTGAACTTTGAAGCCAAAAGTCTAACTCAGACATTTAGTTGTGACTTAAATAAATTTGCACAAAAATCATTGGCTAACATGTCATCCAAAGTTACACTTCATAATTTACTTTCATACCCCAAATAGGTAGTAAAGTAATAGCTTTTTCAATTAATGCAACACTCAAATGTGACAATGGCATATATGCAAAACTTAAAATCTTGTTTTGTAGACTCGAATTTTGTTAGTGAAGTGTAGTTACTTCAAGAAATATGAAACTCATTGTGAAGAAATCAAATGAATTCGAAAAGAAAAAAAATCAAGCTTAGTGAATTCTGGAACAAAACAACATGTTTAGGAAGGTGTATGGTTCCAAGGAACAAACAGAAAATGAAACAGCCTCCCATACAACATGTTTGAAAGGATGTATGAGTCCAAAAAACAAGTCAAAAAGTCAAACAAGATACTAAACACCCTGTATCGTTGCATGTATCACCTTCTGCTTCACTTGTTTCTTTTCTAGAAAGTCAAACGAGTTCGATACACCTTGTATCACTACCCATATCATTTCTAGACTATACTCAGTAAGTGAAACAGGTTACCATACACCTTGTATGGCATCCTGTTTGAACACGCTCCTTCTGTTTTGGAGATTTTTAATTCCATATATATATATATAATTCCTATGAGAGAGAAAGGGGGAGTTAGTGACGTTGAATACACACACATTTTCATACATATTTCCTCAGTGGGTTATGAGAGATTTTGGGTGGTGAAGATTAAATCCGGATTTATAGATCCAATTTCATCAACTAAGCTTCAATTTTAAGTGTGGTACTCATGAATCCAATCTCTTCTTTTGAATTTTATTTGTTTCTTGTTATCTCTATGAAGGAGTAGATCATAGATCTAGATCTTGTTCGAATTTTTTTAATTTCATCATATGTTGAGGATCTGATCTTAATGAAATCCAATTGATATTCTTATATTCAAATGCATGTTTGTAATTGGTTTCTTAGATTTGTATGTTGGAATGCAAATTTATGTGTGATTTTCATCTAAGTCAATTGAGAAATTACTTTCATGAATAGATCTATGCAATTTGATGAGATTCGATTATAATTCTAGAGATAAATTACAAGATCTTCCGTGTTTCTCTGTTTTTCCTTGAGTTCTTGAGCTTCATGTGATCTTAGGTTGTTATTGATTAAGGAGAGATCCTAATTAGTCAATTTAATTAGATAAATTGATAGATTTGAGAGGATTGTCGGTTTGTTTAAGGAACTCAACGGTATAAGAATTCAATTAGGATAATCTATAGTGTTCTATGATTCACATGATGAAATTAGAGAAGGACAAAATCTAGGACGTTTTAGATATTGATTTTTTTTTTCAAATCTTGCTTGCTGTTCTAGTAACCTTGTTTGTTGATCTCATTAGTTAGTAGTTTTCTCAATTAGTAGTATTAATCAATCAATCTCTCTCATTTGCTAAATAGTGGAAATGGAGTAATTACAAGTACTTATTCCTTCCTTGCGGACGACCCTAATTTGAACATTATATTACATTCGATCGGTTCGCTGACTATTGTCCTTTATAGTAGATTAATAAAGGGTTTTATAAATTTAAACTACAATTGTCAAAAGATTTCCCATCAAAATGATATATTTCTAAAATGGGTATTTATGATAAATTTGAAAAATAAATCATTGAATGATAATTCATGGATGTGGGGACATGAATTGTGATTACATTCATCATTATATATAATAACAATTCATTATGAATTGTCACTCCCCTTAAGTAATAGTAGCTTTTCGTAGCTCAAGCAATAGCAGTTTTACATAAAACGAGAAAGGAATAGATGTTATTCATGTCAAGTAAGGGGATTGTTATTGTTATACCATGTGCTTTATCATCATAAACCACCCCCCTCCCCTAAGCGGGGAAAAAAACAAATGTGAATGTATTTGTAATATCGAAGCAGTAAAGGAGGTCTCCTATGTTTTACGTGCTTTTAGTAGTGTATTTGTTTTCATTATACAAAACACGAGATTTTGTCAATAAATTTCGCATTCTGTTAACATGTGCTTTATATGTTATACAATTCTTCATTAGAATTTGCATATTTTTTCAATATTTCGAATGACAATACTAGTATATATATAATTCGATTATATTTATTATTTTTAGTTTTCTTTTCCTTTCATTGCAGCTTCCAACATGTGAACCTCTTGCTTCCACATAGGAAATTAAAAGGTTTTGATGATAATTGAGAAAAAAGGTGGGTTAATTTTACTCACTGTACTCAACTTTTTCGATTTTAACAGAATTATACCTAAACAAAATTTCATAACAAAACAAAAATTCAAACTTTTGATATTTTTGCATCTATGGTACTTTTAGCCAGATTGTGGGCAAAAGTGCAGTGATTTGTTGATATGGTAAGGATTACATATTAAAAAATTAATTTTTTTCTACCACGTCAGCATTTTTTTTTATTTTCCCTTCTTTTTATCCTCTTTTCTCTCTCTCTCTCTCTCCTACCACCCCTGCTTCTTCTTCTTTTTCTTCAATACCATGGTCTTTCTCTCACTAACTCTCCTTTTCTCTCAAACCCTAACTCACCACAACTTGATGAGACCCAAGCTCATACACCAACAAAGGGATCAACACCATCCTTTGAACCATATGTCACTTCATCAATCATGAGCCATTGAGCAACAGAACTCGAACCCATCACTAATAGCTGCTCACTACTCATCTCTAGTCGAACAACCCAAATGCCAAAACTTCATCTTCAACCTTGTCAAGCCATCAACACCACAACTAACTACCAAGCAAATCGACCATTCCCAAATTGAATCATCGAAACCAAGCAATGTAACCTCTATAGCCATCTTCTTTCTTGACCTCCACACTCATCGAGTCATTACTCAAACCCAGAAATACCAAACACCACCATCGCAAAACCCATTGTCATGGCAAAGTTAATTTCACTAATTTTGGATTTTGTAGTCTCCTGGGGAGGTAGAGGAAGCTCAATAGATGGCTTAGCAATATGTAGCCTTTTTATGATTGTTTTGAATTTTGAATTTCAAACTCGTATGTTTAACCATTTTTCATAATTTTTTATAATGAAATTCTATAAAAACCAAAGCATTGTGTATGAGATCAATTAAAATTCCAATACGTTGATCAAAGATGTTGAGATCTAAAAAAATGAAATTAAAAGACAAAAAAATGAAAAAAAAATTCAATATGGTATAACATTGGTTGTAGAATCCTACGATGCTAGCTTTGGTTATGGTGTAGATTGGTTGTGGTTAAGGAAAACGTTTTGTTTTGATGATTATGATTTGAAGTATTTCTCATAGATAGAAAGAGAGAGGACTTGTGGGAATATGCTGACATGGAAAAAAATTATATTTTTAATATATAATCCCGATCACGTCATCAAATCACTAGATTTTTGGTTGCTTTCCAGCCAAAAGATTATAGGTGTATAAAATAAAAAGTTTAGATATTTTCTTATACCGAATGTTATTTATATATAATTTTATTAACATCGAAAAATTTGAGGTATTGTGAATGAAATTAACCTGTTGAATAAAATTATAGCAACATGTGAAATGAATCAAAATATGTATAATTGGTCGGTTAGGTTAATGACAATCATCCCTAACGATCTGCAAACAAGCTCCCGAAAAATTTGTTTTTTAGCATATAAATAATGGAATGGACTCACTCGGCTAAACATCATGCGACATGCATATTGGCGAAGTCTCGACTCCCAAGTCTTTGCGTTTTTAAAATACTATTTTAAAATTCAGGACAATGCTCCCCATTAAAGTTAAAAGATTGGACAAAATAACCCATAAAATTTCATTTTCAAAATAAATATTATATATATCTTAGTTAAATTATAATTATGAATTAGAGATAATGGTTCGTTGTTAATTGGAAACTCAAATTTTATACTTTAAGATATAACAAGGTCTTATCTATCATTATTAATTAAATCCTAGGTGTTAAAAATTTATATAATAAAGTAAAGGTAAAAAATTATACAATGAAATAAAAATAGTCGTTTTATTAGATGGTTAATAGACAGCCAATTATCTCTCTTTTTTCTTTTTCTGTTTCTTTTTCTTTTTGACACCCGCTGACCATCGTCCGCTAGTACACATAAATGCAATAATCACAAACATAGCATGGATAAGTCATCGTTGCAATGTCCTTGTAAACTATAAATGCATAATTTTAATGTAGAAAATTTGCGAAACAATAAATGAACTACTGTAATTATTTGAAGATGATGATGGCCTTGTAGAAAGGATGCACGCAGAGTGTTAAGACCAGGGTTGGGATCGTAATTAAGTTAATTTTAGAATTATTTATTTATATTCACTTATGTTACATCTTGTATATTTATAATAAGTTTGCTAATTGCTTTGTAGCAGTGGCATATCTTCACATCTTTCAAATAAGATGTGTCAGGTTCGAAACTCCTTCATTGTTATAATAATAATATATATATATATAAGAATTTCATTAATGATTTTATTATGATAATTTTTAATACTTTATAAAAAAAATCATTCATACAATAATTAAGAATATTTGTATATTCACTAGAATATAAAAGGGTTAAAGTTACGGGTGGTACTTGAACTTTGAAAAAATATACAAGTAGGTACTTAAACTTTAAAATTGATCAATATAGTACATGAACTTTGAGAACTAATCAATTTTATACCAGAAAAAACTTTTCGTGCACACCGATAATATCTTCATCAAGTATTTTTAAGTATTAAATGGATTAATTTCAAAATTTAAATACTTAATTACATATTTTGCCAAAGTTTCGATACCATTTGTGACATTATACATTAATAAAAATATATATTTAATATCTATATAAGTTTTGCTTTTAACAAATAAGATCATAAAAATACATATATATAGGATATCTAATTAATACTTCATGTCCATTTTTATAACAATAATTATAAAAAATGTTATTAAATCAAATTATATAATTAGCATAAACCTCTGGAATTTTTCGTTCTGAATAAACCTTTATAATATTATGCTAGGTTGTACCATAGTGTTCCTTTAGAGATATAAAACCTTAAAAATATTAGATAGTGATTTAAACAAATACCGGAAACCTGAAAATCATCTGACAAGACATAGTAACAGAGCAAAGGCAGTTTCAATATTATAGACTAAAAGCCAAAACTTTAAGGCCAAGCTCAACAATATTATTATAGGATTTTGGAGCTAAAAATTTAGTTTAAAAGTGCAAACTCAAATTTATGTGGCTCAACCTTAGTAATAGCTAATCACATAATCTTGAAACCTTGAATTTTAACACCAAAAATTATCTGTATTAATTTTGCATCACCATGTAGTATAAATAATTATGTCTCTAATTCATAAATAAAATTGTCCTCCGATTCATAAATATTCGTCAGATAATAAATTGGTTCGACCCATGTACATAATAGAAATACAAATATTTTATAAGAAGAATGAAAATACCATCTTTTTCTTTGCCAAAATCGTAGATGACCAAGGGCATTTGCACCAAATAATTTTTTTTGCCAAATCCAACAAATATCTACACATTTGTATAAAAGTCAATTATATCTATGACAACCATCATTCATAAGTCGCCTCTATCATGCTTAAAGTATAATTTTTGTATACCAACATTTATTACAAGCTTTCTTGCAAGGTGTTCTTTAATGCCTTGTCATTTCAAAATACGCCAGCATCATTTTTCCTTTAAAAAAGAAAGGGGCAAAACTTTCTCAGCCATTCTCATCTTTCTCCCTCTCTTTCTTACATCTCTCTCCCTCTCTTTCTCGCATCCCTCTCTCTCTCGGATCTCTCCACCCCCACGTCTCTTTCTCTCTTTCTTTCATTCTCTCTTTTCGTCTTTCTGTTTCTCCTTTTTCCCTTTCTAAACAAACCAACAAAGCTCACCTTTATCCCCAGTAAGGGAAAATAGTATCTCTATGCTCAAAAAAGGAAGAATCTTTGAGTAGAAGTTAGCAAGACACTTAAGCTTCTAGGTAAGTCAAGGTTCTTTTTTTTTTTTTTTTAGGTTACTAACTTTTATGGTGATGTACTAAAAACTCTATTTTACTACCTTCTAGGTTCAGATCTACATCCTAAAGAGGGGAGTGATACACTATCGCTCCTCAATTCTCAAGGTATAATACCTAAACCTTACTTTTAGTACCTTTCAACTTGAAGCCACCAAAAAGGAGCCTTTCCTTCTTGAAAACTCTATTTTTAGTGATACAAGATTTATTAGGGTCAGACCCCTCACATATGTAGTTAAAAATAATGTTTTCCTTGCTCAAAACTCCTTTTTCAGTACTTGTACAAGCACCTAAGAAGCTTGGAACATCAAAAATCTTCTGATATCTTGTTTTATGGTTCATATTCTTATAGGGTCTCTCAAGATTCGAATTTATTTTCTTTGGCTTCTTTTTATTTATCTCTTATGAATGGTCAAAACAATGTTGGTCTTGCTTATCTACACATAGATATGTTATATAAACCCCTAAGGGGCAACTCATATTTTTGTGGGAACTCAAGAGATCCAAATTTTCTCTTTTGGTTTTCTCCTTGTTTATGACTTATGCATGGTAAAGATAATGTTTTTCTAAGCTTTTTACACCTAGATAAGTTATATAACCCCTTAGGAAGTTTAGGATATAAGAAATCTACACATACACAACTATATGACTCATTGTTTTAGGCAACTCCTAGAAATCCGAATTTACTCATTTTAATTCCTCTTGGGTTGTAAGTTTTACTTAATAAAAATTGATGTTTTCTAATTGATCTATACCTATATAGTTTGTATGAACCCTTGGGAGGCCTAAAAAAAAAAAACACCATTTAGAGTAATTTTAAGACCATGGTTCTATAGGATAAATTTTGACCCGAATTTTCAACATGTGTTATTTCATTCCTTGTTAAATAAAAGTGATACCTTGTCTTATAACTTGATTAAGCATAAGTTAAGAATGAGCAGAAGTTATTTTACTACTATAGTATTGGATGAACAAATAAGGAAAAATTGGCAAATTTATCATGTTTATGATCAAGCATGTAATGGGTTGAATGAGAAGAGGAGATATAAATTCTTTAGTTTAACTAATTAACATTTGCATTAAATTATCTTTATATGTATAAAAGGGATTATCAAAAGATTATGGACAGGAAACAAAGGAAGGGCCATAATGTATAATGCATAAACATGGAATTAAAAATTGTGCTACATTTTAAATAGGCCATCTCAATGCTTAAGTCCAATTAATTGGCAAGTGAATAAACCAAGAAATCAACAAAAGGTTATGGAAGTAATGGTCCGGTATGCTTTTAATCCCTAAGCCCATGGATCTTTAATCTAGAATGAAGAAAGGGAAGATAAATACCAAAATTGGAAGTAAGGTCCCAAGAAAGAAAATAAAACCATAGGGGGAAGTCTTTTATGTTCTAAGAACTACAAGGCCTACAAAGTAGCAAATCAATATATCAAGGGAACTTAAGGAGTAGGAATGAGCCAAAGAGCTTAAGTTAAAGCCCTGTGATCATAGATGAATGGCATAGAGACCCATTTACCCATAAAGGTTAAATAGTGGAGAATGTAAACCGTAAGACCTAAATAGGATCTCGTATCCACATAGGGAGGATTAATTAAAGCCTTAAGTAAAACCCCACTAAGTTAGGTCCAACAATAAAAACCAATAATGAAAATAAATAACAATTTTATAACTTTAACTAGTTATTACATATTACCCAAGTATTAATACATATTATTCTTCGTATTTATAAGCGAGCTCAACTACTTGTCTGACATTTCTTTCGACTGTTACCATGCTTGACTATTGTTATGGACTGGTGAGTAACTTGACTCTAATTCACACTTGTTTTATGTAGGTTAGTTGCATCTAAATAAAGATAATGACTTAGATTGTGTGGGGAATTGGGTCCGTATCTACTGTTATGTCTGTTGCTTGAATAAAATACCATAATAATAGAGATAACTTGAATTGGTGATAATATATGGTGTTGATAGTATCTGGTGAATGTCTATAACTACTTAATTGCTTAAGAACTTGACTTAACATTATCTGACACACTAATCAAATGATCATGCATAGCACGACTCATTTGCATTAGCATTGCATACTTTTTTATCACTACTATCACACATTACTGTTCCAAGCCTATGATGAGTTAGAACGGGTTTTGATGGTGAATCCTCATTCGGCTTGTACTATCATGTGACTCACAGATTTCGTAGGAATTACTTGGGTTGATGAACGTTGCTTGTAGGTGGTATGCATGAAGTATGTAATGCTTAGGGAGTTTTTCAGTATGTCGAGTCAATAAATGTTTTGAAAGATTTTTAAAGGAATTACTCAGCATACTTTGATCCTCCTGGCCGTTAGTGTGAGGACCTGTTCCTTAACTCCTCAGAGAGGGCATAAATCTCCGACATGTCTAGATTTCGATCATCCAAACTTGTGAGTGTGGAAGCATATGGTTGAGTGATGCATTGCATATGAGTGTTAATAAAACTTATTGGTCCTGTTGACGTGTGCTTACTGTCTAGTTACTTCACTAAGTCGTGGTCTACTCACACCTTATAGATTTCACAGGTTCAAGGGCAACCCATGGTTCATTCCTACGAGAATCTTCACTCCGGTATGCGTTAGCATCTTTTGAGTAGATCGAGTGAGTGAAGCAAAGTGGAAAATGAAGATTAAAATTATCCATCTAGTTTTTATATGTCTTTTGATTATGCTTGAGACTTTAAGTTGTGTTGGTTCTTATTATGATATGTGCTAAGATGATGGTTAAGAAATATTATCTATGATGCTATTATGTGCATATATGCTTTATTTGACTTTACACAGTCTTGATCATGGATAAACATGTCGCATCCCATTGAGTAACCTATCATTATCATACTCCTGTGTCTATTCGAAGCCATAGACTGGCGTAAGGTGTATCGATATGTTTAGGGTACCCTTTGGGGTATGACAATTAGTGTGCAATATGATTGCTTTTAACACAAATAGAATATAAAATATATCTAGATTAAATAGTTGTTTAATAATTCATGTACATTTTAATTATATTAATTGAAAAAAAAAAGTGTCACTACATCAAATTATATAATTACTATGCAATAAGATTCATCTGTAACACGAATAATGTATAATCATGGGATTTGGACTCACGACATTTTAGATATAAACTAAATATTAAACGATTATACTATACTTATTTTTATGTCGTTATTTACTTTTTATAATACACATATAATATAAAATTTATTTCTTATTTTTTTATATTAGTTTTTTCTTGAGTTTGGGGCTGAGGCCCTTTTCATCCCCTTAGACTCGTCCTACCATAGAAAGATATAGCTTAAGGATCTGTTTGAATAGTCTGTTTTTCATCTTTATCTATATCTTTTTTAAATGATATGTATAAATATGTCCGATTTATATTTATATTTTACCTATATTTGATCTTTTAATGAAAACTACCAACTTTTTTTTATTTGTATCTAATTCTTTATAAATAATTTATTAGAAATATTTTTTAAAAAAGTATCTGTATCGATAATCTGCCAACAAACAAATAGTCATAAAATATGAATTGCCACTTGCAAATTAAGAAGTGACACCTAGGCTTATATATATATATATATACACACACACACACACACAAACACATATATAATGTACTCAGCTTATAGTCTAAAGATGAAAGGGATAGTGTCATGAAAGGTACCTGATTTTAGCAAAACAATGCAATTAGGTAATTGAACTTTGATAATGATCAATTAAGTATCTAAATTTTTTAAATCATTTAATTTAATAACTGAAAAATTTTGAAATTAATAAATTTAATATATATATATTTGCCGATGATAAATTTAATATATAAAAGAGCTTAACGAAGTTACTGTTAGTATATATGAAAAGTTTTTTCAAATATTAAATTGATCAATTTCAAAGTTCAGGTACTAAAGTGAACAATATCAAAGTTCAGGTACCGATCAAAACTTAGTTATCATTTATGACATTAACCAAAGATGAAATTGTGAATGATTTCTTTCCCCTGTTCCACTAAGTGGCCCTATAATAGATACATGAAAAAATTTCACATCTTTGTTGTTAGCAAAAAAAAAAAAAAAAAAAAAAACCAATTGAAGAATATGTTGAAGATAGAATAATCGGTACTTGAATTGTAAAATTAATAAATTTAATATCTAAAGTTACTTTGGGTTAATGTTACTAATGATATTTAAACTTTGATAAAATATGCAATTAGGAACCTGAACTTTAAAATTGATTAATTTAATACTTAAAATTTAAAATTGATCAATTTAGTATCTGAAAGAACTTTTTATGCACACAAATAGTTTCTTCATTAATTTTTTTTAGATACTAAATTGATTAATTTCAAGGTCTTTCAGGTACTAAATTAATCAATTTCAAAGTCTAGATACTAAATTGATTGATTTCAAAGTTTATGTATCTAATTACATATTTTACCAAAGTTCATATACCGGTCTGTTTGGATTGTCTGTTTTTCATCTGTATCTGTATCTTTTTTAAAATGATATGTGTAAATATATCCAATTTACATCTAAATTTTATCTATATTTGTTCTATTTGATCTTTTGATGAGAACTGTCAAGTTTTTTTTATCTATATCTATTTCTTGATAAATAATTTGTTAGCAAAAAGTTTGAAAAAGTGTCTGTATCTGCCGGAAAAAAGCCAAAACAAACAGACCCATTATCTCAATTACTTTTTATGTATATCAACAATACTTTTGTTATATTGATTAAAAATGTCATGTAACTAACTTGTATGAAATATTTTTTTTGGATACTAAATCCATCAATACTAAAATTTTAAAATCTAGTTACATATTTGTCAAATATCTATATACTATTTATTCAGTCCGCCAAGTTCAGCCCATACAACAAAGTGGTCGAAGATCCAGGACCCAGCAGGTACATCTTTGCTACATCACAGCCTGATCTCCTCATTAAGTCATTCTAGCATTTACTCCATTTGTGAGACTCATGATTTCATTGAAACAGAATTACAAAGACCAAGTTTAGTTATCACATCTTTAGACAAGCAAGAAGGAATTGAAGGGTGAATTTGAAAAAAAAAAAAAAAAAAGATCATGTGGAGTGGACGACAAGGGAAAGGGTTGCCCTGTAATGACAATTGCAAATTATAACTAGTTAAAAGCGGAAATTAGAAAGAATATTTTCTACTTTCTTTTTTCTTTCTGATTTTTTAGAACCTGATTTGATACCTAATCCAGCCGGTTGTAGAATAGTGATATCAATGCTCGTTTCTCAATTTGATTCACGATGTAAAATAGTGAGAGAAAAAAAAAAAAAAGTTGACATGATGAAGTAAAATACTTTTATCAGAAGTGTAAAAATAAAATTACATATATACGATATGATAAAACGGAGAAATCACAGTAATAAAAATTGAAATTCTTCCTAAGATTTTCTTTTTCAAATGAATAAATCTTGTTTTAAACCTTTTGTCCTAAAATTATATTAACTTCCACTCTAGAACTCTTATTCTTTATTAATATCTTCACATAAGTCTGGCTTGCTTAAATCTAACAGAGTTTGGACTTTAAAAATTTGGGCTTGGATTGATATTGGATGTAAGACCTGCAAAGACAAGAAACTGTTTAGTGGTGCTTTGAGTATGGATCTCGAGTGGTCACTCCAATACTTAATCTTGGAGAGAGAGTAGTTGAATGCGACATTAAGATCTGGCCTCCTAATCATCTTATCCTGCGTCTGCTCTTGAGTCTACGTCTCTGCTACTTGAAAACTAGACCAATTGAGCTATTCGTGCTGGGAAATCAGTAGGATAGAGACAACCGAACAATCACTAAGACATGTTGCAGGGCTGGATTGCCCATTACCTGACAAATTAGTCTAGTCCATTAGTGTACTAAGTTCAGTTTTGGTGGCCTTATATTCAATAGTGGATCATTAATAATAATTATACTAAAATAAAAGACAAAATTGTTTATTAAAACATTAGATAATATAATTATTAAATAATTTCTTTATTTATTTATGTGATATATAAAAATAAAAAAGAAAATTTTTTCCCGTTTTCTTCATACAAGTTATTATCTTATAATTGAAATAACTAAATTGGATTCAAAAACCACTCCTCATTTTTGAGAAAAAAGAAATAAATAATAAAAATTTAAAAAAATTATAATAATACAATGAAATAATCTCGAATTTAAATAAGTGATTGAACCCATTTCTTAAAAAGATGGGTTGGTAAACTTATATATCTTTTGAAAAGACGAGTTTGGCCAAGTTTAAATAAAAATAAGAATAATTTTATTAAAAATATGACTCGTTTTTCTTTGATATATTTATTTTATTTAAATCTGTGATTATTTACATCTTAATAACGTTTTGAAAATTGTTAAAAAATATATATTTTTATTTCTTTTCCCATCATTTTTTTAGTTTTTTTTCTTTTAATCATGTCATTTTCTTGTTCCTGAGTAGGTTTTGTCATTTTCAATAATTTTAAACCTATTTCTATATTTCACGATTCTGTCCAAGTCCAACCAAACACTGCTTCGCTGGTTGTTTGCTTTCTACTCGCACAGTAGCTTTATACAAACAAAACCATTTTCGTGATCCCTGTCGCCGGAAAGCCGTTCCATCGTGGGAATAACTTTTTATTTATTAAGATTTCCGACAAACTGAAACTACTACTTCGCCAGAATGTGTGGAGACGCAAGGAACTGGAACGAGGCCGAGTACAGAGAAACCATTCTCAAGGAGAGAGAAATCCACACGCGTACTGTTTTCCGGACAGCCTGGCCTCCTCCTTCTCGAAACCCTAACCCTGAGTTCATCGTTGTCGCCTCCAGTGACGGCTCAATCGCGTCTTATTCCATTTCCTCTTGTTTATCGAGTCTTGTGAGTCCATTCTTTCACCAAAATAATTACTACATCTCTCAATTTCATATACTAGCTTATTTTCCTCGGCGGAGATGAATGCTAAGGTTTGCAATGATTGTGTAATCAGGTACATAGTGGTTAATGTGGTTAGAGGAGTTGGTTAATTGGTTGGTTCGTTGCTTGGTCCCTTGCTATTTTATGGGCAATATAGTTGCTACTTGCATTTGGTGTTTCTGCTAATTACATGCTGTCGTGAATGAATTAAAGAGGTGTGGAGTGAGTATAAGATTGGTAGGGTTGTGGATGATGGATGAAACACCTAATTGGAAGAGAAAAAGTTTTATCCTGATTATAAATAGAAAAATTTTGTGGTGGAGTCCAGGTCCAGGCATATCGACTATTTAATAGCTCAGATTCATAATCTTACTATCAAATATTTAACATATCAATTATTATATATTGATTTTAATTGTCAGGTGGTTGACTCAACAGTTTGAGGACCACAGAAGTTCCCTTGTGTATAGCTCTACTTGCTTGTTGGGTTTTGTTTATGAGGGCACTCATTCTTTTTGTTGGGCATAATGTATACTGCATTGCTATTATTAAGCTGCGAATGGGAAAGATTTTTATGCATACCAATATCTGATAGATCTTTTGGCGTGTTTTTGTTTCATGGAAAATGTTTGGGATAATTATTGGTGAATGAAAAGCAATCTTGATTCTAGGGAGTAAACTATTAGAAATGGGAATAGTAAATTTTTCCTGAAACAATGTAACAGTTTGTCTCTTTGCCAGGGACCAAAGGCATCTCCCACCACCAAGTGCAACTAATCAAAAAAACTGCTTTTAGTTGCCACCATTACATTTGAAAATTACTTTTTATAGTTCTAACATTTGATAGTACAAGTAGCAGATTGTAAATAATATGAAAAAACTTGGAAGAAGTTTCTTTGGTATAAGGGCACACTTAATAAAGTTCTTCTTATCAGTTTTATTTGTACAATGCAAGTCCAAACATGATAATAGTAAATAATTAACGTATCATTGTTCCAGCTGCAGCCATTGGCTTTTTCTAATACTGGGGGAAAACAGTGAGTATGCTTCATGAACCATCTCTAGTCAATGGGTTTCCATATCTGAGCTAGAGTATAACTGACTAGCTTGCATTTGTGGTGGACTTTGTTTAGGGTGTTGACACCAGACCCGGATTTTTTGGTTCAAGGACATGACGGACCTGCATATGATGTCAAGTTTTTTGGTGATGGTGACGATTCTATACTACTAAGGTCTATCTGAGATCATCCGCCTCATCGTTATTTTCTTTGGCTCCTTTTTTTTATTATTTTATTTTTTTGTGGTTCTTACAAGACTGATGTGCTTCTCATACTTTTCCTTCACTATTTTTTCTGTCCCTTTTCTTTTTGGAAGTTCATGTTTTTTGATATGATATTAATATAAGGTCTTTTTCTTTTCATTTTTTTTTCTTTGAATAAAAAATAATTTT
Organism: Combretum micranthum; assembly: GCA_024138025.1. Taxonomy (NCBI): domain Eukaryota; kingdom Viridiplantae; phylum Streptophyta; class Magnoliopsida; order Myrtales; family Combretaceae; genus Combretum; species Combretum micranthum. The sequence continues at coordinate 75,473 of JAMXBD010001514.1, forward strand.
TGACAAAGAAGAATATATAGCCACTAAAAAGAAGTGAAAAGGTTTACACTTACAGAAAGAAATGATTAATCTTTGCTTGATTGTGTACATATGTTTTGCCATTTTGAGGTTTTGAGATATAATGTGAAAATGTACATACTGCCTTCCGTGGGAGGAAATCTACATAGTTCTTTTTTCTTTTAGTACTACAATTTAGTATTTAGTTACCTTTTCACTGGATGAAAACTTATCGAAAATCATATTTTGTTGCCTAATTTGTACTGTAGTTGTGGTGATGATGGTCACATTCGAGGATGGAGGTGGAAAGAATTCAGAAGATCCGAAGAAACTAATAAATCAAAAGGTGATATAATGTGTCATATGTTTTGCTTCACCTTTTCAGATCTATTTGCCTGTTTAAGGAAGTTGTCTCTATTTTTTTTCAGTAGGAATCGTGTCTACATATGGTCAAAACATTATCTCTTTGGAGGATGCAGACATTGAATTGACAAATTAACATTAAACCAGTTTCGTGTTTTTAAATGTTTCTACTTGAACTTATTCTGTATTTTGTTTTTAGAAAAAGAATAATTACTATAGGTTTAACTTCATTTATTGACGAGAGTCCCCTTTCTTAACATCTGCTTGATCAAGGGAAATGATGTGTAATTTTATTCTTTTGTTCCTGATTTTCAATGCAGTCAATACTTAATCTTCTGATGCTATCAATACTTGTGCTTTTTATTTTGTTTTTCATTCATAGCAAACACTTCAGTTCCTTTGCTGATTAGTGCTTTCTGTGGTATTCTTTCTTCCAATTGACAAGTAACTGAAATTGCATTGCAAAGGCACAAAGTGGTCTTCACCATTTGCGGCACCTTCTAGAGGAGCCATCATGTGCAGCCTCTTTTCCACAGAAAGTCAAGCATATATAATATATTAAAAAAAAAAAAAACAATGGTTTGCAAAAATTAAAATGAAAACAAGCTACTGCAATTTGTAGAGGATTTTAAGAATGCTAATAGGATCAAGGTTTTTCAATAAAAACAAAAATCTAATGGATGATCAAGCATATACACCAAAATGGAACCCTTTTCCTTGCCAAAGGTAAAGAGCATGAAGCTGTTTGTCTCATTTTATTACTCAGTAGTGGCCTGCTCATTATACCCTTTACTACTTTTTCCCCTCGCAAGTTGCAATGAATCAGAATAAGCATTATGCTAGAAGTGACTTTTTTTTGCTAGACTGCTTCTGATTCCTTGCTAAGATCAATTTTCTATATATATCTTGATTGATAAACCAATTTGTGAACCAAAGAAAAGTGCTTAAAGCAAGACGTAAGCTGTTTCTTCCACTTGCAGTGTGGAGGGCGGCAATCCAGGACTTGAACAGATGTCATTTCTGTTTCTGTCATGCTGTGCCTGATTGTTGCTCAAACATCTAAAAACTATTTATATTTTCTTATTGTCTAAGATTTGCTCATGCATAATGGTTATATCATCATATGATTCTGATAATAGATTCGATCTGTTGAATTCATTTTAGGTACACAACCAAATATTAACATTTGTTTCCTTATACATAACAGGAAACCATGTCACTACAGTACTTGATTTGGCAAATCCTCAGCACAAGTGAGCTCCAAACTTTGCAACTGAAATAGTTATTTCCTGACATAATTTGATTTCATTTGCATCTCAATGTTTATATATGTGTGAGTATATATATATATATATATATATATATATATATATAAATGCCGTGCATTCTTGCGATCTTCTCATCATAAGATTTGCTTATTCAAATGTTTGCAGATCTTATTTTGGTTGTATGATTTAGGAACCATACTGTCATTATATAAATAACTTCTCTTCCTCTATTTACTTTGAGCATAAACCAGGAATACTGGAATAACTAAATACCTTAGGCCTGTCTACTTCGTGGTATTTGACAGAGGGAGTAGCATAACTATTCCTAGAATTACACCCTTTGTTTTTCCTCTCTATAATTTCAAATTTGAACTAGGTAAAGTTATTGTAAGGGAATGGCTATTACATCCTTAGAGGGAATAGCTATTACTTTTTAATTGATAGTATTGGCTATCCCCACCTTGACTTGAGAGGAGCAAAAAATTTGATCATATAGCCATTATACTATACGCATTTTATATCTCAGAATGACAACAGTGTTCATAACTCTTTCCTAAATAATGAAACTTGCCCAATTTAATCATGTTATTACTGTCAACATTGTTATTAATGTCATAGCGATATTGGTTTAAATTTAGTCAATATAATGTTACTACCATCATTGTGAATTCAATGATATCAATATTATTATTTTTGTAAAGCTATCATTGATATGTGTACAGTAATATTATTATCAATTTAATTGTATAATATTACATTTGTAATCAAATCAATGTTGTTTACCATCATTCATTTGATTATATACTACTAGTTAACATGATGCTAGTAACTATAATCTATAATAACAACACTCAAGCAATGGGCTTGGCTATGTATGGATTGTATTTCACCCTTATGCTCACAAACAAATCTTTTGTAGTACTTAAGTATGTTGTATCATGTTTGATTGTTCTACTCTGCATTTCAATGTATTATCTAGTATTGTTATTAGTGGTGTTAAATGACTATCCTGAGAAGCAGTGGTGGCGTATCATTGATTGAATTTATTGTGCATATCTTTCTATAGAGCAGATGCCATGGTGCAGTCTGACTGATAATCAACATTTTAGAGTGCTTAGATCAGTTAGTGGATCTTTTCAACATTTCATCTTCCATCCCATCTATTCTCTTATAAGGTTCTTGTCTTAATTATTTTAGAGGTCCCTGGGGTGCCCTTTCTCCAATTCCTGAAAACAATGCTCTTGCTGTTGATTTTGAGGTTTGTCCCTTCTTCTAGAATGTTCTGTATGACTCTATATTACATTTAAGCTATGGTGGACCTCTCTTACTAACTAGTCCTGCCTTGTCTGTCATAGCGCAAATCTATATATGCTGCTGCTGGTGATTCTTGTGCATATTGCTGGGATGTGGTATGTACTTCTCAAGGCAGATAAATGTATTGCGACTTTTCCTCTAGAAATATGACACGGAAATATATTTATTGGAAATTTAGGAGACTGGAAAGATTAAGACAACTTTTAAAGGGCATTCCAACTACTTGCACTGTGTAGTTGCACGTAACACTGCAAGCCAGGTTGGATTTCTTCCTTTTGCTGCTTGTTGGATGATTAAGTTTTCAGGTAGAGGATGTATGTTGTATATAGACAGATAAAGGTGTGCCTCTACTGGTTGGAACTTTTTAATACGAATTTAAAAGGATAAGGAGAATACTGTCCAAAACACACGAAGTATGTGGAACTCTGCAGACTCTTGCTCAAGGCATTTATCCCTCCTGAGTTGCACTCAGTAAATGTTAAGAAGAAAAATCCCTAGGCTGAATATTTTTTTATTTTTGCAACTTATCTCATTGAAAGTACTTGTTAGCAAAAAAGAAAAAGGAATGATTACTATTGAAATTGTATGGCTCTTTGTATTTTTGGAGTTAGATGGCTCAAAAACAACCACGGATATGTTATTAATCTATCTCTAGAGCTTATGTTATTTGGACTGATTTATCTTGTTACAGAGCTTGATCAAGTGCTGAATTAATGAATTCATGCGTTCTTATATTGGTGCAATTGCTATGATTATGTTTCTATCATTATGCGCTTGTTATGATACGTCATCATAATTAGTCGTTGAGTTTATCATTCTTTTGTCAACTTATCCTTATGCTCATGTTTTTTATTTTAATTCTCAGATAATAACTGGTTCTGAGGATGGCACTGCACGCATTTGGGGTATCTACCTTCCAATAAAGCTTTTAAGAAATCTTCAATTAAGTAATCTTTTTTCATTTGAGGCACCAGGTAAAATTAACCTGGTTTTAAAGTTATGTAAATTTTTCTTATTGCCCAATGATTACACAGACTGTAGAAGTTCAAAATGCATCCAAGTTATTGATCCAAACAAAGATTTCAAAATTCAAGGATCCTCTACATGCATCAGTTGTATTGCTCTTGATGGAAGTGAGAGTTGGTTGGTGAGCATTTCATGTTGTTGTTAAAGTAAATACATTGTGGTTTCATATATTTGTCCACTCATTCTTCACATCCCTTGCTGATGATAGGCTTGTGGCAGTGGTAGTACACTAACAGTCTGGAATCTACCTTCTTCTGATTGCATAGTTAATATGTCAACAGGTGCACCCACGCAGGATGTGTTGTTTGAGAATAATCATGTGAGTGCACTTTGCTGTTCTGGCAGTAGTAAAATATTGTTTATGCTTGATTGGATTAATCTATTTGAGTCATTGCAATTTCTTGAACCAGCTTCTGTCACAAAAGTGATTTTCTTGGGACATAGTCTAGTTAAGAAACTAGTGCAAGATTGAATAATTGAGATGTTTTAACCATAATAAAATGAGGAGAGAAAGAGATTGACCTGAGGGATGAATTCTAGTACATGTGCAGGGACCAAGAGAAATACCAAAACTTATTTCTTTACTTTGACGGCCATGCTGAATGTTGTTGCATATATGTACATATATCCACATCAAATTTGTGTAGCCTTTATTTCATCTTAATGTGAATCTTGCCACTAGTCAACTTGCTTCATTGATCACTTAAAGATCTCCAATTCGATCATGCATACAGTTCCTTTACAAAATGCTAGGATAAGGTTGTGGATACATGTGGTCATCCTCTTCCATACCCATACCCTCTCTTGGGAATTCATTTAAATGATTGAAGGAAACTTTGTGTTTAGCATTGCAATGCTAATCTATTAAATTATATATACCTACTTATCTAGCTAACTTTGATTCTATGTTTTGTGGAGCTATATAAATTAACTTCTGGCTATTTTTCGATGTATTCTCTGATAAGTTGTGTTGACCTTCTTCAGTTTTCGCTTATGTTATGTGCCATGAACTTCTTTTGTGATATAACTAGAACCTAGTGACAGTTGTTTTGTGGCTTTTGTAAGTTTTGACATAAGTTTGTGCACCATTATTTCAGATCTTAGAAGTTGGGGCTAAACCTGTAATCACCCGTTTTGACATGAACGGAGAGATCCTTTCAGAAATACAATGTGCTCCTCAGTCAGCATTTTCATTATCCCTTCATCGATCTGGTGTAGGTTTCCTTTATTTCCTTTCTTCTCTAGTTTGCTTGTTGACTCAAGGATATTGGTTTTCTGAAAGTTCAGTGCAGACTCTTGCTAATAATGAATGCGTCAAAAGGACTCTTTTTATTTTATGTGTGGACAAAAGAACCGTAACAAAGTTTCTTATGAAAAAATGCGGGACTTGATAGGCATTGGCTGCCCGATTTCATTCCAGTGAATCATGATTCGAGAATTATGGAACACTCGTATTTTCTCTTCTTGGTAAAACCAGATACATCCAAAGCGTACTAGCAGCCTCTTTCTTCTATACTTAATCATGTTTCTTGTCAAAATTTATAGAAAGCAATAGTGCAGTGCACCTCAAGGATTCACTATTTAGTAAATTACTCATCAAGGATTGAAGGATTGCGAGGGATTTCCTAACAATTTGGGTGCTTTATGCATGATCCAGTTTGTCTTATCATTCCATGTGATTCTCATGCCTCTGGCCTCTTGATTTTTCAGGTCATTGCTGTTGGTGGCTATGGAGGTCTTGTGGATATCATTTCCCAGTTTGGAAGCCACCTCTGCACCTTCCGGTATGAATGTGTTTATGGGTCCAATGTTTCGCTGTGAGTCACCCTAATTAAAGCACGGGCTGAGCACCTAACTAACCGAACTGAGCTGGATCAAGGTAGATGGCACAATATGGCACCCAAAAGCTTTAGTTCACCATCGTGCTGCTCTGGCCCTATGACATTGCAAGTTCTCATATTCTCATGTAGGGCTATAGGGATACCATGTATTAATAGGATCTAGACTAGATCTATTTAAGGAAAATCAGTTGTCATTTGTTGCACAATCGCAACTGTGTAGCAATGATTTTTTATTCTTATTTTATTTTTTGGATAGGATAATCATTTTATGCACTTTGCGATCTTTCCAGGGTTAAATTGATTATCTGGGAGAATCGACTTAATTTAAAGGTTACCTTTATTTCAGTTGGACTAGCCATCTGCATGATAAAGTATTGAAATAGTACTTTAATAACGAAGAAAAGCTTGAGTATATCACGTGTGCTTTCCTTTTTCCAGTCCATAGTGATAAGTTCAGGGTAGCTAAAGGAAAAGTGGGGAAGAGGAGTATTTTACATTTTATATATCTGTTACTGTTAGTAAGATCACGTTACTTACATTATATATGTATATATACACACATGCATACATACATACATATATATATTTACACATTAGATGAAAATTCTGCCTGCACTTTGTTCTGCAGTTAAACTTACTTCATCACAAAAAATTACAATGAAACACTTTTTCATAATTGTTACTATTAATTTAAATAAGTAAAAGTAATCTGTCACAATTTTTACTTATTACAATGAAATTTCCTGGAGGAAAGAATACATATGGTTACTATTAATTTAAATAAGTAAAAACAATCCTGTCTTTCCCTCTTCCTTTTCATCCCTTTCCCTTGTCCTACTTGTTCCATCTCCATTTTCACTTTCTCTATGTCACAATTTATTTTTTATTCTACCTAATAGTTATATTCCCTTCTTTTCCCCTTTTTTTTCTTCCTATTTAGCTAATTTTCTTCCTCCCCATACTCTGTCCATTTTCTCTCCTTACTTTTTGCTCTTATAACATATTCATTCTATCGGCAAACTTCTTGATTTAGCTTTATGAGAAGGGAGTTAAGACACCCATTATAGTTTTTCCTTCTCATTCCCAATGTAGATTAATATTATTTTAAAGATTAATGACAAAAATGGTATCCAAACTTTTGTAAAATGTTCAATCAGATACTTGAAGTTTCATTTTTAAAAAATTTGATACAAAAATTTTTAAAACCAAACTTCATATAGGAAAAAGATTCGCAAAACTTATTTTAGATATTTACTAAATTGTTCAAAACTAAATTTCAAGTGGCCTAATTAACATTATTAGATATTTACTAAAAAAGGCAAAATGACTTTTATTTTGCTAAGATTTATTTAGGGCCTATTTGGATTGTCATATTTTTTTCGGTATCAAATTTTATTGGATCAACATGCGTAATTCATTAGTATCATATATGTACTGTATTGATTCAGTTTGGTCAGTTTATGAGTAAAATTGTTAGTTTTTTATCGGTATCATATTAATATCAATTCAGTTTGAAAATGATACCAGAATAATATTAAACCAATATACCAAAACAGAGGGCAAATTACATCTGAAGGTCCTAAGTGTGGGAGTAAGTTAATTTGAGGTCCTAACATTTTGAAAAGTTCAAAAGAAGTCCCAATGTTTTAAAAAATAGGTCAATTAAGGTCGCAATGTACTTTAGTGGTTCAAAAATATGTTTCAATACTTGGAGAAGTAGGTCGATTGAGATCTCTATTGACACGTATCAATAGGAGAAATATTTAATTAAAACTCAGAAAGCCCTTCTTCTAAGGTCTCCATTGACACGTATCAATAGAAGAAATATTTAATTAAAACTTAGAAGACACTTTTCCAAACATTGAGATCTCTTTTGAACTTTTGAAACGTTGGAACCTTAAATGAACTTACCTCCAAATATTAGGACCTTCTAGTGTAATTTATTCGATTTATTTATAATAACATTAAAAAAATGTGTAATTTTAAAATATTTCTTGATCTCAAAGTTTTAATAGATAACCTAAGATAGTTATTATCATTTCTCATATTATAATAAATGCTAATGCTTAGAAAATATACTTAGTTCACTTAATAAGGACTATTTATTTAAGAACCTCAATTAAATAATTTGTAAGAATTTACACAATATCATCTAAATAACTCCATAAATGATTTTTAATGGCATGTATATATATTATATATATATATATATTCAAGTGATTTCGTGCATTATAATTAGCTTTTGGTGATATAAAAAAGCATTTAATATGTTGATGAGTAAATTTAAACAATATAACTCTTTGAGCCTAACTCGACTTAATTAAAGCATGGGCCAACCTAATAGCTCATGAATTAGCCTTAGAACAAGCTCAAAGCATAACTCAAGGCCAAGGAGGCTAACCATGTCCATCACTCTATTGAGTTATAATTAGCTTGCTTGAAATCTAGTCACTCAGCTTAGCTAAACCTATTCTTTAACCCCTACTCCTGATAATCTTGGGAAGTGGCTTAGTAGCTCGGCATCCACTTCTTTAGTGACTGCCATGCATACCATAAAACTCCATAATATATCTCCACTTATAGTAATCGTCTACCATCATTTTTTTATAAACACCCCTAGGATTTCTCTCACGAGTCATCAAGTAACACTTAGCTAATACTTTGTCAGTTTATTTACTCATTGATCTCTTATACCCTACTAACTTAATTGTCAAAGTAGCTATACCAAACAACTCCTTCATTCCCCACTAACACTTTCTAGTTTTATAGGTCCATTTATTATTAAGTGTAGAGCCAATTCACTCTATTAGCAGAATTAAGGTGATGACATTCTAGCATCATCTGTGGGAAATGACAAAAAGTTAGTTTCTTTTGTTTGTTTTTTGAAATCTCTTAAACTTGTTGGTTGTAATGGCCAAGAGTTTGAAAAGCATTAATAGCAATAGTCCTGACCACTCTAGTGTAGATGAATAAGTTATTACTTATAATGTTATGACCCCCATTATTGACCCACAATATTTTGACGAAATCAAAAGGATACGTGAGGAGTTGTCAGCTCACAATGATGAAGTCCAAAGGCTTCAAGCTTACGTGGATGAGCTTGAGCATCAATATGTGCAATGCTAAAGGTATAGGTGAGTCCAATGTAGATAACACAATAACCATTAGGAAGAGCTATTGCCACTTGTGCTATCACAAGTTGTAAACCAATAAGTTCAATCTCTAAACTACAGCAGTCATTCTCCTATTGGAAAACGACAAGCTACCATATTCCACATATCGCTGTCAATCCAATTTTGGACTATTACCTATGACAATTGAATGATGACTTGCTTTATAATATCATGAAGAAAATTTAAGAAAAAAAGAGAGTAGAAAAAGCACCCATCCAAGTTGTTGCATAGCAAATATTCTTTCGTCTAAGTTAGCTAATATGAAATATGCCTTTGGGCATGAAACTCTCTACTCTAAAGGATTACAATGATACTGGAGACCCAAAGAACCATTTATCCATTTTTTAATTTTAATGTCACTTTATGGGTTTGATGATGCCCCTACTTGTGAGCATTTCCTAGCACCTTTAAAGAGCTTGTCAAACTATTCCTGAAGCATAATTTGGAAAACAAGCCTGCAGAGAAGGATACATCAACCTTATACTTGGTAAAGCAACAATTACGAGAGTATCTAAGAGAAATTATCTTACGATTCTCAAAGGCTTCTCTCAAAATCCCACAATTAGACAAAAGAGTCACTTACCACACGATTATTCAAGGAATTGACTCACAAAGTGATTTCTTCAACTCTTTAGCCAAAGGCAAGCCTATGCCATTAGATTAATTTTCTAAGAGAGCTAAAAAGAATGTTATTCAAGATGACAATGGTGGCAAAAAAAAAAAAAGGATTAATTAACGATCAACTTGGCAAGCTTAAAGATCAAAACTACTCCATCTCTTTAAAAAATGGGGGGTGATAATGGCAAGGAGAAATTTTTTAACACATCTACATGATTCATCCCCATCATTAAACCACTACACCATCTTTTTCTTTAAATCCATGATAGGAACCTCCTACCAACTTCCTAGAAAATGAGGAGCAATTTTAATTGATGTAACAGTGGCAAGTACTTGATTATCTTCACAACCATGACCCTAACACAAATTAATCTTTTAAGTTAAAAACTTTTATTCAAAATGCCCTCTAACGTGGCTACTTAAGGTAATATATTGAAAATCCAAGCAACAATAATGAAAGTTAACTTAGTGCCTTATAGTGAATACCTAAAGAGGAATATAACAAGCTAACTACTAACCTAATCGAGCTCTTAAATTTTCATTAAAACCATTGTTAGAGGTCATGTGTCAAAAGTAACTCAACATTGGTGCCAAGGTTAGGTTATGCACCTTAAAAGTAAGAAACCAAAAGGAGATAACTTTGTATCCTTCATCGAATAAAATCTACAGGAATTCAAATTTGCTATTAGGATGCCCTAATCATTTTACCTATGTAGCTAGCTTCTAAGTCAATAAAGTGATAATAAACATAGGTGGTAGTGTGGACATAATTTTCAATAAGGAGGTTGAATAAATTGCTCGAAAGTTGTAGAAGACTCTAAAGTCATGTGACCACGACTTATTCAATTTCAACAACCAACCCGTACGTGCTAGAGGAATTATAAATATCCCTATGCAGCTTGGAGATGGTGATAACATCACCACAAGCAATGTGGAATTCTTATTAGTATAATATTAGTCGCGATATAACATTATATTAGGTGGATCAAGTTAAATAGAGTTTAAGTGAAAAAGAAAGCCTAACCATAAGGGCGTGCTAGTCAAGAAACACAAAAGAAGTCTATTTAGCAATAGACTTGAGCAAACCACTTAGGTTGAGATCTCTTACCCATTGACTATAAAGACTAACTTGTTGTGATATCGTGAAACAATATAGATGTCTTACTTGGTCTCCCACTAACATGCTAGGTATCTATCCCAAGGTAATCACACATAGACCAAGCATTGACAAGCTAGTTAAGCAAAAGAGAAGGCATTTCATACTTGAGTGGCAGACAACTATTAAGGTAAAAATCTAAAAATTGCTAAAAGGATAGATTTATCTAAGAAGAGAACATAATCTAATTGGTTAGCTAACGTGGTGTTCGTTAAGAAGTCAAATAGGAAATGGCGAATGCGTGTTGATAAGCCTAATGTAATCCTTAATTATAAGTGTTAAAATATGCTTACTCGGTCATTTTGATGACTAATATTATTGAAATAGCACTTAAAACCCTTAGTTTGTGATTTCAGGCTTTCAAAATGACTAGAAAAGAATGAGATTTATCAAATTATGTGGACTTTGGAAGCAATTTGATTAAGGAAAAGGAGATTTTTAAATGACATAGTTGTGCAATGTACTGTGTCCTAGGCAAGATCCGAAAGTTGAGTCAAAGAAGCAAAAACAAGAGTGAGATGGTTACATAACTCCAAACGCCTCTAGGTTGTATCCTACATAGGTTTTAGAGAATCAACCACAAATAGATGCATAACTTCAAACATGACCATGTCTTAGTTGTGTCCCAACCAGCATCATGCATAGTTTGAAATTTGCTTTTGAAAAGGAAAGTAAGCTATTTTAAAGGAAGAAAAGGCAACTTAGGCTAAATTAGGAAAGTCTAAAGGGTTCTAACTTCCACATGCATGGAGTTTAGCCACTTTCCTAATTTGAAGATCCCACTTCCAATTCAATTGGAGCTTACTTACTTGTTTGGAAGGCATCAACTTTCCTATTTTGAGATGAGGAAATTTCTTTCAAATATAGAAGTCTTCTATATAAGGAAGAATTCTCTTAGGTAGCTAACATATTTAGAATCATGAATTTTAGAGATTACATATATTGAGAGATTTATGCAAGTCTGGTTTTGGACTCCAACGAAGCAGTGAATTTTTAGACTCCAACCAAGCGATGAATTTTTGTTGGAAACAAGGGGTTAATGTTTGATTATATTTTTTATTTTATTCCTCGTGTTGTTATTGTTAATCTTAAGGGGGAGTAAATATCTTGGTTAGATTTTGATGAACCATAGGTTGTTTATGTGATTTTTAATTATTGTTTTCATTTATTGATTGAATTCTTGAATCTAATTGTGTTGTTTTATTGTTTATCTTGAATTGATAGTCTAGAATATTGATTTTTGAATAGAGTGCACTCAAGTTAACGGTGGATTGCTTGTATGATTAAATCCATACAATTAGAAGGAGCTGTGTACAATCATAGAACTAGAACAACATAAATTTCGAGATCAGGATCAAACCTAATATAGGAATTGGAGATCGTTAATACTATCGTAGGGGTTATAACTAAGAAGAAATTTTGGTTGATTAGCTTAGGATTAGAATTTTATTATCTCGAAATAGATATCGAATTACATTAAAAATTCTTTCCATTGAAGGATATTAATATGATATGATATTGATAGAAAAAAAAAAAATCAATAGCAAGTGAAGAATCTCAAACTCAATCCTAGCTATAATCTTATTTAGACAAGTGGACTTATTGATAATATAGCATAGCAATTAAGTACGAGTATCATTCCCATAAGGATCGATGAATACTAATACTCACAATTCTCTTATTGCTTGATTTGCAAAATTGAGCAAATCAAGATAGATATGTAATAGCTACTAATTAAAAATCACAGGTCAGTGATTTCTAAAAATTATCCAAATTGCATAGACATTTAGATTTTGATTTTCATTAGGAGTTATATGATTATACTAAAGATAATTTATCTTTATTTTGATATGAGCATTTAGTTTATCACATTATTATTGGTCTTTAAACATGATAAAAGGATTCCTTAGATAGTTTTTCTTCCTTATGTTATTGAAGTGTGTGTGATTTTAATAATAAAACCATAAGGTAATGGGAATATAATTCTAAATTATCCCCTGTCACTCATTATATGGAACAGTAGTGAATTAAGATTAGTATGTTGGTTGATTGATGATCACATTTTACTAATCAGAGATATAAGATATCAAGTCAACACATGGTCATATGTAGAAGTACATTGTATTGGATAAACCCACCATGAGAGTATTACATGGATTTATGCCATTAGTACTTCTCATAGTGTTATTTTCACTGTGAATCCCTTCATAGTGATTTCTATGTTTAGACTCTTCGTCATCTTTAATCAAATGGTTACAAGGCTGTGATTGAATTGAATAAATTATGTGAGAGGTATGAGTGTACATGAAGGAATTTGTCCCTCTCATTAAATTGAGAGAGATATCTTTGTGCCTTTTGAAAAGTGAGACTAAGGAAAATGAATGGTTGTGTCAAATGAATCGATAAGGAGTTATTAATAACATTTGTTTAAGTCAGTCAAACTATAGAATTAAGAAACACGTGTATTACAAGTATTGATTTCACTAGTAGGATTAGAACCTGCAAACACAAAAAGCCGGTCAATAGTGTCGGGGATTATTGACGTGACCACTCCGATGCTTAAATCAGTTGTGCATCACTTTAGAAAGCATAAAGGAATATTCAAAAGTTGAGTGAAAATGATCGAATCCCTTACCTGATGGAGGGAAAGGCTATTTATAGTTAATGTCATAACGAAATGGAGCTCATAGAATCTTTTTTGTTAAAGTGCACCTTAATCAATAGTTTACCTGGGCTCAAGGTAGCAAAACCATCTTGGATCAGAGGAGGTGGAGGAGTTGGCAAAACTTGGAATGTGGTTGGACTAGAAGTGTTGCACCCCCACCCCAGGCTTTGTGGTGGGATAGGAGCAAGTGGTAAGTCAGGAAAGGCAATTCGTTCTAGAGTTCAAGTAATGATGCTGTCGTAGGCTTCTACTTGGGGAGTTGCAACTTAACGAAAAGGGAAACCGAGGTTCTTCTCGGGAGGTTAAAGTCTATCCCGAGCTAAGCTCCTTAAGGGACTAGAGATTAAGGTATTAACCTGGGCAGATCCATTGTAGAGTATCTAGGCCTATTGCCTCAAGTGTTACTTATGGGCCTCTTAGCCCATGTAAGGTTTGTGGTGGGCCAATTGGGCTATGATCTATTATTTACCATCAACAATGTGATTAAATAATATAAGAGTGGCATGATTTATGGCTTATGTTTAATCATCAGATGAAGTGTGATAAAAGGACTAAATAACTGACTATTTAATAGGTACAACTGGATGATCTTCACTTAATTTGGGCAGGCATAATGTCTTTCTAAAGACTACATATATCTTGTGGGTTGGAAAAAAAAAAGGGTTTTGGGCTTACTGCCAACGATTAAGTGAACCTACAGGGTTGCACACAAAGAATGAAGCGAGTGGACCATGGGTTTAATTTAAATAAGCCCAGCAAGAATATTTAATTATTTTTTAATCTTAAATAATTAAGAATAATAAATAATAATCTTCCTTATTTTGAAGAGGATAATTAAAAAGGAAAGTATCTTTTAAAATAGAAAAACTTAATTAGATTAGGAATCCTTAAGTTGTCAATATCCTTTTGAAAGGATATTATTATCACTATATGAAAAGGCTTATAACTCTCTATTAATGTTATTTGATGCAAGCCATCAACATTAGACTAGCAAAGAAATTCTGCTCACTTAAAATTAGAGCAAAACACATGGGATTGTGTGAAAAATTCCTACATTAATCAAGAATAATTCTAGAGAGTGCTAATACATTGGTACCTAATTCTAGTTTATTCATTCGTGTGGATACCCATGGATAGTGTTCATGATTTCACAACACCTATTGGTTTCGTAAGCCCTTTGATTTTTTGGTAAATTTAAGTAAACCCGAAGAATCGGAAGTCAAACTGGAACCCTAAAATCAACCTAGCTCTATATTTAGTTTAGTAAGTCTAGATCCGATAATCCTGCATTCTGAACCCCTAAACAATGGAATTGAGATAATTGTGGATAATAGTTTGAAATTATATAGAAAAGCTTAAAAATATTATATTCGTTAATTTTCAGTATGTTTCGGATCCAAACGGGATCAGTTCTCGAGAATAGTGCCCTAACACACCAGATGGTGAAAATATTCCGATAATACCATTAGACTCGTAAAAATATAAGGATTTAAAAAATATCAATTTTGAAATTTTTTGGTAACTAAAAATATCAGAGATAGCTTATTTACGTGTATTTTCTTTATTATCGTTATTTTAATTGTCTAGTTTACTATTCATTACTATTTCACTATCTCTACTTTTTTTTTACGCCTATTCTTACACTCAATCATACCTATTCCTTACAATTTACCTTCCCGATATAGCTTTATTCACATCACACCTTACATATTATTACTTTTTATTACAAAAATACAAAAAATCAACTCTCTCCGACATGTAAAACCACAACCCCCATGCCTCTTCATCTCATTTTATTTCAATTTCATTTAATTTTAATCACACTAATTTTCACTCCAAAATTCTATAAATATCCCCCTCTCTCCTTCATTCTTTCACACATCTCATTTTTTCCTATTAAAACTCTACTAAATTCACTCCACAAATTCTCTCTCCAAGTTCTCATCCAAATTTTCTCTTCTCTCCACAAGAAACCACTACCCACATATTACTACAACCACCTCTTTTCTTCTTCAACAAATATAAAACCTTAGGTAAAACTTCTCATATTTACTCATCATGTTCATATAACTTAGCATGAGCTTAGTGTATGTTTCCTAAGACCATAGTGTCAAGAAAGTAACAATATATTCATGTTTTATTCTTATTCATGCTTAAACTTTTCTATATTATTATTGCTATTATGTTGTTATTATGTTATCGTGTTATTATTAATGCTTCTAATCTAACCTTATGTATATATTATTATGTATATCTATATCTATATCTATATATTTCTTAGAGCCTAAGTGCTCACTAACCTAACATCTTATTATTATTACTCTTATTATTATGCTTTTTCTTTTTCTTTTGAGACTAGTCTATTCTTAGTCTTGGGAAAGCCTTGATGAAGCTAGGGTTCCTAATACTTGACCAGGATACCTTAATGAAGCTAAGGTTCCCAATACTTGACCCTATTATTATGATTATTTGTTTCTTATATATCTCTTTATTCTATTATGTGATATTCTCATTTTTCTCTTGACTATATATTCATAAACACGCATGGACATGTTGATATTGTCTCAACAAAAATAAAATGAGTTTTCTTATATAAAGAAAAATAAGAACTCTCTTTAAAAATAATTTTTATCACTTAAGAAATGATTTTTCCAAAAAACTTTAAGTTTTTTCTTAACAAATCTTTTCCAAAATTTAGATAAATTCGTCACAAGTTTTTAGTAATAATAGTACATGAGACGTCATCAAAGAATACATAAAGTAAAGTTATCACATACTCTCTTTTCAAATCAATGAAATAAGAAAGTTTCTTCAAAACTTAACATTGCTAATTCTTTATTTAACAAAGGTTTTTTCTTAAACTCATTTGATAAATTTTCACCAACACTCTAAAATACTAAGGTCTAGACAAGTTTTACAAAATCATCAAAAAATAACCTTTTAGAGTTAAGTCTTACTTAGGAATAAAATTAGTAAATAACTTAGAAGATCATTACTATTATTTATTTAAAGTAGAACTAACTTTAGAAAAATTAAGAACACATAAACATGACTATTTTATGAAATTTTAGTCACTACCAAGAAATACTTAGAAAAACTATATTTTTCAACCACTAGACATGAAGTTGTAGGAATCTTAAAAAGACCAAAATTATTTTCGGAAAATTAAAGTATTCTCAAAGGTTAATAAATAGAACTAGGAGAAGGAGACATTCATTTATAATAACTCACGAAATTCATTCAACAAACTTAAGTAAATTTTCAAGTCTTTACTTTTCCAATTTTTAAGACACATTGTTTTACATTGTTGAGACAACACCACTAAATTCACGCATACAATATAGGTCTATATATATATTCAAAGGATTTTTCAAATATGCAAATATCTATATTTTTGTACAAAAATTTTTGACAAAGAAAATATTGAAAACTTATGTTTTGAAAGCTCGGAAAATTCTTGATGAATCTACCTACTATTTCAAGGCCTAAATAAATTTTATAATAAAAATAACCTTAAAAATAAATAGATTTTTTCAAGTAGGTAGAAAATGACATACTATATGCGAAATTCCAAGTTAAAATGAGCAAGTTATGACCATTTTAAGTTGGAATTTTCTTAAAACTGAATTTTGACGAATTCAATAAGATAGAGTTAGAAAATTTAAGTAGATCCTGGACGAAATACTCATTTTTTGTATTTCTTTGGTTAGGTGATAAGGACGAAGATCTTCTCTTTCCTAAGGATTACTTTGACTGATAGAAGATTGCCATAGCTGAGTGAGTTTTCCTTTTACGTTTTATGTATTCGCGCATGTGCTTGTAGAATAGAACACTAGATGTTAGGAAAAGATAAAAATTGATATGCATGCGGGTTATCATGGGAGCTATGTATGTGATTCGTCTTGCGTGATCAATAAACGATAAGTATATTGGAGGCCAATTGAGTGATTAATATAAATTGTCTCTATATATATTGCCGTGTGTGCAAATATTGACTGGTCGTCTTAAATGAATTAATGTCGGATCGGAGGTCCCTTAAAGCTAAATTGCTCATGCATATCACTTAGAATATCATATTCACATTTTGCTACTACTCTTCAGCGTGGCAACGGAAAGGTAAGCTACCCAACTACATTTTGAGGAATTAGGACGTTTGGGGAATACGGCCTCATGGTGTAGCTGAGTTGGTTCGATCGTTTTTGGTAAGAAAAGCTTGGGGACTAATAGTATGGTTCATTAGAACCCCAAGACACGTGCAAATTTCAAGAAGGTTGTTAGTGACCCATTCAAAGCATTCCCTAACCCATAATGGAAGGGGTAATCCATTCTATACGAAACCAGATAGTCGTATGTATTGTTTGCTTATAATTGTTTGCACTTCATATGCTTGCTTATGAACTTGTATGATTGTTTTGTTATGAGTACTTTTGCGTAAGGATCATCTCACTAAGCTAGTTATGCTTACTCCCCAATAGATTTTTGATGTTGAGGAGCATTGTTTTGTTTCCAAGACTACCTTGACCGTTCGGGTAGAATCTATGTTTTGAGAAGCCTTTAGAGGAATTCTATTTGAAGACTTAGATTAGACTTCCTTTAAAATCTTCTAGTTTTATTTACTTATCATGTTAAGACTATGTTATTATGGAAACTTATCAGGGAAATGCTCCGTGGAAGTTGTAGAACTTTATATTTTGATGAATTATATTAAGTGTTATTTTGTATGTTCTCCTGCCATTATCTTAAAATGCATAACTCTACCGATCTCCTTTTGTTGTGAACGTATGCCTTGTACCAATATGAAAGCTTTCGAGTGACTAAGATGGTCATTCTCAAGTTTTAATATTGTATACAACGGGCTGTCACACTTAGGGTACCTGAGAGCGTGACAGGTCTGCTTCACCGGCATATTTGGAATACATTAAGAGGTAAATTCTTATCATTTCCTTTGATTTAATAGAACCATAAGGATCCTATGGGATTTTAGGGATAATTTTAAAATTTCCACTACTAGTATGTTTGATTCAAATCCCTCAACCCAACAATTCCTACATTAGGATGACCTTAATCCTACAAATTTGTGTCAATGTTATTACTAAGATTGCATGGAACTCTTTTCCAATTTTTGAGCGTATTCACATAAATAATCTTTCAATTATTTTGTATAAGTTTCAAATCAAGGACTAATATGTTAGATTATTAATTCAAGATAAGTAAGAAATTATAACATAATTACTTAGTCTTTTATGCAACTTCTTTGACATTTTCTTTAAGTTTTTGTCAACCTTAGCCTTCTGCATATCACCCACCTTATCCAAAAGTCAAAATCTTTATTACACTCAACGACAACAAACCACTATTTTCCAGTTTTTTATGGATGAACCAAAGTCACAAAAAATTTTGTGTTTATGGATTTAGGACAAGCTTATCTAGCCTTTTGTCATCCTTCGTGTTAAATAAATAGCAAAATAGTTAGGGTATGGATCGGATAAAGGCATGGGCAGTGCCCATACTTTTAGATCTTGGTAATTTGCTACCTAATGTTTGCTTTGGGGCAAACAAGTACTTGTACTTTCAAAATCAAGGCATTTTAGTGCCTCCGTATACTTAAAATTGGGCACTTTGAGCACCTGAAATACCTTGATGTTGAATATACGGGCACTTTTTTGCTCAAAATCAAATATTGGATACCAAATTGCTAAATCATGATAGTATAACTGCATCCTGTGCCTTTATTACGGTGTGGGCCTTTGAAGTAGATTCACATAACGTACCTTGAAGCAAATCAAAAGCAACCATAAGTTTGGATGAACATGATTAGGGGGCGTCTGAAAATGACTTAAGCAATCTTGCCTAATTTTGAAAATGGTACACTAAGACAAAAATTTAAATATTTTAGATAAATGAAGAATCGCCTCTCATAAACAAGAAGAACCATATCTTCATAACCGGGTTGGAAAATATAGAAAACAGGGGGAGTTTTGATAAAAAAAATTAGTCCGCTATTAACCTCAATTTGACTTCCTCAACTTGACTTGCCTAATCAATTGGTAAAAAACCTATGCATTTAGTAGAAGGTTGTACATAAACATCAAATATTGTCCCCTTGCCTTCATCATCATCATCATTATCATCATAAAGATCTTCATGAAAAGATTCAATAATAGAGTATATATACACGTCTCCACCAATCTGTTGATTAAAAAAACTACTTGCTGTCTCTATCACCATCTCCTCCACCCTAGCATTTAAGACGTCTATTGATGTTGTTGGGGATTAACCATCCGCTGCAAAACTACCTCATTCAAATAGTTGCAACTAACCGAGACCCTCACTAACCCTGGTTAAAAGGCCTTTTTTTTTTTTTTTTGCTTGATAAGATAAAAGAAGTATTTAAAATCACTAAACCGAAGGAAAATTGAGAATAACAAATGTAAAAAAGGTAAAGTTTGGATGACGTAAAAGAATTTGTAAGGATTTAGGTGGTGATTTAACAATTATAAGAATCAAGATCAACACATTTTCCCAATTCATTGGATCCTCGTACACCAAATCCAATAGCCAAGAACCCTCAACATGATGTGGCATACAATAGACACGTGTAAACATGACATATGCCCACCTAACTCATGCTTGACACATATCAGGGCTTAATTTTGCATGCTAGAATTCAAAAAGGCAAGATTTATCTATATGAGAACATTTACTACCAAATAACTGCATAGATCGGCTGATCGGGATTATAAGTAGATCATCAATATCAAATATAACTCGGTCGAAATTGCTTGACAAACATTTTCATTATTCATTGTGACATAATAAGAATCATTGGAAGTCTTCAGTACTCAGTAATTGTCCTAATTATTGATTGTCGACTTATGTTATCTAAGGGTCCCATTTAAGGGAATGCAAAAATAAATGTCGGCAAGATCCTCTCTAAGAATTTGGGTAGTTATTCACACTTATCAGACTTAGGTTATCTACTAAAGCATGACTTCACTACTATTCCACTACTCCATAAGTCCCATTATTTCAAATCACTTGACATCTAACTTGAGAAGCCTTTCATGAAATATATTCTATTTGACGTTTCCTCACTAAAAGAGTAAGGGGGACAACTATGGATGGGTAAATTTAGACATAAGTCTCCCTAAGCCCAGTTTGACCTAATTAAAGCATGAGTCGATCTAATAGCCCATGAATCGACCTTTAAACTAGCTAGAACCATAACTAAAGTTAAGGTAGGTGTGCCATGTCCATCATTCTACCTGGCTATAATATGCTTGCTCGAAATCCAATCACTTAGCTCATTCGAACCTAAACTCATCAACCCCACTCTTGATAATCTTAGGAACTGACTTAGTAGTTCAACATCCACTTCTTTAGTAGCTATCATGCATCATACAATCTCAATGATGTATTTCCATTTTTGATAAGATAACCACCTATTATCATTCTTCTATAAATACCCCTTGGATTTCATTCACGGGTTACAGGGTAACATTTAGGCAATACTCTATCAATTTATATACACATAGATCTCTTATGTCATGCTAGCATTAAAGCAAAACTTGAGGGCATAGCAAAACTTTACACTAAAGGGTCCTTCTAACACCATGCCTACTCTGCTTTCGTCTTGCATGGAGGATCTACTTGCATAGAGCATCCACTTAAGCTTATCTTTAGCTTTAATTGTATTCTCTTCTCCTGTATATTAAGCAAAGAAATCTACTAATAGTTGTGCTTTAATTGCTTTTTGTGGTTTATGCTATACAACAAATGCACTAAGTTTTGTTGCATACTTCATCATTCTTCTTGACACATCTGGTTTGTAGCAAATGCTATAGAGCAATTAATTTGTCAAGACTATGACATTATGTGTTTCAAAATACAACTTGAGGCATTATACTAAGATGACCACTGTGGGGGCAAACTTCTCAACCTCCATGTATCTTACCTTTGGCCCATGAAGAACATTGCTCACATAATATATCAATCGATGTTCCCTTCCTCCTGCTCATACGAGGATATAGGAGAGACCATGATTAGTTTTGATGGAATGAGAGGATTGATTAGGAACGTTTTCATCTTTGTGAAAATGGCCTCACATTGTTTAGTCCATTTGAAGTTGCTCAGGTTTTTCAAGAATCTAAAAATTCAATGCAACGGTTTGGTAGTTGTTCTCCCGATGAGTCTTCGTACATCTTTTACTAACTTGGGTGACAACATGTCAAGTACAATTTGCATTTTATTGTGGTTATCCTCTATACCCTGTCGAGTAACTAAATTCTTGAGAAACTTTCTTGAAGTTGCTCCAAACACGCACTTGTGGGGATTAATATTCATCCTATAGTATCTCAATCAATCAAAGGTCTAAAAGTCAACAAGATGATCCTTCGACATACGACTTTTTACAATTAAATCGTCTATGTACACTTTCATATTCCTTCCAATTTCAGGTTTGAAGACCCTTATCACCATTCTTAGGCAAGTATAGTTAACACACATGTGCCATTTTTCATTAACCTTTTTTATCGAGATAAAGGCCGGCCAAGTGCCTATACTTTCAATTTTTGGCAATTTAGTGTCTCATCTTTAGGTTTGACAAATTAATGCTTGTACTTTTAAAGTATGTGTGGTTTAATATCTCTGTTAAATTATATTTGATGAAAATTAATTTCGATGATAGGATAATGGCACACATTTAGCCAAAAGTTGTCAAAATCTAAAGATACAGTAATAAATTACCTAAAATTTGCCAAAAATTTGAAAGTACATGTGCTTAACTTGGTATTATCCTATCATTAAAATAAATATCTATAAAATATTTTTTAACAAAGACTTTAAGTTGCACATACTTTAAAAGTACAAGTATTAATTTGTCAACATCTAAAGACGAGACACTAAATTACTAAAAATTAAAAGTACAAGACCTTGGCCTGTCATTATCCCTTTTTTTATCAATATCACATTGGCTAGCTAGGTGGGGTACTTTTCCTCTATGAACCCTGCTTTCAATAACTTATAGAATTCCTCTTCGCTAGCAATATACTTTTTCCAATGTACAATGTCTCCTCTTCTGCCTAATTGACTTAGCCTTAGGGTTGATACCTAGTCAATAAGTGATCATTTTGAGAGATATCCCTAATTTATCAATGAGAGACCAAGCAAAAATGTCTAGATTGTTCTGTAATAAAAAAAATGGAAAGTTTATCCTTTCAGTTTACTAGTAGAAGGTACCTATCCTAGTGATTTTCTTGGACTTGTATCTTATTTTCACTTCCTTAGTTTCTTTCATCTACTCGGCTATTGTTCCAGTTCGATCTTTATCTGATATATCTTGCCTCTCATTAAAACTATCAAATAGAGTTATATAGATAATTTTCAATTCCCTTTGCATCTCCCTACTCCTATAAGGGTTAGAAATTTGGCCTTCAGGTGGACTAGTAGGTAATCATCCAAAATGACGACTGGCTTGATTGACCAAGTATCATTTTGTGGGGTGAACAACAATTTACCACAAAAATTTCAATATGATGGGTATTAACATTACCATCATCCCCTCGCTGCATGGGAAGAGTGATGTTAATTGTTAAAGTTAGACAGATCATGGTCATAAGGCTTCAATATCTTCCACAGCTTAAGGGTCATCTGCTCAAAGTCCTTATTAAATATGATACCAGCACTACTGATTGTGTTGACCACTATCTTACTGACTTAAAAGTTAAAACCTACTTACACAGACGAAATAATTAAAGTGTTATGATGATGGATCTAAATCCATTCTAAATCCTTCTTGGTGGAAGAAACCAAATTATCCACTATTGGTTTTCTTGGTTTAGACGTACATAAATTGTTAGCCTTCAACTACCGGTTTAGAGTTACTACTAACAAATGGTCCTCTAACAATCGTGTTAATAACTCTATTAGGGTCTTGCTCTTGTCAATGGTTAACTCGATTATTCACTTCCTATTGCTTTTGCTTGGCTCTATGGTGTTGAGTAGACATCTCCCTTGGACCCGATTTGCCAGGTTCAAGTCATCAAAATATGGACCTTGAACTACCCTATCTTAATGGTAAGGCGGTTCAAACTCACAGATATGTCGATTCACGGCGGGTCTAAAGAGTCCAACCCCTTTTTCTTTTTTAAATTCCACTATTAAAAAAGTAATTTTTTTTTTTAATTTTGGTTGACCCTTTTAGACCCACCAGTTCTGATAGGTCCATAGGTGGGGCCCATGTAGGACCTACTGACCCAGTGGGTCCTTAGGGCAGGTCCCACCCTAAACCCTCCATGGCTGGTTTGGACCCAATAGAAGAAAATGTCTAGTGCTAAGTAGGTCTTTCAATGTTATTGCTTTGGTCAATAATATATTATCTTAGATAGTAACGCCATATGTCATGCTAAATGATGTTCTTCAACTGAAAACACTCATTAGAATTATGGCCTTAAGCGTAATGATAATCACAATATTTATTGTTATTATGCCAATTTAGATTTCTTCTCATCTTTGAAGGAATCAAAAGTATGATTCTATTTTGTATTTTTAGAAAATAGCCACTTAAGTGTATAGTAAGAGGGTTGAACTATGCATAAGTATTGAATAGCTACTTCCTAACATTGCTTTTTTCATTTTTGAGGAAAGAGTGGAGTTTCGATCTTTTTGGCTAACCAAACCTATCCTTGATGGAACCTTTATATTTCTTACTATTATTATCCTTCTTAGTCTCCAACACAGGCTTAATGATCTCCAATCATGTTCATTTGTTATTCTTTAGTATAATATATTTTGCAACTCTTTCAAGAAATTGATCCAATATTGTAGGCTTACTTTTGCATAAGGACTAAAAAAATTGGCCTTTTATATCAATCCCTTGTAGAGGAAGGTGCAATGCAATTTAGTATCTAGTCTGGGGACTTGAAGGGTGACCTTAAAAAATCTCGTCATGTAGTCTCTCTAAGTGATCCCCATGTCTTTTTTCATACTAAGTTAGGAAGAGACATCTTTCTCTAAGGGTTTCCTAGTTAGGAAATGCATTAAGAACATGTTTGCAAAGTCAGGTGATAGGGGCTAATTACTCTACTTAATTAGGGTGAACTTATGGTTGGTTATCCTTTATTTTTGCTTAAAATAAAGGAATTCGTACTTAATTAGTAAATATTTTCATTCAAAGTATCAAAAGGGTAAATATCAACAATTGGATCGATCTGAACAAGAATTGAAGTTAAAAATGACATCTAGATCACATAACACCCATGACAAGGTCGATGATCATCTTGGATGTATATTAGAGAAGTATCACAAGCGTAATCAAGAAAATCGATGATGTTGTGGAGATCACAGACCTTAATATGGTCGTGATACAGATGGTGATCTCCACTAATCACACACACACATATAGTGGATACAACCGTGATCTGAAGGAAAGGAAGAAAGCATAGCGGAGATCACGGCTGTGACTAACAGGGGAAAAATCTACAACAATAAGATGAAGGTTCGATCACATGTGTTATTGTGCTTGAAATATTAATCCGAAGAGATTAGGCCTCCATTACGGTCGTGATCTACTTTGGATAGTTGGATCCTAAGGAGATAACAACCTATGATACGGTTGTGATGGTAGTTTCTTGTTGTATATTTTCATTCTAGTTCAGACTTAAAAGGGCATTTTGAAAGGGGACAAAGACGGATTGAGACAAAGCTTTGCCATTCAATTATACCTGGTGATGCAAGCATATAAATACTCACCCAAAACATTGCAAAGTATCATGAAAAAAATATTATTCATTTTGTAATCTCAAATGTGTGTAATTTTGGCAAGAAGAGAGTGTCCTTTTGAGTGAATTTACTATATTTAAGTGTTGTACTTTGTGATTTTCCCAAAACAACTCGAAAGAGAAGATGGGAATAATTGTTCATGTTTGTTGTAAAGACTTCTATGGTTGAAATTAAAAAGGGACTTATTTCCATCATTTCTTCTATGTCTATTTTATTGTTATATATGTATTTTGTCTGCATTGATTGTTATTCCATCATGTGCGAGTAGTAGAAAATAGGGCTTGCAACATCATATTAGCATGAACATGCGGTTGAACTTGTTAACTCTTAATGATTGTTAGCTTTTAGTGAATTGAATTAATGAATTTAAGGCTAGTGTAATGTACGACACTAACGTAAACAGATTTCAATAGAATATATGGAGAGACAATTCTATTAAATATATCTAATACACTAGAACAATTTACTTTTAATGATAGCAATGTCATTAAGAAAGTTGTTGCATTTTCATGGAATCTAATGCAATGTTATGAAATTAATGCGGTCTTAATTGGCTGTTAAGTTAGGAGAGATTCTAATAGACACAATTAAAATTAAGAGCAAATAATTCTAGAAGAATGCTTGCAAATTAATAATTTCCTATAGATAACGATTGTTAAGATAAACTCCACTAATAACTCATGCAATGTTGTAAAGCAAGTTTTCCCATTAACTATGATTTTGCGAATTACCTATAGTAATTGTGTTGGTTGTAATTCGCTTATGGATTAATGTAGCTTAGTTAATAGACTGAGAGTTTTAATATTTAATTACCCAATAATTTGATTTGCTAGATAATAAGAAGATTATTTAGTATTAGTGTTTGCAACGTTCTCTATGGAGATGACCCTATATTATGTCCTATGTTATAGAATGATAGGTGTACTTACCTGTTAAAACCGAGTTAGGAATAGGATTATAGGTTATAAATCATTAAAACTTGGAAGCCATAAAAGAGGTTATCATCAAGGAAAGAGGAAGCCATTGATACCACTCATGTATTGTCACCAATAGGGTATTGGGCAAAACTTTGTAGGTGACAATGTTATTGAACCCATGTAGGGACATTGATGTGCAAAACTTTGCTATATAGTCTTTGGGATCCCTTGTTCTTTTAAACTCTTTTACCATAGGAATTGTCATTCCTACAGGGTTGGCCTCATCTTAGATTGCTTACACAAAAGGGGAGTCCTCCCTTGTGTAGGTCCCAAAAGGTTAATAAGAGAGTTGGGGGGGGGGGGGGGGAGGGGGGGGGGGGGGGGGGGGGGGGGAAGGGGGGAGGGGTGTGAATTGTTCGTCTAACTTTTTCACCAAAACCAACGAAAATTTTGTAAAGATGATTTAAAAATAAACTTTAAGTTTTTGTTCCTTTTAGATAATGCATGTGATAAACAGATAATAAATAGTAGAAATAAAAGTGCATAAAAATAAACGAGACAGTCGATTTATAGAGATTCCTCCTTGTGAGTCAGTCCTCTTCCATTAATCTAATAGTAAAGAACAATTACAATCACCAGTAGCTGTTGCTCTATCATTCTAGCCTGTCACTTGGCTATACACAGACTATAAGACTTTGTAATCTAACTTCTATGCTAATCCTCAGTTCAAAAGATAAAAGAGTAAAATTGTAGCAAGAGAAAATATATGCTCTCTAAATATTAAGAGTAAAATCTAAAGGAATGAATAAATCTTGTAGTGTTTATATGCTTGTTCAAAGGCTTTTGCAGCATGAGATAGCTTTTTTATTGTTGTATTCGTTATTTGTCTTCAAGACTTGAAAATAAGATGAATATATATCTTCATTCTAATTCGTGCTTCTTCAAATGTTGAAAATTCTTCTAATGGTTTGGATGGTCCTTGGATAATGTTGATATCCCTAAAAAAGTGGGATATGATTATCTTGATTATGAATTCTAACTTCAAATCGATTTAAGCTTATCTTGTTCAGCTCTTTCACTATCAAATGCTCTACATACTTGAATCTTCTTGATTAGATAAAGTTTCAAATTTTAATATGAAGATCCACAAAATCCAGTAATCTTCAGTTGCAAAAAAAAATCTCTCTAATTTCATATAAGGTTTCAACATAAATATCTTATCTTCATCCATTGATTATCATTTGAGATCAATTGTTTTGCCCTTAATTCTAAAACATATCTTCGTTTCTGTCCTTAACTCTGAAAAATATCTTCGTCAAACTCTGATCCTCATTAGGCTTCGAATAAACTTTGATCTTCATAAATCTTTGTAAAACTTAAAATAAAACTTTGGAAATTATCTAAGATAAAGAATTCCCTATGGATTATTATCCTTCTTATGTAGAACAACTTAAGTGCATTACTCAAATGCACGTAATTAGTGGAGCTGAGGCTTTAATAATTTCTACTTGAATTTTTGAATATTTATTTCAATTTTCTATAAAAGTGTTTAACCGATTTGTCTGGTCAAACATATGATAAAGTGTCTGCTTCTTTGACTGTAAAATAAATACTTTCGATCTACACACTTAAAAGATTCATTAGATTTCTTTAATTTTTTTGTTATCATCAAAAATTATTTAGGATAACTCAACATTCTCCCTCTTTTTTATGATAACAAAACCTTGCTCAAGTGATAAACTTCATTTAAAAAAAAATGCAAATAAACAAATTTGAAACACCTATTGAACTTTTGAAAATAATCTTGTCAAACAAATTAAAAGAAGTTTATCACAAACAAGTTTATCATTGCGTTTGTCCTTCTCTCCTCTTTTGTTATCAAAAAGTAATCTGATAAATAATATTGCTCCCCTTCAACAGTAGACATTGATACCACAGTAAAAAAATGGCAAAAATTTATATTGTTAAAAGATAACTAATATAGTTCAGTAAGCAGTCAGAAGCTATATGTCCAAATCATCAGAAGCCTTTAAAGCCAACACAAACATGTGAGATTAGTAGATTAGAAAATAAAAGCGAACATAGAAGTTCATTTAAACAAAAAATAAAAAACAATAATTCTTCTTTTTCTTAGGGAGCTTCACAGCTTTTCTTACTGTCCTCTTCACTCTGCCAGAACACTTTTGAAGGGGTTCAACTACAGGTTCTGCAGCAAGTTGATTTTTCAAACAACTTCAAATTGTGGTTGAACAGGAGCAAGGTCAATAACTGATTTTGGAATATGTTGATCTTATTCAATAGGATTTGAGGTTGGATGTGTTGTTGAGTTCAATAGTGTATTTGTAGAAGGTTCTAGTTCTTATGGTGGTTCAGGATCATCTTGATCTAGATTTCAGTCCCTTCACTTTCAAAAACATTCTAATTCAAACTTAAGGCATGAATAGGAACCGTATCACCAACATTATCACCATTAAGAATCCGTGGACCTTCTTGCACAAGAGTCTAAGAGAACTTTGTCCAACTCTTGACAGATGGGAGGAAGTTGTCTATCTGATTTATCCTCAATAGATTTTAGCACTAAGAGACTCCATAATGCTTTTGAACTCCAAAAGCGTTTCTTTACAAATTTTCCAACTCAGACATCCTATTTTGAAGATTAACAATGTTAGAACTCATCCTAGCTTCAGAATCATGTTTCTTCGGCGATGGTTGTAGTGGAACCATCTACTTTGTATCGTCCGAAGAATCATTTGTTTGAACCAGAGGATCATCCTTGATCTCCAAATTTTTTTTATCAAATTTCTATTTAGTTTGCCTATCTTTTCCTACATCTGTTCTTTCCCTTTTCTTTTCTTATTCTTTTTTTAGAATTTCTTCCTCATCTCTTTTCTTCTTTTCTTTACAAGCAACCCCTCTTTGAACATTAATAATCCACTCATAAAGATTTCTCGTTGCATACTTTTTATCCATGTGGACCGCATAATCTCCAAAATACCATACTTTTCTCCATACATGAATACTCATATGGTGGAAGAATCTTCTAATATCTTCTTAACTAAAAACCAAGTATAATCCTCTTTAGGAAATTTAACACATTTTTCTTTTAACAACAGCATGAGCAAACTTCCATAGGGTCACTTTACCTTATTTTCGAACAAATTCCTTAAAATCTTATCAGCCACATATATGCTTTTTCCTTTTGTTATTCATAAAATAATTTTTGCCTCATCCACATAAATATAAGTTCTACTTCCTATCAGAGGCAGAAAACAAGAGCTAATGACCTTATGAATCATCCTTACTAGTAGAGAAAATTGAATAACTAACATATCTCTTCGAGACTCAATCTCAAATCTATCATTCAAATACTAAAATAATTCCGATCTGTTCATTTTCAAGATATCTTCATCATCATTGCCATTCTTCAATCCAACAATACGAATTAAATCATTCTTTTTAATTTCTACAGGCTATCCACGAACATTTAATTTAATATATCCTTCCTTCTAGAGTCTAGGTTTTCATAAAAGTCTGTAATAATTTCTCCATAGACTACAAACTTCAAAGTACATATCATTTTACAGCCAATCTTGTCTAACATCTCATCAATATGAAACCCATTTTTAACCAGATAATTTAGATCTAAGAACGTACTATCCATAACCTTTCCTTTGAGTGGAGCAAATTTCCATGAAAGCAAAGATTGAGGGTTTACATTTTCCTTCCCTTTCACAGCTTTTGTAGAACTTCTTTTCCACTTTTAGAATCATCAACTGTTCTTATATCTTCAGAAGCACTATCATCTAACTTATTAGACTTTGTTGATAATTCTTTTACCTCATTGCGAAGAGTTCTTTAGTTTTTCCATGTTCTAAAGATTGTAAGGAATCCTTATTGTGAATTTCTATAGGGGTTTTGTCTATACTATTTCCACAAGATAACATCGTTGCTGTTCTTGTTGATTTTAATAGAGCCATTACTAGAGTAGATATTTAGGTTTAGAATAAACGAGATCGTTTTTAGTGTGTTCAAAAGAAAGGAAGGAGTTTGGCCTTTTGATATTTGAAAGGTATTATAAAGGTAGTTGGTACACGTGTGATTTAAGGTAACAACTAGATAGATGTGAATCCTCCTCTTTATTTAAGTCTATCCAAAATTATATTAATATTTAACAAAAAAGAAAACAAACACCTATTTCATTTCTAATAAATTCAAATATGATTTTATCTAAAGGTTTTGTAAAAACATCAACCAATTGAAATTCAGTATTTACAAAATCAAGATTAATATCTTCATTATTAACATGATCTCTTATAAAGTGATATCTTACTTCAATATGCTTAGATCTAGAATGATGAAGTGGATTTTTAGTAAGATTAATAGCACTTGTGTTATCACATTTTATAGATTAAACCAAAATCACATAATTGTTGTTTAATCCATAAAATGTTAGCACAACAATTTCTAATTGAAACATAGTCTACTTCGGCTATTGATAGGGCAACGAAGTTTGTTTCTTGGAAGACCAAGATACTAGTTTGTCGCTAAAAATTAACAAGTACCAGAAGTACTTTTTCTATCTATCTTGCATCCAACATAATCAACATCTGAATATCTTATCAAATCAATTTTGATTTTTAGGATACCAAATTCCCCATTTTGTAGTGCAGATATATATTTAAAAAATTCTTTTGATAACTGTTGAATGTATTTCAAAAATCTAGCACACAATCAAATTGCAAATAATTTGTCTAGTCTAAATGCAATTAAATATAACAAAGATCCAATTAAACTTTGATATAATTTTTCATGTACCTTTTTACTTGAAATGCCAGTATCTAACCTTAATGAAGTTGACATAGGAGTAGCAGCACCTTTGATACTTTCAAATCCAAATTTTTTAAGCATTTGTTTAGTATATTTCTCTTGATGAATAAATACTCCTTGTGAAGTTTGCTTGATTTCCAATCTAAGGAAGAAGTTCAACTCCCTATTAAGGATATTTCAAATTCAGCCCAATTTCTTTGAAATTGTGCTAACTCCTCTTGCATAACATTAATCCAGTTGCAATCTGTCAAAGCCTCATTCACGTTGTTAGGTTCAATCTCAAATAATAAAGCAAATTGATTTTCAACCTCTTGTAACTTTGATCTAGTTTTAATTTTTGAATCTACTTTACCAATCACTTCTTTTGGAGGATGATATGATTTAAATCTCCAAGGTCCAGAAGGTTCGGTTTCAACCTGTTTAGGTTTAGTAGTACCTTTTGGTAGACTGTTTAAGTGATTGTCTAACAAACCTTCTGTTGAAATGTCTGTTTGACCATCTACTTAACTATCCGTAAAACTTTCCTTTTTCGGTTTCATAGATACTACAGCTGTATCTTGTATACCTTGTTGATGATTTAAAAAATCATTCTTATTATTTTTATTTATTATCATCATTATCATTTAAGATTGGATTATCAACAAACTTAACATTTATAGATTCTTATACTATTTTAGTTACTAGATTAAAAACACAAAAAAGCCTTTCTAGATGTTGAATAACCAAGAAAGATATCTTCATTGGCTCTTTCATCATATTTACCAAGATTTTGTTTAGATTTGTTGATGAAACATTTCAAGCCAAATATGCGAAAGTATGACACATTTGGCTTCCTGCCTTTATACATTTCATAAGTTGAATTCTGCATCAAAGGTCTCACATAAACATGGTTAGAAATATAACAAGAAGTAAATACTACTTTAGCTCATAAATATTTTGCTACATTACTTTCATTTATCATGCTTCGAGCCATTTCTTGCAAAACCCTATTTTTTTATTTCTACGACTTCATTATGTTGTAGAGTATATGGAGCAAAAAAATTATGCATTATACCATTTTTCTCACAAAAGTCTATAAAACTTTTATTTTCAAATTCTTTACCATGATCAGTTGTCAAACTTACGATTGAAAAGCCTTTTTCATCTTATACTTGTTTTGAAAATTTTTCAAAAGCGTCAAACACACCACTTTTATTTCTAAGAAATAAAACCCATGTAAAATGTGAAAAATCATCAACAATAACTAAATCATATTTGTTTCCACCCAAAACTCAAAGTTCTTGTTAGACTAAAAAGATCAAGATGTAAAAGTTCTAAAGGTCTTTTGTAGAAATAACATATTTTTATTTGTGAGAAGCAGAAACAATTTTATTTTTCAAACATGTGTCACATTTAATATCTTTAAAAGAAAAAATTTTTGGTAAACCAATAACAACTTTTATTTCGAAATCTTTTCTAGATGTGAAAAATTAACATGTCCATGTTTTTTGTGCCAAACAAAACAATTGTCATTTATTGTTAAGAAAAATCTTTCAACATCTACTATTGCTGGTTAAACCATATAAATTTTCCTTTTTCAAAATCCTTCAAAAAGTTTTTCTTTATTTTGATCAAAAGCTTTTACTTTGTCTTTTCCAAAAATCATTTTATATCCTTTGTCATAGAGTTGACTAATACTTAAGAGAATGTGTTTCAAACCTCTTACAAGAGAGACATTTTCAATTGTACTCAGAGGAAAGCAAACTGTACCAATTGCTATTATCTTGCCATTACTGTCATCTCCCAACTTGACATAACCTCCATTTTTCCATTGTAGATTTGTGGACTATAAAACATCTCCTGACATATGTCTTGAGAATCCACTATCTAGGTACCAAATCTTTTTAGCTTTGTTTCGTGTTCCTACATTTAAAAAGAGGCAATAAAACCTTTTTGGGAACCCAGACTAGCTTGGGTCCACTATAATTCAAGCTTGTGTTGTGTTGGTTTTTTACTTGTTGTTGGTTGAGCTTGTTATTTTTGTAATAACAATATTTTTCTATATGTCCATACTTATTATAAAAGTAACATGTATAAGTGTTAGATCTTACCGGCATTCTTTGATATTGGTATGGTCTCCATTGATATTGATATGAGCTTACCATATTTGGTTGATAATGATATGATCCGGTATTATCTCCATAATATCGTCTCTTATTTCTTTGGTAGTTCGATATGTAGTTATATCTGTAACTCTTTTTGCAATTGTATCTCCAATTCTATCTGTAGTTCTATCTGGAATACTTTCTAACATTCCTTTCATTTTGAACAACAACTTTAGTTGTTTTCGCATTTTCATTTTCTTCTTTGTTTGTATCAATACTATCTTTAATGAACAATTCTTTTCCTTTTAACAAAAATTGTTTTCTTAGCTTGATTTGAAGACTCAACCTTATTATATCATAATCCTTCTTTTAAGTTACTTAGTTTTTGTGATGATTTTAACTTTTGTAAATTTTCATCACTTTTAGAAAACTTGATGAACATTGAACTCAAATCTTTTAAACTACATCAATTCTTACTTTAAGCTCTTTAATTTCTTTTTTTTTTAAATTGTTGTTTTTAACTGTCAACATATCTTGAGCTTCTCTTAGACTTTTATTATCCATATGCAAAACTTCTATGTCATTTTTGAGAATATCATTTTCATCAAGTAATAGTTAATTAGTATGAAATTTTACTTCTTTTTCATTTTTCAAACGTTCAATCTTTTCATTTGCTTTAGATAAAGCCTTTAAGAGTTGTTTAACTTACTTTATAAAGCTATCAAGCATATTACTCTCAGATTCAGAAGATAATTCAGATTAAGCCATGAAGCAAATATTTGCTTCTTCTTCATTGTCTGAGCCAACATCTGATTCATCAAGATCACTCTAGGTTGCCATTAAAGCCTTTTGTTTCTTCTTGTACTTATTTAATCTTTTGATAAGTACAAGACATTCATACTCGAAATGTTTAGCCTTCTTAAGGAAATGATCTCTTTCCTTTTTTTTTTCCTTTTTTCTACTTTTTCTTTAAATACTTTTCTTGAACCAAACTTAGATTGATTAGAAGTAAACACTTAGATCAATCAAAATGCTTACTATTTTTCTTGACCAATTTTGAGAATCTTCAAACCACGAGGGTCAAATCATCATTGTCTCCCTCACTGTCTAATTCTTTGTCTGTCTCAACGTTTTGCTTAACAGCCTTGAATGCAATAGACTTTTTGACCTTCTCTTGATCATTCATGTGCTTCAGTTTTGATTCATAAGCTTGAAGCTTTTCACGAAGTTCACTTAAGGTCAGTTTGTCTAAGTCATGAGCTTCTTCCATTGCATTCATCTTTGAATCCCATGAACTTAGCAAAATTCGCAAGATTTTAATTATAAGCTCACTGTCATCAAACTTTTTACCAAGTAAAGCAAGTTCATTAGTAATCAAAGTAAATTTATTAAAACCATCAGATATATTTTCACCGAGATGAAATTTGAACAATTTGTAATCCTACATAAGTGCTCCTCTTCTAGTTTCTTTGATCATTAGAGCACCTTTATAGGTTTCACACAACTTGTCCCATGTCTCCTTGGCTAATTTGCATGATGATACCATAGTGAGCACAGTTTGAGAGATACTCATTAGGAGTAAATTCTTTGTTGTATTGTTCACTTTGGCCTTTTTCGTTTCTTCATCCACTAGGATTAGATTATCGGTGAGAATAAGTTGTTGATCTCCAAAATAGATAATTTCACATGAAGTGAAATTATTTCCTTTGATATAAGTCTCCATCCTACATTTCCAATAGGGAAAATTAGCTCCATAAAAAATGGCATGCAATTGGATGCTATCGTAATTGTGTTGTCAGCCATTGATCAACTCTTATATGTAAAAGAGTCATTGCTTTGATACCAAACGTACGTCATGAAAGGCTAACATGGGGGTTAGGGTGTGAACTATTAGTCTAAACCTTTTCACCAAAACCAATGAAAATTCCCGCAAAGATGATTTAAAAATAAACTTTAAGTTTTTGTTCCCTTTAGATAACGCATGTGATAAACAAATAATTAATAGTAGAAACAAAAGTGCAAAAAAGTAAAGGAGACAGTCGATTTATAGAGATTCCTCCTTATGATTCAGTTCTCTTCCAGCTCCATTATTGAGGATCCGGTCTTCCACATCGGTCGTTCCACTAATCTAATATCAAAAAAGAATTACAATCACCAATAGCTCTAGCTTTGTCATTCTAGCCTATCACTTGGCTATACACAAACTACAAGACGTTGTAATCTAACTTCTGTGCTAATCCTTAATTCAAAAGATAAAAGAATAAAATCGTATAGGAGAAAATATATGCTCTCCAAATATTAAGCTCAAAATCTAATATAATGAATAAAGCTTGCAGTGTCTGTTCAAGTGTCTATATGCTTGCTTAGAAGGTATTTGTGACACGAGAGAGTTTTTTTATTACTGTATTCATTACTCATCTTTAAGACTTGAAAATAAGATGAATATATCTTCATTCTAATCCATGCTTCTTCAAAAATTCAAAATTCTTTTAACAGTTTGGATGGTCTTTGGATAATGTTGATATCCTTAGAAAAGTAGGATACAATTATCTTGATTATGAATTCAAACTTCAAATCGATTCGAGCTTATCTTGTTCAACTCCTTCACTATCAAATGCTCTTGATACTTGAATCTTCTTGGTTAGATAAAGTTTTGATTTTGAATATGAAGATTCCACAAAATCCGAGTAATCTTCAATTTGAAAAAAAAAATCTCTCTAATTTCGGATAAGGTTTCATCATGAATTTCTTATCTTCATCTATTGATTATCATCTAGAGATAAATTGTTCTATCCTTAACTCTAAAACATATCTCCTTTTCTATCCTTAACTCTGAAACATATCTAAGTTAAACTCTAATCCTCATTAGACTTGAATAAACTTTTATCTTCATATATAAAACTTAAAATAAAACCCTATAAATTATCAAATATAAAGAATTCCCTATGGATTATTATCCTTCTTATGTGGAACAAATTAAGTTTATTACCTAAATAGACTTAATTAGTGGAGCTGTGGCTTCAGATAATTCCTACTTGAATTTTTGAATATTTGCTTCAACTTTTGGTAAAAGTCTCTACTATGATAGAGTGTCTGCTTCTTTGTCTATAAAAATAAATACTTTCGATCTACACATTTAAAGCAGATTTATTAGATTTCTTTTAACCTTTTTGTTACCATCAAAGCTTATTTAGGAGAACTCAACACCTTGGAACATGAGCAAACCATTCCTCATGCCTTCTTTTTCCTAAAAAATTCTCTTTACAAAGCCTTCAAGGTGGTCATCATTTAATTTTTATACAAGGTAGTCTGCAACAGGAGTAACTCCTTGTACATGAAAGCCAAAAGGCTCACACTTGTTTAAATCCAACAAGAATTCGATCACGGGTCTCGTAACTCGAATTTGCTTATCCATACCATGGTTGTTAGACCCATTGGTGATAGATTTATCTGCCCCTTCAATAGGACAACACAGGAGTTTAAGCTCATCAATGCAAGCTTAGAGTTTTTGTGCTTCATCATTATGTTCAAAACACATTCTCTCTAATTTCTCTAACCACTTTAGATTAACAAGATTGGGGGTTGTAGGTTTCTTGTCTCCGTGAGATGAAGCAAGTTTCCTACTATAAACATGTCTTGAATTTTTAGTCATGGTTACTGAGATATTCAAAAGAACTGGTTTTTATCATTTCTCAGAGATGACACTAAAATGTTGTGCATTAGTTTGTTGATAGTGTCTTAAATTTAGGTCATAAATTGGATTGGTGTACAAAATAACAATTGGTCTATGGACACAGTGGGTTGTTTAATGTGGCTAAGCCAATAATCAATTTAGTATGGTGATAATAGGGATACAATCAAGTAGGCCAGTATAGAGTTCTTAACTTGCCTAATCCGTTAAAAATCTTGTAGGGTTGAACCTATAGAGTTTTAGGGTTAGGTTACGATATATAGTAAAACCCTATAAAATTCTAGGTTCGAGTTTGGATCATATAACAAATCTAATGGATATCCGACAACTCAATGCTATAATTTAGAAAATAAATAAATAAAAACATTACTACAAGAGCAAGGAGAGGAAAGGAGACATGAATGAGCTACCATATTTTCTACCTCTTAGAGATATTTTTTCTTTTATTTTTACTAAACTAGTTATAGATTTTAGAACTTTTCATTAAAGTTTATTCAAGTCATATTTCCTACAGAGATTAATATTATTTGTTGTTTGTTATATTTTAACCCCAAGAAAAGATTTAATTGAACCATGTTTTTAAGATGCTATACATTGACAAAAGTGACATATTTACGTGTTTGAATGTTGAATAATGAATGTGGTTTGCAATATATTCTTTCAATTCCACATGCATCTTTTCGTTTTGAATATATAGGAATGTGTACTAGAAGCAACAACTTCTCTTAAATTTATTATTAAAATTTAAAAATAAGTTGAAAAAAAAGGATAAAAGGATTGGGTTCCAAGTTTTGAATCAAATCCTATAGCATAGGTTTAGATACAGTATAAAAACTCTATAAAGTTATAAGGTCAAGTTTGATAGACCTATAG
Organism: Combretum micranthum; assembly: GCA_024138025.1. Taxonomy (NCBI): domain Eukaryota; kingdom Viridiplantae; phylum Streptophyta; class Magnoliopsida; order Myrtales; family Combretaceae; genus Combretum; species Combretum micranthum. The sequence goes on from JAMXBD010001514.1 coordinate 113,064, forward strand.
AGTAATCGGTCGAGTTTCGGTTTATATGATCCATCCGGAACCCAACCTGGTTGCATCCCTAGGTGATAAAGATTGTGAGAGAATGAAACAAAAGAATGTAGGCTAAATGTTATGAACTTATCGTCAAAGAGCATCCTAGGAAAGTATTTATAATGTGATCACAATTAGTGATGACTTCGAATAGTTACTAGATTGCGAGAGCAGTGGCATGCCATGGAAGTCATCCACTTAGTGGCTATCAAACCACTAAGCCACTTCCTGAAAATATTGGGGATGGTTCATTATAGATAGAGTAAGCCAATTGAAATGGAGATTAATAATTGAGCGGATTGGGCAGCTTGTCTATCTAGCTAGTTTTCTTATAGATAACAAAGTAAAGTGAGAAGGTTAATGGAATGTGTAAGGCCGCCTTATGTCACAATTAGGCTTAAGAGGCCCTTGATCAAAATTTGCTCATTAATAAATACTAATCTTTCAATAAAATGGACAAAAGTAGATTCCCCTTCTCTTCGGTGGTTGTACCATGCAATAATAATAATAACAATAATAATAATAATAGAGAAAATTACAAGTAGCTTTGAGTCAAATTCTAATAAAAAATTAAACTTTCAACAAGTTAGTATAATTTGGTCAAAAAAAAAAAAACTAGTTAGTATAAATCTTTTAACATAATATTATCTATTTTAACACTGAAAAAACTCCATTTTTATTTGTATGTGACAGACTCAGCACAACCTGCAAATCAGAAAATGAATAAGAGGGATCTGTCTGTACGTTTTTACATATTAGCCCATCTACTTATATCCTTCTCCTATCTTTACAATCACAGTTCCCTTTTTCCAATTTTACCCTACTTGTCTCTTTTACAATCTTCAATTTTCAATTTGCAATAAAAGCGAGTAAAACCAAATGTACACCTATACGTACATTTGAAAATCTTATTTAAGTAATGTGGAAAGCCAAATATAAATATTTATATTTGAAAAAAAAAAAAAAGGACGAAGCCCGATGGAAGAGGAGACGGTGAAAAGACGAAAAGATGTGAAGCCGAAACAGAATGGCAAAATCATTCCAACAAGGGGCAAAGTCGGAAGAAGGGAATTCGTAAGGGCATCATAGTCCATTTTATATCCCTCAATACAACCCCCCTTCCCCCTTTTTCCTTCCAATAGAAGTTCTTGCTTATCAATAGATAGGAGAAAAACTCAAACACGCATAGCAACCAAAAAGTAAGCAAAAACCAAACAAACAACAATCGATCATCTCTCTCTCTAACTCGCTCACTCGCTTCCCTCACTCAGTCGAGTTTCGTTCCTCTACTTTCCTTTAGTTTCCACTCTACTTCTCCCCGAGTCTCTACTCAAAACGCAACGCAACTTACCTTTTCAGTCATCGATCAGGTTCGTAACTATCTCTCTTTATCATTCCCTTACTTGAATTGGATACGTAGTTGTATGTGCTCTTTTGACCGATTCAATTTTAGGGTTTTTATTTCAATTCGATAATTTGGTACATATACTGCTGATCTAGCTGCTTTTAACTTATTGTGCTCTATTTTATTCAATCTGTGAGCTGATTGGTTTGGATTCGTTGCAAGCTTCTTGCTTTATGCTCTTCCCTTGAAAATAAGCGTAATTAACTAAGTGCCCCGTTAAAGTGTGCCATGGACTATTAGTCCCGCATGGAAACAAAGCTTCTCGTATTTTTATCATCTGATTACAAACGTTACGAAAATGGAGAGGTGAAAATGTTTCTTTATTTGGTCTCTTATCGAGTCCTGGAACAATTGTTGACACTTTCCAATATATGATACTCATTTTGGTTTTCAGTGGATATGAAAGACTGGTGAAGAGATAAATTTGATTGCTTTCTTATAACTAGGTTTATTTTGGATAGTACGCATCGGAATCTCTATGGGTAGGTTCATTCTCATGTGTTAAATTTCTGTTTGGCTCAAAGATGGCAGTGGCGACTTGCAATCTCTTACTTTAATTTTTGAATCATTGAATTTTAGGTTTCGATATTCTAGTCATACATTAGTACTTGCAAAACTGAGGCGGGAATGCTAGTTCCGCAAGTTTTAACATCCGTTATGATTTAAAAAATTGGAGTTCTAAATCTAATAGTGGATAATCAGTAGTTAAGCAGCTAAAAACAAATGTCAATCCGAGTAACTTTACTATATTTTCCATTAGAATATCGGATTTGTTCATAAGTCTCTAGAGTTGTCTTTTCCTTTCTTTTCGGACTCAATTTGTCTAGTTTCTTAAATTATTAATTTCTAAATTTTATTGTGTTTTGGAAAGTTAAGCCATAGTAAAATTATATGTACTTTAATTGTCAAAGGCCAGATATTTGTGACTTTTGATGAAGAACAAAATTCTAGCGGAGTTCCTGGATAATTATTATTTCACGTGATGACATCCTTCTTCATGATGAAAATTAATTTTTAAACTCAATTCCACGGCAATTAATTCTTTGTTGAGAAATTTACCTGTATTTGATTTAAATGTCTAGACGATTAATACCTAAATCTTTAGTTATAATTATTTAAGAGACTGTTGTTATACTACCAGTATAAATTTTCCTTTTCATGGATGATAAAGAACCTACCTTTTCCTTATACTTTAGTCAAAGTATTTTGAGAAAAGGTTTATGCTGACTCAGCAATATTATTCCTATAACGGCTGTATTGGGATTATGTCTTTTTCATGAGTGCTTAAGGTGGGTATGGTTTTGAAAGCCTTGATATAATGAACACAAAAATGTTTGGGTTGCATGAAGCAGGTTGAAGTATCATTGGTACCCGCTTCGAATTCAGAAATTTTGTTTTATTTTGTGTGCTTGATTTGAATTTATTTTTTGGAAGACTTCACTATATCTATCAATGTATGCTATTGAACACTTCTTGTCTCTCATGCAGCTATGGCAGGAGTGGGACCAGAAGGATCTGCATTTGATTCTCGTCAATATGATGCTAAAATGAATGAAATGTAGGCCTTTCTTTTACTTAGTAGCTGATTTACTCTATAATTCATCAATTTGGTTGTTTTTTCCCCCTCAAGGTTCATGTCTTGTATTTTCCTTTCACCTATGATAGCATGTCTTTATGCATTTCTTTACTTGATGTTGCACTTGATGGCTTCAGACTTTCTGCTGATGGGGAGGATTTCTTTACCTCTTATGATGAAGTTTATGACAGTTTTGATGTGATGGGTTTGCAAGAGAATCTTCTGAGGGGCATATATGCATACGGTAGACATCGTCTTGCTTTTTTGTACGCTTTTTTTTTTTTTTCCAGATATTAGTATGTACTAGATAATTTTCTTGAAGATTGAGCCCTATCTACAGATGATATTATTTTTCTATTATGGTCATCCATGAGAAATGGGATTGTTTTGTGAAATGACTGAAACTTGGAAATAATACAGTTATGTGTTGTTATGGTTTTATTCCTTGCATCATATGTGATTGTATGATCTGAATTTATTGTTATACTTGCACTAGGCTTTGAAAAACCCTCAGCGATTCAGCAAAGGGGTATTGTCCCTTTCTGCAAAGGTCTAGATGTCATTCAACAAGCTCAATCAGGAACTGGCAAGACTGCAACATTCTGTTCTGGTATATTGCAACAACTTGACTACAGTTTGGTTGAGTGCCAGGCATTGGTTCTGGCACCCACTAGGGAACTTGCACAACAGATAGAGAAAGTTATGCGAGCACTTGGAGATTATCTTGGTGTTAAGGTACATGCTTGTGTTGGTGGGACTAGTGTTCGTGAAGACCAGCGTATCCTCTCTAGTGGGGTTCATGTTGTAGTTGGTACACCTGGTCGTGTATTTGATATGCTTCGGAGGCAGTCCCTTCGTCCAGATTATATCAAGATGTTTGTTTTGGATGAGGCAGATGAGATGCTTTCACGTGGTTTCAAGGATCAGGTGAATCTTAATCTAAATCTTTTGTTTTCGTTTTCTTTTCAATCAGGCATGTCTATCTATTATGTATTGCATTGGTGTATTAAGTTGTTAATGTGAAGTTAGATATTCAAAAGTGTAATATTTTTATGTCTTGCTATATGGTTTGAACCTTGATGTCTCTTATGTTTTGGTGAGATGATATCAATTATTGTGTATGATGGGATGCTCCATCAGGTTGTGAGTGCTTTGTCTAGCAAATATCTTATCTCATGCTTAATATAGCTATTTAGTCTCAACTAAAAGAAAATATTATGCTATCATATATATGTATGTATGTAAGTTTGTGTGTTTTTTTTTTTTGGCAACTCAGCAAGCAGTGTTTTGTTTTGTGCTTCATTTTTTCTTATATCAATTTATGATTCTTTTCATAGCTTGAATATTTCTTGTGGAGCTCTTAGTATTTAGCTGTGACCAAGATTTGCATGCATATGGTAGTGACTTGCAATTGACACTTTGTGATTCTGTGTATCGATCAGCGATCAAACTGATTTGTGCATCCTGCTATTTCTTGTGACAGAAACTATAATGCTAAGAAAGCGAGTTTAGAACATAATTCTCCTAATTTGTAAATGACACTCCATTTGCATCCTTAATAATTTAAGCACTATGTCGATTTTACACCTCAGATACAGGGGTTTCAGAATTAACACTGATGTTGATTTCTTTCATATTTATCTTTGTGACTGGTAGATCTATGATATTTTTCAACTTCTTCCCCCTAAAATTCAAGTTGGTGTATTCTCTGCCACAATGCCTCCTGAAGCCCTTGAGATTACAAGGAAGTTTATGAACAAGCCTGTTAGGATTCTTGTGAAACGTGATGAGCTCACCTTGGAGGGTATAAAGCAGTTCTATGTCAATGTTGAGAAGGAAGAGTGGAAGCTGGAGACCCTTTGTGATTTATATGAGACTCTAGCCATTACCCAGAGTGTCATTTTTGTTAATACTAGACGCAAGGTGGACTGGCTAACTGACAAGATGAGGAGCCGAGACCATACTGTCTCGGCTACACATGGTGATATGGATCAAAATACTAGAGACATCATCATGCGTGAATTTCGATCTGGATCATCTCGTGTGTTGATTACCACTGATCTTTTGGCCCGTGGTATTGATGTTCAGCAAGTGTCTCTTGTCATAAACTATGATCTTCCTACACAGCCTGAAAACTATCTTCATCGTATTGGACGTAGCGGAAGGTTTGGAAGGAAAGGTGTTGCCATCAACTTTGTGACAAGGGATGATGAAAGGATGCTGTATGATATTCAAAGGTTCTATAACGTGGTAATCGAGGAGCTGCCAGCAAATGTTGCTGATCTCCTCTAATATGATTTTGTCTTAAAATTCTTAGTAGAGCTTGTGGAATATCATCTACTTAAGTCTTATTTGGTATGCTGTGCTTGGTGTTTTTTCGTCTTATACGAATGATGTTATTACTGATGTTTGTACTAAACCGTCTAAATTAAGATGAGTGCCTGCGTTATGTTACTCATCGTCATTTCTGTCTTTTCTGTGTAGCACGTCATCTGTCTTTAATATGTAGCACTAAATTTTGTATGTATGGTTTCTGGAGGTTACAACTGGTTAGTGATAGAAGAAGAAAAATTTTTGGTATATTGTTGTTGTATTGTTGTTTATTGCTTTATATGTGAAGCGCAAGCACGAGGGGCCTTCTAGCTCTGCAGGATCCTGATTGTGAATATGTTCGCATGTATATACACACTAAGTAAGCGCCATGTTGCAGCACGCGAGCGCGATATATGCAGTTCGACCATCAGTTGCGTAATATGGGTCTTCCTCTGATGCAAGTTCAATGCATCACCTTTTTAAGTATGCCGATGTTCTGCTACTCAGAGCAAGAACCTCGCGTTCATCTCCAGCAAAATTTCCATTCTCCTTCTGAAATGGGCAGAATCAGTGTAATATTGGTGTTTTCTTTCTCTGATTTAACCGTGCTTCTGATAGTGGCTCTTCTCCTAGCTTCTTTGTTACGGACACGCAACTTTGTTGATCGAACATTTTACATATTGTTTTATGCTTCGTTTGATTTATGACGTATCCTTTTCATTGTGGTGGGATTTCATGTGCCCTCGTAAATGTTTCTTTCCATTTTGTCTGTTCCTACCAGATGTCCTTGTCTACTCAGTACTCCCTACCTTTCTTAAGCATATGCACCCCCTATTATTCTTTTCCTACAACTTGAGTATGCAGGACCATCCATTACTATTTTTCTCTTGTAATAAAAGGATCAAGGACATCACTAATATTCACGGATGATAAGTCAATTGGAAACTAAAATTTTCTAGCATCTTACTTTTCAAAATGATATGATTTCAAGTATCCGAAAAAATATATCGGAAAAGATTTTCTCGTGTTTGATGTATTATAATATGGTATAGAGTGTAAACAGAATATTATTTATTGTATTGTTCTTCTAAGCACGGGTCCAAAAAGATGCCAAGGGATCTTCTTGAACTAGATAGGCTTAAATTTTCCTAAATTTAGCCTATTGGACTCATGTAATTAATGGTTGATATTAGGAGAGAGATGATGATGCCATTGCCATGATGATATTATAAGATATCTTAAGACCTTAGACAGTATATTATTTTAAGAAGAAATAAAATTTGACCATCCTAAATGGTGATTTTAAGCGAAACATGGGCTGGATTCGTTGATTACCAGTGATGCGTGCCTCCACTAAGAATATAGCGCATTGAGCTATGTTGATGGCTTAAGTCCACAAGTGTTGATTTACTTAAACTAATGGTGCTTGAGACTGATAAAACTTAAATTGAATGGTTGTTTAAACGTTTGTCCAATTAGGCTTAGATTTAATAAGCTCGACTTGTTTTCATAATTTATTATGTATTTTGTTCTTATATTCTACTAATTTGCTAAGTAGTTTGATATATTATTTAGTTTTGGAAATTTGGAAATCATTGCATGATTACAATGTTTAGTATGTAAATTTGGAAAGGGAAATTGAAAAAAGAAATTCAACAATTTTTTTTTTTTTTCCAAAAATCAAAACTTCTACAAAATAATTCCAGAAATACTATAGCTGAAATTATGCCTTGGAGTCATGATTTCATTTTGGTCAAAAATTAGAGTCCACGCTACAATCCACCTAGTGAGGATTGAAATGTCACATAGTAACCAGTCACATAGATAGTAGGATCAATTCTTCTTTCCATGCTTGTTCTTTCTCGATAGGATAGAATAAGGAGTAGATGACAACAGTGGACGCTAGTTAATATGATAGATTTAATGTAATTCTTTGTAAATAACTTAACTATTTGAACCAACTTGCTCATGTTATACTTTGAACAATCAAATATTAATGAAAAAAAGAAAGGTAAATTACAAACTAATATTATGTGAATGTAAATTGCAAACTTATAATAATAAGTAACATATTAACAAAAACATCTTGTACCTGCATGTTATATACATGCACGGTACTCTACAACCTAAGAGGTTTTCGAACCTTAACTATACTAGATTGCAAAGTTTTATTTCAAGTATTTCGTCTCCTAGAAAATTGAAGAAATTGATAGATTCAAAAGCAGCATTCTGGATTGCCATTCAAAAAGCAGCACACAACCATCTTCTTCTGGAAAAAAGATTTATCATGTATCACACAACCATACATGTATCTACGAGTATTATGTAAATATTGGTAAGATTATATGGTGAATAACTCCTAAAATAACTACCACTTGTATTTTGTATAATCTCTCTCTCTCTATATATATATATGTATATGTATTTATCAAAATCTTTGGGAAATTGCAACAATCAAATAAATTTTTACCTAAGTATGACTATATTTTTCAATCTTTTAAATGATGCAAATAACCTCATAATTTTTTTATACAGTAGTAACATGAATGAAATTTGATTTTTTACTTGCAAGAAAAATATACTAGGGTCAGAGTTCTGGCTGTGTTTATTTCTTATTTGTTTCAAGGAAAACAGCTTTGTTAATGAAAAGGGTTTCTCCTAAAAAAAAAGTGTCATGAAAATAACATATTTTTATGTATTCGTTTTTTTTATAAAATATGTGTTAAAAAATTTTGGTTTTTGATCCATCCATATTATGCAACTCATTATCGTATATAAATAAATTATTATTAGCATATTACTATTATAACTATATTATGTCAAATATTTTATTAAAAGTAAAAGCATATATATAAATAATTTTGTAATATTTACCTACAACCTTTTAATCGAAATTTATAAGTTTTTAATATGTCTCTCATTTTTTTTTTTCTTTGGATATTATTTTCATGTTCAAAAAATAATTCACAAGTCAATTGCAATTAATATCAAATAAGTATGGACATTGATTTATATCCAAAGATGGAGTTATCAATAAAAATACAATTAGCACAAGAAAATATAGGAACATATTTTTGGCTATGCTACTATTACTTTTACTTGTTCTACTATTTTGACCAAGCTTGGTTGAGTAAGAGTCATGAGGCGCAAAACAAAAAAAAAAAAGGGAAAATTTTATTTTAATTTTTAGCCAATGTGAAATAAAAAGAAAGCCATATCATCTTCCATCTTAAAAAGAGTAAGGTCCCCCAAGAACTAGGATTTTCTTGTTGGTAAAAGTGTTTTCCTTGAAAAAATTGGGATTTTCTACTTGAAAATATCTATTTCAACATAGCAATTATAGGAAAATAGATAAATGATTTTCAAAAAATGTATTGGTCTTGAAAGAAACAAGGCAGAGTGAGTACTAAGGTACACTTTAGTAAGTTTGAGAGGGGCATTTTTATACTAAAATTAAAGTTTATGAATTATTTATAATTTCTTAAGTTATTTTCTTATTTATCAAAATTCAAAGGATTATTTAAAATTTTATGAATGTAATCATACTGAGATCAAAGTGTAAAGGTGATTTGTATTTTTCCTAAAAGATTATTAATATATACTATATGTATAATATATAACGTATATTACTGCTTAGATCTTTTGTCGGATTCAACCATGAGTGAGCCCTTGTCTCCTGTTGACTACCAGACAGTCCAGACCCATCAGTCAGTCCATCACCAATATTTAATGCACTTATTTAATACCTAGAATGTTAAAACAACCAGACAATCAGCCTCTAAGGTTTTGGCCAAAAAAAAAAAAAAAAGCCTCTAAGGTTTGAAAAGATTCCGCATCAAGCAGTTTTGGGTCCTCGGTGGACATCATTAACTGACAAATATCAGTAATAAAAAACAAAGCAGAAATGTCGGCCGACAGTTGTAATTTACAAGTTCAGTGCATTTGGAATTGACCCCTTCAGTGTCTTTATCCTTAAAAAAAAAAAAGAAGAAAATGGAAGAAAATACATTTAGTTAATTTACCAATTATAGCAAAAGGAGATTCAAACCAAGAATACCTCTCGTTAAAAACCACGAAAAATACCCGGAGCCAGAAGGCGATTGGGAAAAAAAAAAAAGAAATACATTTTCTTCGTTTTCTGTGCTTTACTTCTAAGTGAAGGAAATAGATCCCTAAGCCAATGCTAAGTTGCTGTTGCTCCCTATGGATATATCGCATCTGAACGTCATTATGCGCGTTATTGCAAATCACACGACTTTTCCAGGAATTAGGGAATTGATGCCATTCGGTTTAACTCTGTTGCATTTTTCAATCGCAGCTTATTATAAGACTATAGTTTGCCATTTTCGGTTTATAAATTCTTTCAAATTTGGTTTAATTTTAGCCCATGATTAAAACCATGATTTATTATCTAAACATATAAATTTTTTTTTTCTTATCGAAGCATATTTATGCAAGATATGAAATTTCATATTATAAATGCTAAATTCGTTTAATAATAACATACTTAATTTATAAATGAAAATAACTACTGGAGAAACATTCAGATTTGCCTAGGCAATTGGTTTTATTTACGGAAGTAGAATATTGTGTAAATTTTAAGTCAGCCTATGTACATAACCTATTTATTTATCTATGGTAGTAAATAACCCAATAATAATAATAATACATGGTCAAATTACAAGAAATGTATATTATTGTCAATCTATATTATTGAGCCCATAATTGAGGTTTTTAGACACTGCAACTTTTATTTTATCCCTTAGAATTTCTTATACCCTACAATACTATGTCTAAATTAATTTAAACAAAAGATTTAAAGCCTTCGAACCATTTTTACCTTGTGTTATGATTGCAGATGCATGTTTATTCTTTATCTGATAGTATGTAAAACATAACGTGTAGTGATTTGAAAGGAAAAAGAAAAATTAATAATAACACAAATATTTACAATAATATAAATATAATGAGCCTACCAACAATAAAAGCAAGCGATATATATCAATATTTAGTAATTCTTGACTTTACTAAATGATCCTTCAAATGAAATCCATAATAATCATTACAAATGACATTTTGAACTAAAGTTAACATATGCAATGAGTTAAATCTATTATAAATATATATGCAACGAAATCTACAGTTTATAAAGTTTGATAAGAACGAAAATATCAAAAGTTCAACTCATGAAATCTATTATAAAAGAGACATTAAAATCTTATTTTCTAACCTATTGCAACGAAAAGCCATTTGTATAAGCAAAATCAACAAAGTGAGCGAAGTAACATAATAAAAAACTAATTGAAAGAAATAAAAATAAGAAAGTACTCGAAAATTAAAAAAAAAAAAAGGCATAACAGATGTACGTACTCCACCGGATGGACTGATCAACGGCCCCCCTCGCTGGGTCGACCTCTCAGATGTGTCGACTAGCTATCTTCTGTTATTGAGCTTTCATTATGGTCACTGTTTGCATCAGGCTTTAACATACTATACTGTTTGGCTAGCTTTTTTGAATAGATACACACATTTTTTAAAATTTTTTTTATAAATTATTTATCAAGAAATAAATATGAATTAAAAAAAGTTGATAGTTCTCATGAAAAGATCAAATAAATATAAAATATAGATGCAAATCGAACGCATTTACACATTTCATTTTGATATAAATACAAATAAAATATAGACCATCCAAACAAAGATGTATCCGTTTGTTCACAAATTTGGAAACCAACCGCTTATTTGATCATTGGGCATGACAAGGGAAAGAATAAAGCTCTTACGCCACCTAGCATGTATGATATAAATAAGAAACATATAACTTCATTAGTCGCAAAGAATAATTAATATCTATATGTGAAAAAAATCAATAAAATTGAAAAGTCAAATCGAAACTAGAAAATTAATTCAAAAAATATGGTTAACCAATTTATGATTTTGATTTAGAGTTATAGTTGTTAGTTTTTTTCAGTTTATGGTTTCGGTTTCGGTTTATAACCAATAGTTTTCGGTTAATTAGTTCAAAATATATTACTTCAAGAAAACTGGGATTTAAAGACAAAATTTCTATTTTTAAACGTAAATTTCTATTGTAAAAATCATCATTCTCGATTCTATTTGTAGAAATACAACTTATCTTAACAATTATTCGTTGCAGAGTTTCTCTTTCTAAAAGTCAATTTTCTTATAGTATATATGTATATAAATAATATATATAAATATAATTAATATTTGGAAACATTTATGTAATTTGGAGAATATAAAAAAGTGTCCAACTTTTAATTATTGAGCTATTGTAATTTTATACACGTATTAATTGAAACATTTATGTACAGGAAAGTATTCAACAACTTATTCTTGTTGTAATTTGGAAAATGAAGAAAACATGAAGTTTCAATTTGAGTAACGTTGGTATTGAATTTTAAGCAGTATGAATTAGTACTAGACTTATGTTCTTGATTTATTAGTTTAATTATCATTTGATTTGTTTATTTGCAATTTTTGAATGTAATTATATTATTTGACTTGTTAAGTTGTAAATTTTTATATGTAATTACAAAACAAAAGAGTCTAACTTTTTATAGTTATAACTGAAAATATGGTTAATATCTTAGTGACTATTACCTTGAATGATTAAAAATAAAAAATTGAAAAAATTAATAAAAAAATGATTAATCAATAAATTAGTTTGTAGAAACTAGTAATACTTAAGGAATATGGGTTATACACTATCTTTTCAAAAACTAAATGCTTCCAAAACAACAAAGTAAACAACAATAATAAAGTGCAATAATTAAAGAGTGAGGGATAGAAGAGATAACATCAGATTTAAAGGTGAAGTTCGATCTCCCTTCTAATCTCCATGATCCACAACAATATCTCACTCAAAAAGGACTTTACACATTTTCATTCAACAAACAAACAAACAAGCACAACAACACACACGTAAGTAGTGCCTTTACAACAAACTCAATAACACTTTAGGCACAACTTAATATTCCATAAATAATACCGAATAAACTAAGTATAATGCCTTTACAAGAGATTGCAAATTCTAAAACTAGAGGCACTATACTTTTTCTCTTACTTCACTAAATAATGTATATTACAATACAAGTTGAGAGAGTGTTTATAAGGATTTAAATGCAATTTATGAGTACTATCAACCCCCTCCAACTACCCAAACATATGTATTCATAAAATTCTCAAAAGCCCTAACTGTTGCCCTAAAAACCCTCTCAAATGGTTGGGCACTAAAATCCAACCGCTAATTGAAAAATTACTATAAGGCTGGACCTTTGCGTAAGGGTTTGGACCTTTTGGACATCTTGTAGAAAGTTAACATTCCAATCATCAAAAGGTTTAGATCTTTGCACAATGGTCCAAACCTCTAGAGTATCTAGACTATTGTTGAGATCCTGTAAAAAATTAAAAGCAAATATCCTACAGGTCTAGACCTTTTCAAAATGATTCAGACCACTTGTGCAAAAGCATCACATTTACAAATATAAAGTACAACATGCACAAGTTCAATCATCCCATCTTTGATACATGTTTTGCGAACGAAGTGTAATTTATGTTATTCAATTAAGTAATTGCACAATTCATTTTCTCATCAAAATTCGCATTGAACTCACTGATTCAACAATCCCCCTCATTTTGATGAGGACGATCATTATACAATTAACTTCCCCTCAACACAATATTTCCTCTCGATTAAGTATTTGAGTTTTAAAAGAATTTTTGCAAATAAGTTAAAAAACCTGATGCTTATATAAGGAAACACAAGTTACACTTAGTTTTCAAACAATCATAAAACATGTTAATTGTATGACTAATACTTCTCCCCCTATAGACTCATTAGAAAGATAAAACATTTTTCAGGCCATAAGAATGATAAAAACACTAAAAACCAATAGGATCGTTGAAAACTCATAACTTTTAATAAATCATGAATTTGTAAATATTAGTCAAAATAAGGCATGAGATTCTTCACAAGATTGTACAAAATTATCTTTATTCATGCAGACTTAAGCATTTATTCAAGTTTATTTACCTCCACTAAGCATGGCAAAACAATTTTTAAGCACTAAAAACATGAAAAACCAAATTCATGCATTTCGAAGCGAAATTTTAGCATAAATTTTCTTAACACATGCACTAAAACGCTATAACATCAAAGATTTTCATTAGGCAAATCAACACGTTTCCAACACATTCATTAAGGGCACAAAGTATAAAATTCAAGGAAGTAATGATTTTACCTTAAAGATGTCCTTGAAGCCTCTTTGCTTCCTACAAAAGCCAAATCATTTCTTTAGTACCCAATTTTTCTTGGGCCCTTCGGGATAAATTAAAGTAAGACTTTCTCTTCTAGGCACCATACAACTTGCTTTTGTGACCTAAATGCATCACTTTCCTTTTTGCACAATTGTGTCTAATATGGCTAAGTTTTCCATAATAGTTATAGTTTTAGTTTTATGAGTTGCTCATAAACCGAGTTTTATGGGTTTGCAACATAATCAATTTCATATTTGTTAAAATCATGTGTTTGTTTTCTACGAAGAGCATTCAAATTCTTCTCTCCTCAGTGAATTTGGCTATGGTTGCATTTGCTTCACACAAGCTTGCAACTTTTCATTTTCAATTCCAAGACTACCTAGCTTTTTCATGCAATCACTATTACAAGCATCAATTTTCTTATTACCTTTCAAGGTTTTATTCTCAATTTCAACAAAATCTATCTTAAATTTCAACTTTTCATTTTATTTTCTTAAGTCACCATTCCTACCTTTTGACTTGCTATTTTCCTATTTTAAATATTCAATTTCTTCATGCAATTTCTCATTTTCAACTTGAAGCTCATCATGTTCATTTCTAAATATATCCAACTCATCTCCACTTTCTTCATCAAGGATTTAAGCATGTTGTTCTTCTTTTTCATTTTAATTAGTTCATTACATGATTTATCATACACTTTACAAATCTCATCATATGGAACTTAAGAAGAAGTGGAGCATACCTCATCATCTAGGGCTATCAGTCATGATTCTTCATCTTAATTGGATGAGTCTATATCACTCCACGTGGCCACAAATGCCTTCTTCTTCTCCCTTTTGCTTCCCTTCTTGGCATTTGTGCAACATTGTTGTACATTCCTCAGTTCATTATACTTGAAGTATTTAATAGTTTTCCTTCTTGAGTTTTAAGAGTCGGCATCATCGCTCTCCTTCATTTTCTTATTTACCTTTCAAAATGTGATAAACTTCATTATGAGCTTATCTAACTCCTTGCCATTACTATCTTCACTTTTATTTGAGCTTGAACTTAAGCATGCAGCCTTTAGAGCAGTTTTGCTCTTGGTTGGATCCTCTCTTTGCATTTTAATCATTCTATGGATCATGAGAGTGCCAAAAAGTTATTCCCCAAAAAGTTGGCTCAAGTCGTGTGCCTTCTCTATAGCAGTTCTCTTTACTTCTTATTCCCTTGGTAAAGAACTAAAGATTTTAGAGTTAACCTCAACGTTAGTATAACTCTTACCAAGTATCGACAATCGATTCAAGATATGAATAAATCCATCATGCATTTTATCAATTGTCTCATTAGTCTTCATTTTGAAATTTTCAAATTCTCCACACAAAGGACTAATTTTAGTATCTTTTACTCTTGTAGATCCTTCATAAATATTCTCAAGACTTTCCTAAATTTCTTTTGCAGATCTACAAGCACAAATTCTACTAAAATCACTCTCATTTAAACCACAATATAATATATTCATTGTTTTTTATTTAATTGCACTTTCTCTACCTTTGTATAGCTATTTTCTTTATCATCTATAACTATAGGACCATTTTCAACTATTCTCCATAAAGATAAATTTTGTGCTTTTATAAAAATGGTCATCCTACACTTCCATTATGCATAATTAGTGTCGATTAGGGTGGAAGGTCTATTTATAGCTTGTCCTTCCATGAATTTACTAGCCATTTTCAATACTGTAGATGTGGTTAAGTACTTTAAACTAGAGTCCTAACTCTAATATCAATTGTAGAAATTAAGTAACAGCTAAGGATTATGGATTAGACACTAATTATTGTATTTTCAAAAACTTAATGCTTAATTATACAAAACAATAAAGTAAACAACAATAATATAAAACGCAATAATAAGAGAGCTAGAGGTAGAAGAGATAACACCAGATTTGATGTAGAGTTCGGTCCACCCCCCTAGTCTTTACAATTCACAACAAAGCCTCACTCAAGGAGGGCATTACACGCTTTTATTCACAAACAAACAAATGCTCCATCAAAACTATACAACATAACCACCAACACAACAATACATACTTGAGTTGTGTCTTTACAATAAACTCGATAACATTTTAAGCACAACTCAAGATTTCACAAATAACACTAAAAAAACTAAGTACAATGCATTTATAAGAGATTGCAAATTCTAAAACTAAAGGCACTATGTTTTTCCTCTTAGTTCACTAAATAATACAAATTAAAATACAAGTTTTAAGAGAGTGTTTATAAGGATTTAAATGCAATTTATAAGCATTATCAAAACCCTCCAACTACCTTAACATTTGTATTTATAAGTCCCAAGAGCCTTAATCATTGCCTCAAAAACTTAAGTTTGGGCCTGTGTGTACTGAACCTTTGGGATATCTTATAGAAGGCTAACATTTTGATCATCAAAAGGTCTAGACCTTTGGAGCATCTTCACTTTTATGGCTTCAAGTGGTATGGACCTTTGTGTTGTTGAGATCCTATAAAAAAACAAAAACAAACATCCTATAGGTCTGGACCTTTTCAAAATGATTCATGAATAGTTGTGCAAAAACATTACATTTACAAACATAAAGTGTAGCGTGCACAAATTTTATCATCTCATCTTTCATACATGTTTTGCTAATAAAGTATAACCTATTTCATTCAAGTTGGTAATTGTACGTACAATCCATTTTGTCATCAAAATTCACATTAAAATCAATAGTTATTTCACTTAGATCGGATCAGGGTCATTGAATTGAGTGGTCCCCATCCGTCAAGCGTTATCTAAGTTGCACTTTCATTATAAAAAAGTTAAAAAGACTGACTTTTTAGAACATTTACTTATATGCCCACTGGCCACTATTACAATTGTTTTTAAGAAAGAAATTAAGCGTCCATTTAGAATATATGTTTCTTATCTATGTCTGTATTTATATTTATATATAAATTTTATATATGAAGATATCTAATTTATAATTATATTTTATCTGTATTTATATATAGTATATGCTAAAACAGAATAGAAAGAAAAACAGATAGAGAGGAAAACAGAAAAGAAACGAAAAACAACGATAATTTTGTTATTGTTGGTTGGATCCTCCCTTTGCTTTTTAATCATTTTGTGGATCATTAGAGTGCCAAAAAGTCATTCCCCAAAAAGTTGGCTCAAGTCGTGTACCTTCTCTATAGCTGTTCTCTTTACCTCTCATTCCTTGGTAAAGAACTAAGGATTTTAGAGTTAACCTCAAAGTTATTATAACTCTTACCAAGTATACACAACTGATTCAAGATATGAATAAATCCATCATGCATTTTATCTATTGTCTCATTAGTCTTCATTTTGAAAATTTTAAATTCTCCACACAAAAGACTAATTTTAGTATCTTTTACTCTTGTAGATCATTCATAAATATTCTCAAGGTTTTCCCAAATTTCTTTTGTAGATCTACAAGCACAAATTCTACTAAAATCACTCTCATTTAAATCACAATACAATATATTCATTGCTATTTTATTTAATTGCATTTTCTCTTTTTATGCCTTTGTATAGCTATTTTCATCTTTATCCTCTATAACTATAGGCCCATTTTCAACTATCCTCCATAAAAATAAATTTTGTGCTTAAATTTTGTGCCTTTATAAAAATGGTCATCCTCCACTTCCAATATGCATAATTAGTGTCGGTTAGGATGGGAGGTCTATTTATAGCTTATCCTTCCATGAATTCACTAGCCATTTTCAATACTCTAGATACGGTTAAGCACTTTAAACTAAAGTCCTAACTCTAATATCAATTGTAGAAATTAAGTAACACTTAAGGAAGTGGATTAGGCACTAATTATTGCCTTTTCGAGAACTTAATGCTTAATTATACAAAACAATAAAGTAAACAACAATAATATAAAATGTAATAATAGGAGAGCTAGAGGTAGAAGAGATAACACTAAATTTAATGTAGAGCTCGGTTCATCCCCTAGTCTCTACAATTCACAACAATGCCACTCAAGGAGGGCATCACACACTTTTATTCAACAAACAAACAAATGCTCCATTGAAACTATACAACACAATCACCAACACAACAATACACACTTGAGTTGTGCCTTTACAACAAACTCAATAACATTTTACGCACAACTCAAGATTTCAAAAATAACACTAAAAAAACAAAGTATAATGCATTTACAAGAGACTGCAAATTCTAAAACTAGAGGCACTATATTTTTTCTCTCACTTCACTAAATAATACAAATTACAATATAAGTTTTAAGAGTGTTTATAAGGATTTAAATGCAATTTATGAGCACTATCAAACCCCTCCAGCTACCTTAACATTTGTATTTATAAGTCTCCCAAGAGCCTTAATCATTGCCCCAGAAACCCTCTCAAGTGGTCGGGCATTAAAAGCCCAACGACTAGTTGAAAAGTTACAATAGGTTTGGACTTTTGTGTACTGAGCCTTTTGGATATCTTATAGAAGGCTAACAGTTTGATCATCAAAAGGTCCAGACCTCTAGAACATCTTCATTTTTATGGCTTCAAGTGGTCTGGACCTTTGTGTAGTTGAGATCCTGCATAAAAACAAAAACAAACATCCTATTGGTCTGGACCTTTTCAAAATGATTCATAAACGGTTGTGCAAAAACATTACATTTACAAACATAAAGTGCAGTATGCACAAATTGTATCATCTCATCTTTCATACATACTTTGCTAATAAAGTATAATCTATTTCATTTAAGTTGGTAATTATACAATCCATTTTGTTATTAAAATTCACATTAAACTCAATAATTAAACACGGTTAACTATTAATAATAGATTGGTTTCGGGTTAAGAAATTAGAAAACCGACCACTTTGGTTCCGTTAATGATGGACTGGTTAAATGAACCATGCCCACCACTAGTATATTCCTTTCACACATACGTATATATAAAAATATGTCTTTAGAATGATAAGGATGGAAAATTCTTTGATTCACTATCTTTATTTAATAGAGTTAGTTTAGTTAGTTATTTAATTATTGATATTATATTCAATTATAATCAAAGTATCAAAATATTTAATAGTACATATTTAATGATATGATTGGGCGATGGCCGGTAAAAGTTACTTCAAAACGCGATCTTAACAACCAAATAGGGAATTAGTAAAGATCATAAATATCTGGAGAAGTTCGGCTCCGCTGGCTTGCTAGCCAGATATAGCTAAGCAGAACGTGTCTTTGCCCGAGATAACAACCTCAATGATAAAAGGAATAGAAAAATATTTATTGGATTGAAGTAGGGAAAAAAAAAATTAACGAGATAACGTACGTTCCTTATATGAACACATACCATATATTTGTAATATGAATATTATATATTTGTAGTTTTATAATATTTACACCCCACTTGTAAAATTGATTCTCGTGAACATAATTAATTATAATTTCAAAGTACATTGCACAGGTGTGTTTGCTGTGATATTAAGGCATCCACACCTCAAAGCAAGGGGAAATCAGTCGCGATTCATGATTACATAAATACCTTCCCTACATGATTTTAGTAGACACAACACACAACTTATGCTATTTTTGTTCGACTCTATAGGCCTCGAATCGCCAAACACCCATGACACATGTACTTATTTTTGTCTTTTCTTATAAAGGGTCGCACAGCTAAAAACTATAGATATTAATATGATAATGGATGGATACTTATTACACAAAAAGCACCCGAATAGTTATTTCACTTAGATCGGATCAGTGTTTTTAAATTGAGTGGCCCCCATCCCCCAAGCGTTATCTAAGCTGCACTTTCATTATAAAAAAATAAAAAAAGACCGACCTTTTAGAGCATTTACTCATTTGCCCACTATTACAATTGTTTTTCAGAAAGAAATTAAGCGTACGTTTAGAATATCTTAATTTTATATATGAAGATATTTAATTTATAGTTATATTTTATCTATATTTATACATCGTATATGTAATATTTATATGAGAACTGTTATATGTTTTTATTTATGTGTATTTTTTGGTAGATAATTTATTAAAAAAAATTTAAAAAAGTATTTACCATCTAAGGACACCAAACAGATCCTTCTTCTATGGTTTTTAGAGATATCAATATCGATATCTTTATATTATGAGAAGGTTACCGGTTTTAAGCACTCGTTGATTATTATGAAATAATTTTATATCTTTCAACGCTAATAAGATATTTTAGGGGCAAAAAAAAAAAAAAAAGGATAACATGTTAACGAAATATATGCCTTTGTTGACAAACTCGAAGCCGAAACTAATGACAGGAAATTCGTCAAAGGATGATGCAATCCTACATGCGGACCAGTTGGAAAATTACGACCGTCTTTTGGTTTTAAAGACAGCTGAAAATATGGTATGGCAACTTCAATCATCTCGTACACATCCCATCAATAATAATATTATTAAATTAATTATAAAAAAATAATGAATTTACATAACAATGAAAAATATATGAACTGTTTAATAATATCATAGAACTAGTCCAATTATAATTATCAATGAACTATAGAATTTTCTTAAATATTATACCAAATTTTATAATTAGTTATTCGAAATTCAAAAATATTAATTTAGTTGAGGCGATTCGTAATATTTAAATAAGTTAGTTAATTATGAAAATATTTAAAATTCAAAGAGTTACTTATAAAATCAATACAATATGGGTATCAAATGTAAAAATTATATAAAACAACGTAAAGATAGAATGGAATTAGATTAAGCCATATTTGATTTTTTCAATACAAAAATAAGATCTACATGTCAGGGTGAATATTTCATATGTTCAAATAATTAATGTGTATTACATCATTTTTACTGATCTCGAAAATAACAATAATAATAAGTAGCCTAGTTTTTAATATACTGTTTTAAATTTTTTTGAAAAAGGTACATGTAAAGGGCGCTTTCTTCTTTTTTTTTTAGTTTTTTTTCACCTTTTGTAACCTTTCAGGCCAGAAAAAGGGCTTTTTGTTCCTCCTTTGCTTTTTTACAAGCCAACCAACAGCGGTACTTTTGTTCTCCCTAAAATGGGAATAAGCTTTCCAATTGGATCATGTGAACTATGAAGTGAAAAGCTTCTAGCCGTCAAGAAATATCGTGTGGCAAGCCATTTAGCTAATGGACCGATCCATCCTTGTCAATTTAATTAAATTTGTGTTGGCACTAAATTAGATTGTTGACCATGAAAATTATGACCTAGAAATAGCAACACGCGCAAGTCATTAAAAAAAAAGGGATTAATTACAAAAATATTATCTATATTTTAGTTAATTGATAAACGCATGATTTGTGTTAAGTTTTTTAATAAATAGGTGGTCTGAGTTTCATATAAAAGTGTAAATATTATTAATAATTTTACTAATAATATCTGTGAATATTTTATCGATCATAAAAATTAATTATATATATTATTTAATTTTCTCATTTTAAAAAATAATATGTAATATTTTATTTATTTAATTTTTATTTAATAATATTTTTATTAAATTATTTTTTAGACTAATAAGACTAGCACATAGTAATTAATTATATTGATACTTTTATATGAAGTTTAAGTTATCTATTTATCAAAAAAATTATCACGAGTCATGTGTCTATAAATTTACCAAAACATAAATTATGTATTTATAATTAACCCTTGATTTATAAAGAAAAGTAAAAACCAAGAGGTTTCAGCGATAGAGCTTTTAGCATTAGCATGGTTTACATACAAATAAAAAAGAGTAAAATGGGAGTTCATGAGGTTGAACTAGAGCGTGTAGTGCCAAATCCACTAACTCAATGGCTATGCCAGCTCCAGGTCATGATTCTTAGACCAGTGTATCAACCTTTCTTACTTTTTTTTTTCTTTTTTTTTTTCCATTTTAATATATGATGCATCGATAATGACATGCAACATGCTTATTTCCCTTAATTTAGAATTTGTATTGAATTATAGCGAATAGCTAACAAAAATTAAGAATTTTTTTTATTTTATTTCTTCTAAAGTTTGAAGTCACACAAATTGAAGTTTGAAAAATATGAAAAGTTATTATCATTCATCCTAAACCTCACTGCTTGTCTGTGAATATTCTTCTTCTTGTTACTTTTTTCAGGGAAATTTTGAAAACCAAAGAAAACTAGATTATATATAGTTTCCGCATAGGGTTTTATTGTGGACAAAAGTTTTTTTTTTTTTAATTAATTCAATAAAAACGTAAGTTCACCACCATTTATTTGTGTTAATTAAATTACGAATGAAATGGAATTAAATGTTTCCTATCCGGTTTGTCCTTAAAAATAAAATGAATGGAAATGGAATTAACATATCCCATTTTATTTATAAAATATTGCTGAAAAAAAAAATTTGTAATCACTTTCATTTCCCATTCATTTCTCTCTCATATTTCAAATAAAAGAAGTGGGTTGAGGCTTGAGGACTATAAGGTTTCCCGTTCATCTCCTTTATTTTCTACTATACCTTCAAAAACTAGTCAAACAACCATTTTCTTTCCATTTTACTTACCTTCTCTTCATTTTATTCGGGTTGTATCCATCCAAACATGTTGAAAATAAGAACTCTTTTGATGTGTTGATTTGGTTAAAGTAGGATTTTTAAGTTAAATGTATGATTGGAACATATCTCTTAAAAGTAAATAAGTGTCCCATACTATTTCACAATATAAATCAAACTCTTTGAATGTGTTCTTAATAACCTTAGAATCTAATGACATCTCCAATGTTTTCTTAAGTGAGAAATACCAGTTTGAATCTCCACATCTCTCTTTGATCTCTTAATTGAGAGACACTAGGTTTGAATATCTTTTTTCTATTGTAATGGTAAAAAAATAAACGCTTTAAGTGTGTTGTTTTGATTAAAATAAGATTTTGAAGTAAAATAGGCATGGTTTAAAAATTTGTTCCATGGATATTTAAGTATTCTATGCTAAAATACAGATAATTAATGGAAGAAATGTAAGAAAACTAAGTCACATTTTTAAATTTTTACCTTATTATAAAACATACAATTTTTAGTTTGAAAAATGATTTCTCCTTAAAATAATTAAAAGAAAAAAGAAGAAAAAGGGGAAAAAAATCAGAAAACGAGTAGAAATAAATTCCATAACAAGCACTATTGGTTTAGCCGTTAACACGATTGTGCACAGAAACACGGAAAAATAAAGCTTAACCCAGCGGCTAAATTAGAAGATTCCCCTTTCTTACTTTAATTTTTCTTTTTTACCCCTTTGTTCTACCTCCACCGCTCTCCCTCTCTTCCCCCCTCTATCTCTCTCGTATTTTGTTTTAAAACAGCTAAATTCAGAACTCCTCATCCCCTTCGTCGCCACCCCCCTCTCTCTCTCTCTCATCCCACTTCGCATGCTTACCGCCTCTGTCTCTCTCTTATCTTCTGTACATCTCTGGAGCATTCTATAAAAAAAACTCTATCTCTCTCTCTCCCTCCCTCTCTCTCTCTCTCTCTCTCTCTCTCTCTCTCTCTCTCTCGTCCTAATGGCGGTTCTGGAAACGGGCGGGAGCGCGGCGAGTACAGCACCGTACACAGATCCGACTCTTCCTCTTCGACGAAGACATAATACCGTTCCTCCTTCTACCTCAGCAGCTGATTTAGCTTCATCCGATTCACCATTTCTCGAACCGCAAAACATCGCCTGCGATGACAATTCCGCCGCGAAATCGAACGGTGACGGAAATCGTGCCAATACTTCAACGGAGTCGATGAGTTCTACGAACGATAAGAAAGATAATATTTCCGAGAACGCACAGGACGGAGAGGATGAAGAAAAGAAAAGAAAACGAGATATGGCGATTAAGTTTACGTATCGGCCTTCGGCTCCGGCGCACCAAAGGATCAAAGAGAGTCCTCTGAGTTCCGATAACATATTTAAACAGGTACGAAATTGAAAATTTCATTGCAATGCGTTTTCTAGTGTTTTATAATTGATTGATTATGAATTACTATTGTAATCGGTTGTGTAGAGCTGAAAATGATTTGTGTAGAGTTTTGTTCGTGTTGCGACAGAGCCATGCAGGTCTTTTCAATCTATGTATAGTAGTGCTTGTAGCCGTAAACAGTAGACTCATCATCGAGAACATAATGAAGGTTCGTATCTTTCTTTTTTATGCATAAAATCTCCATAGTTATTGTTGTGATTTTCTGTTCTTAGGCCTTTATGGGGAAGCCACCTTTTATCCGGGCGAGTGTGTTTGTGTGTCTGTGTGTAAGCTCATAGCTTGGAATGAAGTCAAATTTCTGGGAGTGTATGAGCTTATATTTCTGGATTGGGCCCTCATAATTTCTGTAACTCCTATTGGCTTCCAATCTAGATCGTTTTGAATGGTTCTCGTATCGTTATACCTGTTAAAAAATCTAAAACGTGTTTTTGGTTTTCGAATGTATGAGGAGAATCTTTCCTGAGAACTGATTTGACATTGTGTTTAAATAAGTTTATTCGAATGCCCTTGTATTCAGAAAAAAGCTAGAGCCATCTGCTGAAATGGTTTCAGAAGTGATTTGGATTTTGTGATCTTTGTTGCTATTGCAGTATGGTTGGTTGATCAAATCAGGTTTTTGGTTTAGTTCAAGATCACTGAGGGATTGGCCATTGCTTATGTGTTGGTAATTATTTTTTCGATTTCTTCATTTGACCGTAATGTTCAATATTTTTATTTTCTTTAGGTATACATTGATTGTCCAGTGACCAGTGATAACTAATGTTGATTGTCCTATGATTTGTTTCTGATTGTAGCGTTACGCTGCCAATTTTTGCATTTGCTGCTTACACGGTTGAAAGGTTGGTGCAACAAAAGTATATACAAGAACCAGTAAGTAATTAAATCTATGTCCTATATGTAATTTGTAGATGCCACTGCTGTCTCAAATAATGATACAGTTGAGATAGATGCAAAATACATTTCGTTTTCCCCCCTTCTATTATTATAAAAGCAATATTTACACAAAGTACTGAGATAATACTTCAACAACCCTTTATTAGCTTGAACTAGAATATGGATTTCATATATATAGAAGTCAAACCTAACTGCTGAAATTTCTTGTGCTTTTGGCATGATCTCATTTCCATTTTGACTACTTTGAATCTACCACCTCCATAACTAAGCTTGATCTTTATTATATCCAATAATCAATTGAAATTTTGCTGTCATAAATAGAAAATTATTTCCAAAGTTTTGTCCCAACCTTTAAATCAGCAGTGTTGATCTAAAGTTAATTGTTGGCTAAAACTGCAGGTTGCTGTTATTCTACACTTTGTCATTACTACAACTGAACTTCTGTATCCAGTTTCTGTTATTCTCAAGTAAGCTTGTTTTTCTTCCAACAAAAGTTCTACCTTTCTGTTATCTTAAATTCTCTAGCATGTGGAGATCAATAGTATTTAAGACAGTCATTTTTGTAATTCTATGAAGTTTTTACAATAGTAATATCCATCACACCTGGACATGGATATCATTTCAAGTGAGTTCACAGTGTGTTAGAATCTAGACGTCCATTAATGCAAACTTGGCTTGTTTGATGGGTTTTAAATGTTGTGGGATAATGTATGCAAAATTTTAATAAGCCAGCAAAAGAGAAAACCTGCACTGTGACTGAAAAGTCTCGTGTTTTTCCTTGAATCCATCATGTGGCTTATCTTTTTCTTTGTTGTTAGCTATTTTTTGATGTGTTTCTTAGCGGTTTGGTCCAGTCATAGTGATTTCAAATAGCACAGGTGTGATTCTGCTGTTTTATCTGGAGTTACATTGATGCTCTTCACCTGCATTGTGTGGCTGAAACTAGTAGCGTATGCACACACAAATTATGACATGAGAGCTGTTTCCAAATCCATTGAGAAGGTAACTAAAGAAATGAGGGCTCTTTCAGAATTGCCTTCTCTCTTTCATGACATTTATTCTGTTTTCTGTAATCAGGGAGATGTCGCTCCTGGTTCCTTGAATCTGGAGTACCCTTACAGTGTCAGCCTTAAGCATTTGGTTTATTTCATGGTTGCTCCCACTTTGTGCTATCAGGTACTTGCCTTTTAATCTCATCTGCTCTTGATTGTAAGGGACAAATGTTTCTTAATTTTATGCAGAATGTTGAAGTTTACAGACAAAGTGTTCTCTCTACACTCTTTGATGTTAATGTTTTAGGTGTGGACTCCGAAATTATTTTTAGCAAGACTGCACCCCCATTCCTGTGAGAGCTTGTTAGTCTTTTCGTTTTTTTTTTTTTTTTTACATGACTTTGCTCATTAAGGTCAAATGTTACTGAGGAAGAGAGCTTATTGATGTGGGACAGAACAGGCTTGCACTCAACCTTGTTGAGGTGTCTCACGTCTAGGTATTGTAGTCCCCCGAAGAGAAAATCTTTAGGATGTGTACCTTCAAAGGGTTTGTCCTCTGATTTTGAGTTTATTATGGAGGACATCATGTTATGAGGAGACTCCAAGAATTTCTAATGCTTATGCACTACAACAGCAGTAAAACTCAAGCCTTACTGCCACTATCTGGGTTCAGCAATATTAATGTACTAAATAGACTAAAATTTACACAACACCTTTGTGGTGATAATGTTTTTATTGCTTTTTACGTGATCTATGTTAAGAATTTTTAAGCATAGCAAAAGAAGACCTACTTTTGATACTTAAACTGCCCCTGCAACTTTATACAGCATGTTTTTATGGGACAATTGATGCCACTTTTTGTAAATAGAGTACTGCAAGGATTGCAACTTTTTATAGCTGGGCTGGGCTACTAGTTGAGAGTTTTTCTTTTTTGTTTTTATATATATATATATGACAGAGGGACACAGCCCACATTAAGACCAGTTACATGCGGGCACATGAACTATCCTACAAGAACCATGCACTGGGTAAGAATAGCTTGTGCTAGTCCATAGTGGGTTTTGAACCCAAGATCTCGTATAAATTGTGGGTTTTTCAATATCAATAGCTTGATTTTTTATCCTTCATTTTTGGAAAGAAATAAGGTCAAGTAGATGGGGTAGGTTAGAATATAGCAATTACATTGGGACCAAACATGTTACTGCTTTTATGAGCCTCATGATAAATCAAGGAAGTACTCCTATGGTTTATATTGGTCCATATTGGTAAATAGCAAATGCCTTATTTTTGCATAATGTACAGTTAACTTCTATGTTTGAAATTGAGCTTTTATAATCTCAAACTCAAAAAAAGAACAATTGGAAACTTGCATAACTACTTCACCATTGATTCTATGCCTTCTGTTAATTTTAATTATTTTTTATTATTTAAGCTTGCATTTCATATTATGGCAATTGCTCGGAGTAAATCACGTTTCCAGCCTGCCATTCTTGCTTTGTTGTAGCTAAGCTATCCTCGCACACCATGCATTCGAAAGGCTTGGGTGGTTCGGCAACTCATAAAGTTGGTAATATTTACTGGATTCATGGGATTTATAATAGAACAGGTGAGCACCTGAAATTGATGGTTCATTCTGTTGCTGTTACAAAAGATCTGCTCTGGTCGTTAACGTGGTTATTGGTATTTGTTTCAGTACATAAATCCTATTATCAAGAATTCACAACACCCTTTGAAAGGGAACCTTTTATATGCTGTTGAGAGAGTTCTCAAGCTGTCAATCCCGATTTTATATGTCTGGCTTTGTATGTTCTATTGCTTGTTTCATTTATGGTATGTTCCCTCTTCTTACTTGGTAAATCATGTATAGTAGTTTTTGATTTTGACAATAATCGAAGTCCAAATCTATATTTCACCTTAAGGTAACAAAAGTATAATGAGTGGTTGCTAAAAATATTGCTATTTTTCTTCATATTCATTAATTCCTAATGTTGTCTATGTTCTTGATCAAGCTGCATCTGATTAGCATTGTCTCCATATCTATCTTTTCGATCAGACCACTTCTGAGTAGTGTGTCTCCATATACAGGTTAAATATACTTGCAGAGCTTTTGCGTTTTGGTGATCGTGAATTTTATAAAGATTGGTGGAATGCAAGAACGGTAGAGGAGGTGATTCTATATGCTTGTGGATTTATTAAGTTCCTTTCACAGATTTGGTTTGACTTGCTGTTTAATACTGACTTTCTTCTTGCTCTCCAACTTGTAATCATTTCAGTACTGGAGAATGTGGAATATGGTATGTTTCTGTTCTCTGATTCTGATGCTTTCAAATCAAACTTATAAAATGCATTAATCAAGGGAACATTTAATTAGTCCTTAGTGATCTCAGACATTTGAGGAAATTGCATTGATATTGCGTTATTGTTTAAAGAAATGGATTTGGAATATTAAATTTTGGATGGGAGCATTTTGAGATGAGAAATTTCATCATGCAAGGAACGACTATTCCATAAACTGGGGATTTACATTTTATATAAAACCGGTGGTGTGCACTAAATTGCAACCAAACAGTGGACTTATTATTCTACATGAAATAAGAGAGGGATAAAACAGTATTTCATTTAAGCAAACATTATATCTATAAATTCTTTTGTTGGCATATGAGATGAAAATAATTAGGTGTGCTGATATACATCAGAAAAGTCTATAGCAATCTGTTGAAAGAGCTTCATCGAAAAAGTAATACTGACTAGAAATCTTACATTCATTGCAGCCAGTTCACAAATGGATGGTTCGACATATTTATTTCCCTTGCTTAAGAAATGGTATTCCTAAGGTGAGATCCCTTAATACTTGCACTTCAATTTGGATGGCAGTTCTGTACCTTGTGTTGGATTTATCATCTGTACAGATTGTTCTTTTGATGAGATTCTACAAGTTCTTTACATCTTCCAGCAGTGTGTTCAGTGATCAGGGGCTTATGAAATCCCCTACACATACTTAGGATGAGTACTTGATTTTATAACTATCAATCAGAGTTTTAAGTTCCAGAGAACCAGCAATATTTTCTGAAGATTTATAGAGAGATCTAGACCTTGGGGCATACACTTTGGAGAATTAGTGAAGGCACATAAATGGTTCACTTTTGTATGCTTCCATAAAATGAGACCTATTCCTTCATGGGAATTCAGGAATATCAGTGAGTCCTGATTATAATGCCTCGACAAAAACCCACAGAAACCTATTTGTTTCAGTTTTACTCTGTGGGCAACTTAATGGAAAAGTACTTTAGAAAATGATGCCAGTTTTAATGTACTGAAGATGGTCCAATAATAGCCAATTGGACACTACTTCTAGGGTTTCCTTGCAGGTCTATTTTTTTAATATCCACTCTAAAAGGGTGTTGTTTGAGCATGGCTTCAAATTCGAGTTGCCTGTACCATGTGTAGCATGCTCTCTTTTTGAAGATGCAATAAACTTTGTTGCTTTATAGACCATTCTCAACTACCAGTGGATACAGGTCCTATTGTAATTTATTATGTTTGAGTGTTGTGTTAGCTTCAAGGGAGGTGGGCAGCAAAGACTGGTCCTATTTTTGACTTTGGTTGAGATGAGGTACACCATTTTGAGCATGGGGATTACAGAGGTTTAACCCATTTTTTATCCAGTGAATTCAAACTATACATTGCATTGGAGGTGTTCTAAATGCTGAAGGTTTCTTTTGCAAAATCATGTATAATTAATTATATAAATAAGTCCAAAACAACACTATAAATGGGTAGTATTTTGGGAAGTCTATCTTGAATCTCAAAGAATTTGCATTCCTTGTTGTTGGGAGTCCTATTTTCTTTTCACTCCATTCACCAGGTGGCTTGTGGAAAGAGACTTGAGCTTTTCTTGTGAAGTTATTACCCTACT
The DNA here is from genome assembly GCA_024138025.1 of Combretum micranthum. NCBI lineage: Eukaryota > Viridiplantae > Streptophyta > Magnoliopsida > Myrtales > Combretaceae > Combretum > Combretum micranthum. The sequence continues at coordinate 142,449 of JAMXBD010001514.1, forward strand.
GCCCCTCCCCACTTCCCTTCCTTCCTCCTCTACAAGTGAGGCATCAAACTCTTGTCCAATATGATCTTGTTAGCCATCATTTAATTTAAATAGCGAAAGCAAGACAAAAATTTTGGCATTGAATGCTTGCAGTTTTCAGGCACCAAGATATGATATTTTTTTTTAAGTTGTAGAATAGATGTCAAACAAAATAAATGCACCTCTCAATATGCACAGGCAAACCGAGAGTGCAATAACATGCAAAATTAACTGATCATGCAAGAGACTAAGAGTTTGCATATCTAACTAGGTCTAGCTATATGCAATGAGGGTAGTGGATATTTTGGTTAATTATAATTTTAATGGTGGTATGAATTGACCTAGTCTATTTGGAATCTGCACAGACTCATTCGTTTTATCCCTTTCTAGCCCAGGCCTTGATATCGGTGGAGTGAAGATACCATACACATATACCTTCTATATTTTAGGTTGAAGATTGCTGTGTCAAATTCTGTTTTGACATCAATTGGGGCTTCAATTTCTGTAAAAGAATTTTCTTCCTAGTATTAATGCTTCCTTAAATGTTACAGGGAGTTGCTGTCATCATTTCCTTTCTGGTTTCTGCCATATTTCATGAGGTATGTTTTTTGTGAGAATTTGTTAGCTGGTTTCATTAACTATCTATAGCTTCTACATATTTGTTAAATAATTCTACTATCTCCTTTTAGGTAGATCAGCATGATACATAAAAAGAAAATATAGATGCTGACTACTTACCTATTGATCAGAGATTGTGGAAGTTATGCTAAACAGTGTCTCTTATTATCAAAATATGGAGCCTTAGAGACTGGGATGAAATGGCCTAGTAATCTCATTTCATTGTCATGTGGCTTCTATTTTTAGCAACCTCTCAAACGAGTATTATGTAAGCCATTAAAGTGCTAAATAGTGTATAAATGATTGACCAGATATATTTTTATATTTGCATGAAATTAAGTTTTAGGATGCATTCAGCAAACTTAAATTGGTGAGACATGAAATTAATAGCCATTCAAATTATTAATGTTAGTTTTGAGGTGGGAGATTTGTTAGTTCTTGTTATAACAATTGGATCTAGAAGCTGTCAGATCCCAAATTACACTGCAGAGTGGGGATATGGGAATGTTTTGCTGCAATCTACTTTTAGTTTTCTGATAATTTTTCTGCACTTGTATTTATGTGCAGAAATATGATATATTTCCTATTATTGACGACATTGACATCTGGTAATGTTTACATGAATAGCTATGCATTGCGGTGCCTTGCCACATATTCCAGCTTTGGGCATTTTTTGGCATTATGTTCCAGGTTTGCTCCTTCGTGCTTGTTTGCTCATCCAAACTGACCAAAAATTGTCTTTTTTTTTTTTTTTTTTTTTGGGAAGAGGGGGGGGGCGGGGGGGGTTGTTTTTTATTTCTGATGCATTTGGATTCAAATTTCATGTGTTTTTTTTTTTTCCTTTTGGGCGGTTGGGGGAATTGGGGTGGGGAGGAGGTTCAGTGAGTTTTTTAATGTACTTTCATCTGATTCAAATGCATGGTTTGAAATGGTGCCGTTGGGACCAAAACTCCCTACACCATCATTTCGCGAGGATCCTTAACTATATTAGTGGCTCTGCTTAATCATATAACTTTGACTTCTACTCATAATTTGGCTTCCCTGCAGATTCCTTTAGTTCTGATTACAAATTACTTGCAAAAGAAACTTCAGAACTCTATGGTAGGCCTTTATCTTCCTCAAGTACATTTCAACCTAAGCTTCCTCATTTTTGTAGAATTGGTATATTTTTATCCTTGGGATCATATTTTTGCCGGTGTGCTGATAATTGAAAACCGTAAATCTCATGCTGTATATAATGCATGCCTAATAAATAGGAGCAGTGAGACAGGATGTATCTCTAAAAGGTTAGAAGTGACGGGTTAGCTGTCAATGGCAAGCTAGGAATTTATTTTTTTGGAGCAAGACACTAACAAACAGATTGGTTTATGTAATAGAACCCATAAGAGAATTCACTAGTAAAATAGAATGCAAACTAACATTTAAGAGAAATGAGCAGAAATGTTCTATTGCCATTGCATTATTTCATGGAACTAAAATCATTTGAGATGGATTACAAACCATAGTATGATATCATTTTCCTTTTCATATAGTGTTCCCATGTATGATATCTGAACTAGATTTCACTTCTTTATTGCAGGTCGGAAATATGGTCTTCTGGTTCTCCTTTTGCATTCTTGGACAACCTATGAGCGTTCTCTTATACTACCATGAAATGATGAATCGAAGAGGGACCAAGCTTGATTGAAACTACAATTTCAGCATCATGATTGGTGGCTATGTTAGTGCGACAAATTGTCTGGTACAGCCTTTTCCTACTGCTTTACCACGTTCGTTCAAACAGCAGTTGGAAGGGAATGTGCTTGCAGTCCAACTCTCCTCTTGTATATTTATCATGACTTAATTCTTTTAAAGCCAATTACTACAGAAAATTATGCTCTTGGAAGTACAAAACGCGCATGTGTCGGTTAACCCAGTCGATACAACAATTGAAGATAAGTTTTTAAATTCTTCTTCTTCTTCACTTCCCCTAAGATTCTAATTTTCAATCTGTTAGCTAGAATTCGTTTCTAAATTTGTTAATCCATTATCGCCTTGCCTCTTTTGATTTTGAGAAGAAAGCCTTTGCCGTGTTACTTGACCGGGGATGCTTGGTTGCGCGAACCCAAATCTTGGTTCTTTTAATAAATTGTTTTCCATATAAGTACATGTGGATATGACTCTTTCTAATCATACTTAAGAGCATCCCTAGTTTTTTAGTCGAATCTGTTTTTAGTGCCTAGAAATGGGGATGGTCCTCTGATAAGAACCCTTAAACGTCCAAAACATAACGTTATTCACTTTTTTTTTTTATATATTTTTTTCTAAGTATATTATGTAATGTGGAAGTGTAAGAGACGATTTAAAAAAAAAAAAAAAACAAAGATGTGAAGATTCTCATATAAAGGCCTTAGGAATCAAAGGATATATTCATTGAAAAAAAAAAAAAAAATTCTCTTTTCAGTTTTTGATAGGGTACCTCCTGGCTCATAGGATGTGGATTGTGGATACCTTTAGAGTGAGCGGGTAGCAGGTATAAGGCGAATAAACTATCCATGTTGTTTTGTAAGGTATAATTACTGGCCTTCGTATTTAAAACCTATCACGTAGCATCTTATTTCTACTTTCTCTTGTGATACCTACAAGATACATGGTACGTATGGATCCTATGTAAACTTTTCATAGAGCCTATATATATATATATATTTTCCCTTACATTTGAAGTTTATAGTCGTATATATTGTTTCATCTGATATGAAAAATTATTTTATTATTATATATTCACTATAACTTATGGGAAAAAATTTAAAAAACAATTTCTTAATAAAAGAATTTCAACAATATTTAGGATTTGTTTGGTGAAAGTTGAATTATCTTTACATCAAAAGGAGTGATGTCATCCATAAAGTAAAAACTGGAGAACACGAAATAAAGTGGTTACAAGCAATTCTATGAAAAAATATAATAAAATAAATTAACAAATTACAAAGTAAATGTGGTGAATGCATCTTTTGTTGTTCTTATAACACCACATATAATACCTTAAATATTAAATGTACATGATTGCTTAAAATGGTATGTTTATCGTGAATATTTGCTAATCACATTTTAAGTTTTAAAATCATTTAATTAGATTCTCAAAACAATTGGATATAAAAATTATAAAAAGAAATTTACAAAAACATTTCATATTCTACTTCTCATGAGTAGATAATCTTTCTCACAAACAAAATCATACTATCAGGTATCTTTTATACCTTTCATGATGGTAAGCAAACTTTAAAAACTTATATTACAAAACTCGGGCTCCACCAAAGGCCTTAAAAGAATATTACAAATCCTCAAAGAATAAATCCAGTCCTTTATACAAAAATGATACAAAAAAAAAATTCACGGTTTTACTTCAACTCATTTCTCCTCCCAAAACTCCCATAACCCAAGCCAATGATCATCATCATCATCAATTATCAAAGCAATATCTGGAAAGAAAACAACAACAACAATAATGAGTCGGGGTTCAATATATAGAAACACAAACACGCATAAGATGCCACATGAGCTTAACTAAATGAAATGCAACAAACAATAAGTTACTATATTTAATTTAAAGTAAACAAATCAACACCGGAGCACTCACACTCCGGAATAATCCTGGGCACTTAAGAGTCTTGAGTACCAGCAGCTGCTCAAGAGGTTGATATAAGCAGTCTGAATATCTATATTCTATATAATATAACTGAAAAGTGAGAAAATAGCATTATTTAGGGTTCATAGCCGTTACTTGTTCTTTACTTAGTCTTAGTTCATAATATCGTCTAGTTCAACCGGTTCCCTAAACGTAAACTAAATCATGTTACTTCACCCTAAACTTAAGTAAATGTTACATCGATATCGTTTGCCCTATCGATTACCCGTTGAGCCATTTATGAACTGTCATTACGTCATGGCATACCATTGTATCATGGTAAGGCGGTGGCCTAAGCGCTTAACTATCGTGCCCAGCTCCAAGCAAGGTTGTTGCTCCTCGGACCGAATTAAACGATACAAGCACAAGCAACATTCGTTAATTAGGTCGTCTTTAAGTCTTAGCTCATTTTAGATGCCTATTGTAGCATATACCATGCAAGTTATTACATACCTTATCTAAGACTTGATGGAGATTAGAAGATAGCCCAAGAGATAAGACAGAAGATAGGTTCAAGCATCTATTCATGAAATTAAACTCATATAAGAAATTATATTAATTATCCATTTTATCAAACTTATTAAAACCCTATTTGATCAGACACTAAATAGGAGCCTCGCCTTAGTTGCGAAGATCACTTCGTTCAGATACGGACAGTTCTCCATTGTCTGTCAAAGTTTTTTTTTTTTTCGCTTTGATTATAGTCATTTATTACAAAGGCATCATATCATCATATTCAAAAATATTCATTTCCCAAGCAAACATACATTTGAAACAACATATTTCTCATGTTATTTATAGTTTATCCTAACTCATTAATCTAAGCTAATTATTAGCTATCAAGCATATTTTAACTTAATCTTAGCCAAATTGATTAAAATTAATCATTTAATTCATCTATTAAGTTAAGTTGATTAATCTTAATCAACCTAATTCATTTTAGCTCATTGAAATATATTTAGCCAAGTTAAACTTACGATTATTAACTAAGTTTTTTTATATCCAACTTCTATATTTAATCCAATTATTTATTAAATTTGTAAATCCACTTAAATCATGCTTATCAATTAACTAATATAACATATTAACTATCATTTATCTTTTTTATTTTATTTTATTCAAACTTTTATGAAGAACACGAACAGGTGCACGGTCGTGTTTCACCCCGTGTATATGCATATGAAGAAGCACGGTCGACACATCAAGCCATGTTTTCATAGTGTTTCAAAAATGTTTTACACACTTAAGGGTGTGAGACAGCGAGATACATACCATCGTGTTTTAGCTGTATTTCTTTTGATATAATATACATGCAAGAAATGGTGAGGAACACGGTTGAATAGGGCACTCCGTGTTCTAGTCATATTGTTCTGGATTTGTACATGTTAAAAGGAGCAGAGAGAAGCACGATTAAAGATATTTGCCCGTGTTTCAGCCATGTTTCTTCTCTGATATGTATTTTTCAAAAATTTTCAGTAGCATGACTAATACATTTTCCCATTCTCATACTCGAAACTGAGCGTTTGTATTTTAACTCACTTCAACTACTCATATTACATCATTTTTCAACTTCTAATACCTTATAATCAACATATAAACCAAGATTCATCATTTATAACATGTACAAACATATTTTATCCATATTTCATCTTAATCCTAGGTCGAACATGTTTACACAATCTAGGTCTTAATACATAAATTCATATATTACAAATTTTAACTTAAATCCTATATATAACCAATAGCAATTCATCAAATACATGTATATAAAACAACTTAAACAAGAAAATAACCTAATTTATATGTTTAGCAAACATAGACTTCTTGATCTTCATTTCTTGTAGGTGAAGTTATCCCTAGTCTTGCTTTCCATCTTCTATTTCTATTTCCAACTTTAATTTCTTTTTTTATTCTTATTGAAACTGAGATTTGTGGGTTGAATTTGAAGAAAGAGAAGAGAGAAGAAGAAGAAGAAAAAGAGAAAAGGAAGGAAAGAAAATGGGAAAAAGAAAGGAAAGAATAGAACAGAGAATGAAAAAGGAAAAGGAAAAGGAAAGAAATGATAAGGATAATGGAAAAATTAAAGGTATTTTTAAAATAGGGTATTGGATTTAAATCTTTCTGATAATTATCTCTAGTATCGTAAATAATTAGAAAATAATTTGAGTTAGGAATTTATAACTTGATATAAAAACACAATTCAAAAGTTTAATTTATGAAAATCTAATATTTAATTCGGGTTCAGGTTTAAAACTGATATTTTTAAGCAAGTAGTTAATTTAAAAAATTATAGAGATTTGACAAATGAAAGTCAAATCAAAGTTCAAGGATTTAGGAGTTTACTAATCGTTTAAAATGTTTGTTTTGAGATTTAGGATTTTGAATTTGAAGAAGTTATTTAAATGAAAGGTTGGGTAAAAGTTAGGTAGTTTGATTTATAAAATTGATAATTGAAGAAAATAGACATCATGTAAAGAATATTTTAAATCTCAAATCTCAATTTAACCTATTTACTAATTTAATTATATTAATCTGTCTATTCCTTTTCTATTATCTACTTATTTTACTCATTTAAACTATCTAAATATGTCCACAATTAACCATTTATTCTATTATTCAATTAAATTGTTTTTAATCTAATTAGATAAGGGTTTAAGGTGTTTCTTTTCTACCCCAGTTTGAAAATCATTTTGGATTACATTTTGTAATTGGGAAGAAAAAGGGAGAGTGAAGAAAATTGATGATGATATGAGTGCAAAGATATTCAAAAAAAAAAAAGAAGAAGAAGAATAAAGCATTTAGGTAAGTTAATTTTACTTTTTTTTTTCGTAATAACTAAATTTTCTCTTCTTTTTCTAAAACATACGTAACAAAGAAAGATAAAGTATCATTATTTATTTATTTATTTATATTATTTAATAAATTTTCATTAAGTAAATGCATGGTGTATCAAAACTTATACACTTTATATATTAGGATACAAGTTTCAAAATGGTTATTGAGAATGAAGATAATAGGTCCCAAGAAATTTATACTCTTACTTTACCCAGTAATCCTTAATACCTACCTAGACAATATCTAGTTGGACTCTATGTCAGGAGAATAAACTTGTACCCAACCTTAATCATACTGCTTTCACTCAATCACGGGAATTTCCTCTAAAATGGTAAATCCATGTGATGTATTTCCTTTCAAATCAAGCCACACTCTATAATGTAGTTTTAGATTATTTAAATCAAATTGCATGATAAAATTTTGCTTCCTTTTGTTCTGTCTATGAATCCAACCATAATTAAAAAAAAAATAATCATCAAAGACAATATTATGCAATTAACGTGGGCTACATAAGTATTAAATCCATTGGTTGATAACATTCTTCGGCTCTGCATAAAGGGTCATGGAGCCAATATATATTTAGTAATTTCTTATATGTATTTGCAATTAAGTTTTCTTTATAAAGTTAACATATAGTATAAGTTTTAAATTGATTTATATATATGAATCAAAGTATCTTTTAGTTATTATATTATAATAACTTTTACCAAATAATTTTTTAAAAAGTAGAAAATTGCTTGGTTTACCTTGATTTATTGTTCATTTATTTAGATCGGGTTTTCAGCTGGTTGATCGTATGGGGCAAATCAATCCAATGGACTTGTTATTGTTTTAAAAAAATTTATAAATATTGCTAATAAGTTTTGTTCAATTTTGTTCGCAACTATCTAAATAGGTAAACGCACCAACAGAAGTAGTATAGAAAGGATTAGGTCGTATCCTTGGAAATCGTTAGCATATACCGTTCTCACTTTTAATCTATTATCTAATAAAAAAAACTCAACAAAACATTATAGACAGAAAAACACAAAGCTAAGTTTAATTTTAATTATGTACACCTTTTTAGGTCAAAATTGAAAGACAAGTCTGCTAATGTAAGAAAGACCTTAGGATTTGCTTCACCAAGTTCTTATCATGTAATTTCTCAACAAATTCAACAAGTTGTTTGCTGAGTATACTTGTACTATTGGATTCATTAAGGTAAATTAAAGCCTCTCTCAAGGTCAAGAACTTTAAATCTAGATCAGACCATCAGAATCCCTTCATAATCTATCAGCAGCTTAGATCCGCATAAAGACTAAGAATCCTTTTATTAAAACTCATTTTAATGAATTTTAAAATCAAGTGATAAAAAGTTTCACCATCTCTATCTCTAGGTGATTATGAGCAACTTCATTAGTAGCTTAAATCAACTCAAAAGAATGATTTCTCAATCTATTTTGATGAAATCAGATATGAATCTACATGGTGTACTCTATAAACTCACAAATTAAGGTTTGAGCCACTAATTATAAGTATCCACTTAGTATTCAATAAAAACTGTTGAAATCACATGAATCAGGTCTCAAATTCACAAATCCTAAGTTAAAGTGATTACTTCTCCATGGATACGAACATTAAATACAGATTTAGGAGAAACAATACGAAATAAAGATGAATATTACTAGTTAAGCACAAGTCCTCACAAAAGTAGAGTTTCTCTCACTAGAAATTCTCACTTTATTGTATTCAACGTAAGAAATTTCTTACATATGGCACAATATTGTTACAATGTCTGTGCACATTTATTCATAGGTGTCAAGGTACATAAATCATGAAAGTATTATTCACAAAAATGGCAGATTCTTTTTAACAGATTTTTTACATATCTTTATCCACGTGATAGTAGGGCGGGGTCACTTTTAATGGGCAAGATCACGGGTTCAAAGATCGACTACAGTGAAAGCTGTGTTTAAGTCATCAAAGTCGTGGTTTGTCTTCAGTTTGTATTGCAGCCAAAACCATAGGTGTGATTCAGGGCAAGGTTTGGCATTTTGCCTTGCATCTTGCCTTCGATTCATCCTCTAAAGGCGCAGTTCATCTCTGTCTTCAAAAGTTATTGTTGTTTTACTCCAAATCTAGTTCAAATCACTTTGTTTCTTCTTTTCTTGATCTTAGGAGCTAAATAATAACATTTACATAATAACAGCACCAATTTATAGGAATTTATCAAATAATGGATCAAACAAAGAATGAATTCCTACAAATTGAATTTTGTCTAGACTGCTTATCAACTTCCCCTACCCTTAACCTTTTGCTTGTCCTCAAGTAAATCATCATGTAAAAACCAAATAGTAAAGCTTGTTGCATAGGAAAAATAAATCATGAATAGAATTTTGACCAGATCGAACTTAAGGTCCTTATTCATTTTAGCTCAATCACAAGTAAACTCATCATTCTTCTGCGCAATTAACTCCATTCAATCATACTAGATCATGTCCTAAAGTTACTTTTGTTAAAATCACTAGATTTATCCAAGTAGATCAATCTGTACCCTCATTATTTAAGTCAAAATCTAAAGCAAAAATTATTCAAAAGATCAAACAAAGTAAGAAAGACTCAATCAACTTTATTTACTTATATTTATAAGTTTACAGTCCCTTAATCATCTCTCTAAGCATTACACTTAAGAAAGAAGGCATACACTTTAGTTCATCCCTTAATCACTTTCCTTATCTGTGCTTTCAAACATTATCCCATTTCCATTTTTCTTTCTTTGATATATCTTGGCTGGCAAAGGGTTCAATTTCATTTGAATTGATTAGTTATTAGAAGAGAAGTCAAGTCTTGCTCTTCTAAGGGAACAAGTCATGCTTATACTAATAACTATTTTCTTTCTTTTTCTTCACTATTCAATTAATAGAAGAATCAGGCCTTGCTTTTCTGAGAGACCAAGTCCTACTCATATTGACTAAACATGTTTTTCTTTCATTTATGGCTTATTAAAAATTGATAGAGGGGTCCAAAAATTGCTCTTCCGATGGACCAACCCCTGCTCATGTCAATCCTAAGCTCATGATCATTTCATTTTGATTTTACTTTCAGATATAACACAAGGAAAATTCATCAAGTTAAAAGCATTATTTAAACCTTCACTAAAGACTATAAGGCTCTTAAAATGACTAATTGAAAAGCATTCAGATCATTTAAGCTTTTAATAATTAATTGAATAACATTACTAAGGACCCTAAGCTAGTTTTAGCTCTAAATTCTCCAATTAAATTATAAGTAAAACTACTTCACATGGATATCATAGAGTGATTTTAACAAAATAAAGGTAACTCATAAGTAAGATGATGATATTCAATACTAAGTTCATTTGAGTTACTTGATGATTTCATTAAAAATTCAAAACAATTTGGCTAAATTTTGCCATTTCATTATTTTCCTATGATTGTGGATAGGAAAATTAACAAATAAAGCGCATTTACTTTATTAAAAATTATTGTTATATTTTTTAAAATTTTATATCAACCCTTCATTTAATCTTGCTTAATTCCTTCACCTACACTTAAACTAAATATCGTCCTCACTGTTTAAAACATGATGAAAAAAATAGAGAAAAATAGCAATTGAAAGTACAAAGCAAGATTCAAGAATCAAAAGTTTAGAAAACTTCTCTATTTGGAATCGCGGGTTGAAAACATTTGTGAATCGTGGCCTTGCTTGTAAACCTTGATTAAAGCTATTCAAAGCTAAGGCAAAATAGGGCAATGCCATTAGTTGCAACCGCAGGCTCGATTAGAGTCATGGTTAAGGCTGTGACAAAACATTCTAATTTATTCATGTAATTTGCAACCTAATTTGCCTTGCAGCTACACTTAGCTTAGAAGTACCATGTACTAAAAGGATTTATCCTGCTATAAAGAATATCAATTATTTAACAAAGAATTAAAGAATTCAAAGAATAACAAACAAAGAGTCATGCTAAACTAGAAAGAACAAAGAATTTATCTATGAACTAAAGCAGGCTTTAACGAATGAAAGAATTTGATTTCACATATTAGCATGTCATTAAAGAATAAAATAAAATTTGAATTAAGGAAGTAAGGAATTTTAATCTTCATCTCCTAGCCAATAGCAGCTCCTACTTCGTTCTCTTCTTTTGCGTCTAGGTGCTCCACCACCTTTATCTCTTGCATTTTGATGCGACCGCATCAAGGGTAAGTTAACTCGACTTCAGGAAAGGATCGAGTGTCAAATGACTTTTTTCAAACTTGATTAAAAAACTGGATATCAAAACTTAAACGGGAAGATGATGCAGATTAAGTGGCTTCAACACAAAAGAGTAGAAGTTGTCAAAATCTGCAGGAGTCTGTATACTGGTTCAAAACCGCCGAATTTTCCTCCTACTCCACCAGCATACCTAGTTTACACCGCTGACCTTCAGACGACGTTGAACGTGCACATAATCAAAATTATTAAAGCCGTCACCTAAGCCGCCAGCCTTTATTTGCACACTACCAGCGTACCCACCAGCCTATACTAATCCGTAGAGACTTTTGGAACTTCTTTTATTTTTATTGTTTTGTTACTTTCTAAGACTATTTTGAAAGCCTATATGAACCCTAGAATGTATTATTCAGAAGACAGAAGTTTTGTGATATTTCTCTTGTGAGAGTCTTCTCCGTTGTGAGAGTTTTGTGAGTTCTTGTGATAAGGACTTGAATTGCCTGTTATTGCAATGTTTTTATGAATATTGAGAGATCCAATTTCCTTTATTCATAACCATTGATTGAATCGTCAGTTCTTTTAACTAGTGATTGGTTTTGTAATTTGTGGAATCTATCCAATTGCAATCCTTGTAACAAACCAGCTTGATTTTGTGATTCGTAAGTTATATCAAATTATGATATCATTCATATCCTAATTATATTTTTCTCAGTTTATTCTATTTAGAAAACCCTAAAAAGATCAAGAACCCTACTCTTTTACGAAAGGAATTTTCAACCCCCTTAGATCTCTATCATTTGATATCAGAGCACGTGGTTTGGCGCGCTTCGATTCAGTTACTCGTCTTACCATTTTGATATGCATTTTGGATTTGGAGGTTGAGTTTGTGGCTGCGGTTGATTTGAATTTAGTAATTGTGTTGATTTGAGAATTTGGGATTGTTGTTTTGTTGAAAATATGTTAAGATCTTATTATTATTTTCAAAATCATCATGAATAAGATTTATATCGTTATCATGCATCAAATTTTTATAATGGTGGTTCGAGATGTTATGATAAATCAAGACATGTTGATAGCAAAGATAAAAGAATTATTTGTGAAGAATCTCATAGAAAATGTGAGATACGAGTTATAAAACTAGATTTGAATCATATAATGAAAAACATAGATGAATGGATGGAAAGGTTTAGTTTTGAAAAGGCATATAAGAGTTTAGAGAATTCATAAATAAAGGTTGTTAAGGTTAAACCAAAATTGACAACTTTTAATGAAAAGAATATTGAAAAGATTGAAAAGCCTGTTAAAATTGTTAATGAAAATCCACCTAAGAAAGAAGAAGCAGATATTGTTGTTGCTGATGAGGTGCAAATCAATGATGAAAAAAAGGAGACAGTTGAGGAAGGAAGGAAAAGTTGTCGTTACTACTATTTCTTCTAATTTGCAGGATCATGAAGAATCATGTCACCGAGAGAATTTATTTCAAGCTGGATGTGTGGCTCAAGAGAAGGTTTTTAAATTGATTGTTGATGGAGGTAGTTGTGCAAATATGATTTCATAAGATTTTGTGAAGCAGAAGAAGTTAAAGGTGATTCCACATCTGAAGCCATACAACCTTCGAAGGTTAAATTCTCTAGATGTTCTACACCTTTATAAAAAAGGCATAGGTTTCCATTACTATAGGAGATTATATTGACATTATAACATGTGATGTAGCTCCTATGGATTGTGCACGAGTCTTGTTGGGTAGACCATGGCAGTATGATAGGCGAATTGTCTATGATAGATATCAAAATACCTAAAAGATCCAACAAAGTGGACAGGTTTTACTATTGCTTCTAATGACCTTGGATGAAGCTCAGTGGGAGAGATTTAAACATGTTCGGGCTAAAGGTCAAAGGAGTTTGTTTTTTATTCCTTACAAATATTCCAAGATAAGAAATAAATCGCCTCAAAAGTTTCAGGAAGCACAACAAATTCGAGCTTAAATCTTTTTCAAGAAGGTTAGAATGATGCGAATGCATCAAGGGCAACTTAATTTGACTTCAAGAAAGGATTGAGCATCAAATGACTTTTGATAAGTTCATTTTAATCTATCATTTTCACAGGAATTTAGAATTTATTTTGATTCGTTTTCGAGAATATCACTATGAAACATGTGTTTTTAATGAAAATTGTTGTTTTGTAGCTCCTTGAGTCGAAGGAAGTAGAATTTAAGTGATCAAATCAGACTTGGAGCAGAAATAACAAACAAAGTCAAAGAAGAACAAAATCAAACCCTACAAGAATCATTTTCGAAGCTAAATAAAGGAAGAAAAATAAGGAAAAATGGTTTGTTGTGCCTCAACTTAGATGCCTCGATATGACCCTCGAGTTCAGCTAGAGGAGATCGAGCATCATCCTAGAGAAAAGCAGCTGTCGAGCCTTAAAGTCGAGCTTCATATCAACCATCGACAGTTGTATTTTAGAGACCAATTTTTTGTCAAATTTTTTGCCTCGGGCCTTAGCCATACGACCCTCCACCTCCTCAATTCTACCCTCGATAGAGCAATGGACAAAAACACACAACTCACTTAGCATTTCAAGTGTCAAGCCCGATTTCTTCTTTCTACGAGCACTCGACCATAGCTCTCATGTGACCTACGACAATTGAGTACACGATTCAAACGCACACGTGAACAAAGAATTTGCTTTCCGTTATAAAGAATTTGCTACGTCAGCAATAAAATTTTCATGATTTCTGTGCCCTAAGCCTATAAATAAACGTGCAAAGGCATGTAGTAGGATGTACAATGTACCAATAGATATACCATAGCTAATGTAGTATAGTTTTTAGAGAATTCTAAGGCAAAAGAATTTATGTTTTCTTCTTGCCTTGGAAATCTCTAAAGTTTTCTGGGTAAAATCATTTTAACCCTGATGTTTGTAATTTCTGTAAATTTCTGAGCAATCAAAGTGGATTATCTTTTCAAATCGATTTTATTTCTTCATATTTGTGCTTAATTGATTAAATCCATGGAGAAAAAATACTCCTACAGCTTAGGGTTCATGAATCCAGTTCCTGATTCAACTGATTTTAAGTGTGCTTTCAAGTTAATTGACTGGGTGTTTGTAATTAGTAACTTGAACTACATTTTATGGGATTTAAGAGAGTGGTGCACCTTTTTAGATCCACGTTTGATTTCAATTGAATAGATCGAGAGGTCATTCTTTTGAATAGATATGTGGTTGCTAATGGAGTTGATCCTAACTATCTCATGTGAGGATGAGAGAAAACTTTATGTCAATTGTTTTAAACTTCATTGAGTTAGGTTTTCAGAATGAAGGATTCTTAATCTTTATGCGGACCTAGCATCTAGCTCTAGAACTACTAACTTCGAGAGAAGTTTTAGTTTACGTTAGTGGATTCGACGGTGCAAATATCCCATTCAACAGCTTTTCCAGAGAAGCTTTGTTTTAAGAAATCAATTGATAAGGAATTGGTATTGTGAACCCTAGGCTGCTAACTCTACAGAAGTTACAAACATATCTTTTTCTTTTGCCAAGTAAAAATTTGTGAATATTTCCCAATTAACATAGGTTAACTTCTTATTTTTTTAATTATAAGCTTATGATTTTCATTGTTTAGATGATGGATGGGTTGTGAGTACAATAGTTACCACCATTCCCTTAGGACCAACCTAATTTTTCTTATACTACTTCGGTAGTTGCGTTTGCCACAATTGTTGAAAGTTGCTAAACCGAAGTTGAAAAAGAACAATTAGCTTTTATAAATTTTAAAAACTTCAACTTCAAGTTGTGTTCTAAAATTGTCATTTAATTTAATGCCAACAAACCAAAAATGCATAAATCTAATAAGACCAAATTTGGTTAAACTTGATTAAAAAATGGGGTATCAAGGCTTAAACGGGAAGACGATGTGGATCAAGTGGCTTCAACACAAAAGAGTAGAAGCTGTCAAAATCTACAGGAGCCTGTACACCGGTCTAAAGCCACCAGCTTTTCCTCCTATGCCGCCGGTGTATCCCATTTACACTATCAGCCTTCAAACTGTGTTGAACATGCACAGAATCAAAATTATTAAAGCTGTCGCCTAAACAGCCAGCTTTTATGTTATAGGCCGCCGGCCTTTATTTGTATTGCTAACATACCCACCGGCCTATACTAATCCATAGAGACTTTTCGAATTTCTTTTATTTTTATTGTTTTGTTGCTTTCTAAGACTATTTTGAAAGCCTATATGGACTCTAGAATGTATTATTCAGACGACAAAAGTTTTATGATATTTCTCTTGTGAGAGTCTTCTCCTTTGTGAGAGTTTTGTGAGTTCTTGCGATAAGAACTTGAATTGCATGGTATTGCAATGTTTGTATGAATATTGAGAGATCTAATTTCCTTATCCGTACCATTTGATTGAATCATGGATTCTTTTAACTAGTGATTAGTTTTGTAATTCGTGATATCTATAGAATTACAATCCTTGTTACAAACCAGCTTGATTTTGTGATTTGTGAGTTATATCGAATTACGATTTCATTCATATCCTATTGTATTTTTCTCAATTTATTCTATTTAGAAAACCCTAAAAAGATCAAGAACCCTTAATTTTTACTGAGGGAATTTCTGACCCCCTTAGATCTCTATCACATTTCCTCTTCTTCCTCCTATATTATCTCTTCTATTTTCTCTATTTCCACCCCTATTTCCTCTTCTTCTATTCTGAGCTCTTCCTCTCAATTATGCCTCTTTGGAAGTACCAACTCCTTCTTTCTTTCTTTTGATCCTATTCTTTGTAACTCACCTTTATGAGCTTCTTCTTCTTTAAGTTGTTTTTCAAGCTATAGGGCATATAAACAATCAGCTTTTTCTTGGTCAATCATGCCTACAATATGTTAGATATAGCTTATTCTATCTCTAGCTTGTTTTTCCTTGAAGGCTAACTCTCTTTTTCTTCTCTCCTCATCCTCCTTCTTTCCATCTTCTTCTTGCTCCTCAAACCTTTTCCCTTCCTCCTCTCTTGGTAGCAAGTTTAAATCTATGCCTCTAGACCCCTTAGTGTTTTCCTCTTTTCTTTTCTTTATCTTTTTCAGTTCTTCTTTCTTCTAAGTTGCGGATAAGGTATGAGCTATTAGAAAATTTTCTCTTTCTTTCCTCCTTCACTCTATAGTTTCTTTAATCCCCTTCAATTCCTCCTTTGCCCTCCTTAACCAATTTTCAAAATATTCTTTGTCGCTCTTCTTCCTAGTTTTTCTCTCATATTTCTCTACATCACTCACATAAATGACTTCCCCTTCTTCATCAACATATCCACCTGGTCCCTCTTCTTTTTCATAAATTTGGTCTCAACAATTTCTTAGGCCACGTTTTGGATAGTCTGAAAGATTTTTTCATCAGTTGTTTCTTAGCGAGTCTCTTTATGTGTAGGAGCGGTGGGGTGGAAGTTTCCATCTCTTCATCAAATACCCTTAGCATGTTCAAATTCATAAAATCTAAATTAGGCACTAATTGTTGTTCATTTCTGGGTTCTGCCTCCTCCATTGGTGCTTAGTTTATGTTAATACCACCAGGAACTATGGCATTGTCTCTTCCAGTTCTTGGACAGTAAGGAATTACCCTCTACTTTTCACATACTTAATGAGGGCCTGGTCTACTATCACTTCTTATTATTGTAGAAGCTCTTTCTATAACTAATTCAACAGTTTCCTAAAAGATTGTTCGGAGGATTTCTATATTGATTTCTCGCTCAGCCTTTCTCCTTTTCTTGTCCTTCTTCTTTTCCTTAACTACTGGAATATTAAGGTCTATCCGAACATATCCTTCACCTCTCTCAGCTGTAAAATCATCACCACTAGTAATGCTAGCATCATCACCGACAACTTTAGCATCAAGATCTATAAGAGTTGATTCATTATCAGACCTCTCATCCTTAATTATTAATCTCCTTTTATAGGGTGGCTTCTTGGTACAAGATTTAACCCTTTTTCCCCTTCTAGTGTATTTGCTTGTACATTGGTTAAGTTTAGAGAACAGGTCTTCCCTCTTATTCTTCATCTTATTGTGGCTGAGATGGTAACGGAAGTGTTTGTATTTATGGCTCTGAGGATTGAGGTTAAGTTTGAGGAAATGGAGCCAAAGTATTTCTATGAGTAGGCTCAAGGAGAGGGGAGCCAGGTTAAGGAATAAATGGTGTTTGTGTGTGTATGGGAGAGATAGGAGGTGAAAAATGGAGGATTTGTGGTTATGTATGTGTTTAGACTGATGGGATATGCTCTTTGTTCAGTTGGTGGATAAGCTGCGGTCTATGCTTAAGTGTGTAGTGGTAAGGGAGGTAACTGTGATGCAGGTAGGGAAGGATTGGCATCATCGTCATTGTCATCAACATCATTGTCATGAATTGACTTAGCCATTGTGGGTCCACATGCATCTTGAGGAGGGAAAGTGTGTGTAGGAGAAGCATATGGTGTTTGGACAATGTATGGTGCAGGTTAAGCCGGTGGTTGGTTTTGTGGATGTGAGGGGATAGCATCATCGTTTACATCATCATCATCACCACCACTACTAGATGGGGAATAAGAGGAGGTAGGGGTCTTCATTTTCACTTTGGATGAGTTAGGTATCTAAACCCATCCTGACTAATGCTATAGCCTACTTAAGTTCCTTCACCTCCTTCTATAGTCTATGGAACTAGGTCGATGAGTACTGAGCTGGAGCTTCTCTTGCTTCAACTTCTACCCCTTCCACCTCAGCATCAAAATTCGAGTCTTGAACTTCAATCAGACTCCAACCTATAAGTGCTTCCTTGTTTAACTTCTTGAAGTTACACACATGATCTGTAGACCCTTGCCTTGCCCAAAAATTCAAGTTTCTCAAAATTCTTGTGATAAGACCTCCTAAAAATGCTCCTTTACACTGTAATCCAGCCTAGTGTCTAATACTCCATGCAACAATTATCTAACATTCATCCTAAACTTCTTAATCATGCTATAAAGCGGATGTAATTCAGCTTGAGTAACAATGATGACCCCTTCCAGTTCTAAAAATATGCTTCTAACCAGCATATAATGGAGACTTCTCACACCCTTTTTAAGAGGCCTTTGTATTCGAAGGTGAAAAATTGCCCTCTAATAACTCTCCTACAAAGCTCTTTTCTTCTTCTTCTTCTGATATTTTAGTGCGAAAATCTTTTGATTTTTTCTCTATTAACTTCTACTTTGTGTAATATAAGCCCACGACCAAAATGAATTCTCCCATCGGCACAATCCTAGACGGGCCAAAAGCATAGAAGCTGACATTGTCTTCCATACATGGCACCTAGTGGCCATTCTAAAGCTAGCCAAAAATGCCAAATTTGTTCTTTCATACACCTCCTCCCTTATATTAAACACTCTCTCACATGCCTTATCTTCAAAATATTCTCTAGAGGCTCTCTCCAGCCCATAACTTCTTATCATACTCCACTCCATCACCACATTTGGCACTATTTGTTTCTTAGTTAAGAAGATTCTAAATTTTTCTCTATCTTCAATAAATAAACCTATTGGAGATTGCAATTGGGTGCTTACTTAAGTTTGAGTATGTCTAGTATTAGCTCTAGCCTGTTTTGTTGGTTTCTTTTATGGTTAAGTGGTTGTGGGTCTTTTTGGTGCCATGTTACAAAACAAATGCAAGAATAACATAATTATCTTTGTTCAAAAATAAGAATTAAACACAAACGAATCAGGCTTCTAACCTAATTTTCAAATAAAAACCTAAATTAGGATTATTAAGTGTACTAAACTGCAGATTCAAGGCATTTTTACTCTTGATCTTTCTCTAAACAAAACTACTTATTTCTAAGCAAATTTTCATTTTTCAAGACTTTTATTGTTATTAGTTTGCAAAGAATTAGCTCTTTAAACAGTCCTAAACAACATAAATTCAGTTTACATTTTCGTGGAAGATGAAAAGTCTCAACAAGATTTTGAAAATTTACTTGAATAAATCCTTATAACTCCATCAAATTATTTTAAGAATCAATTCTACTGATCTAGAAAGCTACTTACCATCAGTAAAATCAAAGTATTAAAACTTTGTAAAAACTAAAACCCTAAAAGTAACGAGATTAAACGAGCATCTACACAAATATAAACCAAAAAAGAGAATATGAATGAAGAAATATGCTTACCTTTTTAGTTTGTGAAGAAATGATTTTTGTTGATTTTTATAAGAAATTACTTTGAAGGTTGTGAAAGAGTTTTATATGGTTCGTTAAATTTTGAATGAGATAATAAATAAGAGGGAAACAATAGCATTGAAAGCTTATATAGTAATCGAGTTGTGAACACAACCGTGGGTGTGCAGTTTTAAATGTAGTTTATATTTATTAAAAATAATTAAAGAATCACGGTCGTGATTTAGGACGTGGTTTAAACTTTAAGGAATAAAGAATTAAGTGCAAAGCAATCGTAGTCACAATTGTGGTCTCGATTTTAGACATGACAGAAGCTGTAACTAAAATTTTATTCCCTTTCTTTAACCGTGAGTTGGCTCACAGCAAAAATTCTCGAATAAATTCCTATAAAAACACTTCAAATCAAGTAATTAAGCACGAATTAAATCACATATTTGATTATATCCCCGTTATTCATACTTTAACGAAGCATTTAACTAGAAACATCATTCAAACTTCAAATTCCTCAAACATTAACATCAGAAACCTATCTCAAATGTTTTACAAAACATCTACTAGTCATCAAAGACATCAACATCTCCTCCTCAAATCATCAAACTTCTATCAAACAACTTCTTAAAACTTCTCAAACATTCATAAAGGTCTTTAAAAACTTAATTACAACTTAACAACAAAAACACATAGAAAAGCAGAATTAATCATCCTAGGAGTCCATCTTGATTAGCTCTTTGCTCAAACCCTTAGTTTGACTTCAATGTTAGTTGGTAAAGTTCCCTGAGTTCTCTCTGCCAAGAGTTTGGAAATTTACCCCAATTGTGTCTCTAGATTATGAATGGCAGTTGAGTGGTTTTGCAAAGTTGTGTTAATATTCTGCTGCATTGCCTCAAAGGCCTTGATAAATTCAGGAATTACTTCTTCTAAAGAATTTTTTTCCTTAAGACACATTTGATCCTTGACCCTTTTGTTTATGAAAATTGGGTGGATGAAAATTTGGATTTTGAAAATTATTATTACTCCACTTAAAATTTATATTGTTCCTCCAGCCAAGTTTCTAATTGTTACTGAAATGATCATTTTTTGACGCATTGTAATTTCCAACATTCTTAACTAACATACTCTCAAAACTTTGTCTCAAACTTCCATCTAGCATTCGAACTTGTGCAGCCTCATAGTCAAACCATCAATCTTTTTACATAGGGCCTCATCCTTAGAAGTTAAAGATGTGACTATGTAAGGCTCAAAGATACTCTCAAGTTTCTCCTTTCTAGTCTTACCAAATGACCATTGGTAATGATTATTGGTCATGTCCTCAAAAAGACTCAAACACTCCTCAGGGGACTTATCCTCTTGCCGCTGCATCTACCAACTACCTAGTGCCATACTTCAGTCCATTATAGAATATTTGCACTTGGGTCCATTCTAGTAGTCCATGGTGTGAGCACCTCCCCACCAACTCCTTCCACCTCCAAAAGCTTCAGAGAGCATTTTAGATTCCAACTGGTGGAATGAAGCTATGTCTACTCTCTACTTTGCTATCCTAGAGGGTAGGAAATATTTTCTCATAAAATTTTCAATCATTTGTTGCCAGGTTATTATAGATTGTCCAAGCAGACTATTGAGCCACTTCTTCACATTCCCTCTCAAAGAAAAAGGAAATAACCTGAGATGAATAGCATCAACTAAGGCTTTATTGATTTTAAAGGTGTCACATATTTCAAGAAACTATTGGAGGTGGGCATTGGGGTCTTTGTCCTACAGTCCATCAAACTGTGCCTATTGTTAGACCATTTGGATGACATTTGGCGTAATTTCCAAAATATTTGCAGCCACCCTAGGTTTAGCTATACTTGTGTTTAACCATCTAAAGTTGGTCGGTAGAAGTCATTATCTTAGGGGGATAGTTTAACATATCCAAGTTGTTCTTTCGGTTCAACACTTCATTTTCCTCTAGAGTTTCTTCTCCTTGATCATTAATTGGATCACCTCTATGGGTCGTTTCTTTAAGAAAAATTCGATGTTCCTCTCTAGCGAAACGTTTGGATATCCTTCCTATATATTGAGGTTCTGGAGTATAGTCAAACAAAGTGTATGAGTGGCTCTTAATCATAATCATATCGTTTTATTACAGCAAAACATTAGTCTACAACAGACCTACATTAGAACATAACATACTACAAATTATAGACATCATTTAAAACTACAACAAAAACTATGTAATAATAGTAAAGCAAATATACAACAACAACAACATAATATAGAGAAAAACATTATTAACAAAAGAATAAAAGAGCTAATCCAAATAAAGATAAAAAGAACTAAAACTAAATGAACATATCACAACCTAAAACGGGACATAACTATACAAAAAAACACTAAAAACTACCTAAGAATATTTACAAATAGATACAAGATTATTTACAATACAGGCTATATACAAATATTTAAATATGTACAAAAGAGCAAAAGCAAAACGTTAGTGCTATAAGCAGAAGGAATATAATTACAGAAAAAAAAATAAAACAAAGTATTCATAGAAAGAGTAAAACTAAATAAAAAACCACTATTTACAATATTCACAAAAAAAAAAAAACAAAAGCAAAACCCAAAACAATTCACACTATTGATAGGGTCAGTGACTAGACTAATAGATCTAAAACTTACAAGTATTGCTTCGCTGAGCCTCATAGATATGAATACAATGTCGATCCTCGACAATTGTGCTAGAAAACTTGGTTGGTCATATAGGCAAATCAATCCAATGGAATTGAAGTTATTGTTTTCAAAAATTTTATAAAGATTGCTAATAAGTTCTATTCAACTCCAATCGCAACTACCAACATAGACAAGTGCACCTATTAAAATAGCATTGAAAGTATTAGATCATATTCCTTATGGATCGTTAGCATCTACCGTACTCACTTTTAATCTATTATCTAATTAAAGAAAAACTTAGTAAAACATTAAAGACAAAAAAAAAAAACTAAACTAATGTTAATTTTTAATTATGTACACGTTTTTAGGGCAAAATTGTAAGATAAGTTTGTTAATGTAAGAAAGAGCTTAGGATTTGCTTCAGCAAGTCCTTATCATGTGATTTCTTAACAAAATAAACCAGTTGTTTGCTAAACATACTTTTACTGTCAAATTCAATAAGGTAAGTTAAAGTCTCTCTCAAAGTCAAGAACTTTAGATTTAGATCAAATCACTAAAATCCCTTCACAAGCCATTAGCAACTTAGATCCACATAAAGACTGAGAATCCGTTTATTAAAATCCATTTTAATGAATTTAAAATCAAGTAAAAGAAAGTTTCACCATCCCTATCTCTAGGTAATTATGTGCAACTTCATTAACAGCCTAGATCTATTCAAAAGAATGATTTCTCAATATGTTCAGATAAAATCAAACATGAAACTACATGGTGCACTTATATAAACTCATGAATTAAGGTTTGAGCTACTAATTACAAGTACTCAGTTAGTATTCAATTAAAATGCATTGAAATCAAATAAATCAGGTCTTGGATTCACAAATCCTAAGTTTAAATGATTATTTTTCCATGAATATGAACATGAAACATAGATTTAGGAGAAACAATATGAAATAAAAATGAATTTTACTAATTAAGAACAAAGACTTACAAAAAACAAACATTAGTTTAATATGTATTTACCTAGAAAAATTGAATTTCTCACAAAAGAAGAGTTTCTCTCATTAAAAATTCTCGCTTTACTCTATTCTATGTGAGAAGTTTGTTACATATGATACAATATTGTTACAACGTTTGTGTATGCTATTTATAAGTGTCAGGGCACAAAATTCATAAAGATTTTATTCGCTGGCATGGTAGATTCTTTTTAACAAATTATTTATATATCTTATTTTTGTTACAGTAAGACAAGGTCACTTTTCACATATAGGACTGCGAGCTCGAAGGTTGACTGCGGTAGAAGCTGTGTTCAAGTCATCAAAGTTGCACTTTGTCTTCAGTTTGTATCGCAACTAGAACAACCAGTACGACTCAAGGCTCGGTTTGGCATTTTGCCTTGTTTCTTGCCCTCGATTCATCCTCTAAAGGTGCAGTTCTTCTCTATCTTCAAAAGTTATTGTTGTTTTGCTCTAAATCTGGTTCAAATCACTTTGTTTCTTCTTTTCTTGAGCTTAGGAGCTGAAAAACAACTTTTATATAATAATAACGCTGTAAGCCCCGGAAAATTTCAGTAAATAATTTCAAAATGAACTTTGAAAATAAACTCTAAAAATGACTCCTAATTAAAACCGAACTTCAACTAGTCCTAAATCACGAACGAATCCGAAAATTTCTTAATCTTGAGAAAACGAAAATCCTTAAAGATAAAATAAGAACTCAGCAGTCTTCAAATTCAAAACCGCTACGTACGAGAAATTCTATATTTAACTCGAAATTGTAAAATCGGGTAATATAGAACCCAAAAACAAATTATTAAAAGTAAATAACGATAAACCTTCGGAAATAAAACTCAATTCAAGAATTCCGAAAACGTTGAGAGATATTAAATACTTACAAAAATAAAATTTAAGATAAATTTCTCAAATTAAATATATTGTATAAACATAAAATATCAGTTTCCAAATTGGCAAGGATTTAAACAGGAAAATCACCTTGGAACCCTAAGTAGAATAAAGTTGTTTTAGTCCGGCAATCTCGCGCTCTTAGCCATAGAGACCGAGGTGTAGTTTAAGAGTGAACAATAACTCGTAGTAATATAAGATCGCTTAAAAATATCATATTGGTAAAATTTTTGACCTATTTCGAACCCGTTCGAATACAGACTTCGAAAAGCGTGTCATGTGGCTCGAGATATCAAAAATATACCATTAATACCTTTAAACTCATATTTTCATAAGGATTTATAAAATATCAGTTTTATAATTTTTCGATAACTAAAATTATTTGATTTCGTGATTATATTTGTATTTCATTACTATCAGTAATTAACTAGCATTTTCCACTATTCACTACTATTCATTACACGATTTTATTATTCTTATAAACCCTTATATTTTTAGATAAATATTTTATATATCCTAGAAAATTTCGTTTTTCCAAAATTTAGTTCGTTTCGGGATTATACAGGATCAGATTCTATTTACGACCCGATACTAAAAATAAAATAAATTAATTTGATAGTAGGAAAATATTTGAAAAATATTTTTATTTTCATAAAATAATTTTTGAGAATTTTTCGGGTTATAAAAATTCAATTATAGCTCATATTCGCGTATTTGTTCATACCGGTAACTAATTTGATAATTCACTAAAATAAATTAATTAGTTATCTTATTTTAATTATGAAAAATATACTCCAAATATTTGGAATACATTTTCTATATTTTTCTTATTTTTATTTTATTTCTTAAGAAAGTACTCTTACAACCCATACTTTTAAGTACACCTTTCACACATCACTTCTTTTTCACTTCAATCTTTCTACACTTTATTCCATACTTCATGGCAGATTTTGACTCCTTTTTGCTGCCCTTTTATCTCTTGAAATACCACAAAATTAATTAAAATAACCCTTTTTCAAATCTTTCTTTAAGAAGCTACACATTTCATTAATTACATTACAATTCCAAGTCAAAAGCAAATCAAATTCCCTCTCTCTCTCTCCTTAGTCTTTCACGTGCAGCACCCCCCAATTTACTGCCCTTGTTTTATTTTTTTCTCTTTCAATTAATACACTCCTCTCTCTCCATTTAATGCCTCTCATTTACTTCCTTTCATTTCTTTGAAACCCTATCTCATTTACTCCCTCTTTTCCTCTCTTTCTTTCTTCTTTTGTTCTTGTTCTTGCAAGAACACAAGCTGCCCCCATCGAAAAAAAATCACTTCCACACTCCATTCTTGAAGATTTTTAAGTAAACTATCTTCTTGGGCTTCCATAGGTGATATAGGTAAAGTATAGTGAGAGTTGCATACATCAAATAACCTTCCATAAGCTTAAAAAGCTAAGGATGATGATGCCAAGATGAAATACTCCTCTTCTCCATGATTATTTTCTTGTATATTATTATTTTCTTGCTAAAAGTAGTTATATTTTATAGATCTAACTTTTCCTTATAGCTTTGACTTTGTTTATGCTTTAGATCTTGTTATATGAGTTATTATTTTGTTATTGCTAATGATTTATGCATATATTCATCATTCACATAACTATCTTAGTGTTCATGCATTTATAACTAGTATAGTAAACTAGATCTAGTGTTTTAGGTTTATAAATGTATTAGACTTTTGATTTATTTTCTTAAATAACTTCTAATAGCTTGATGATAGCAGAAAAGTTTTAGAAAGCTCAAGATATATTTTAGCTTCAACAAAAATCATTTTTGAAAATTCGAATAGAAAGGGAACCATATTTAGAAAAGCTATTTTTCAACTTCAAAATGTGTATTTTTCATTTAAAATGAATGGCTAAGGAATAGATATCACAAATGAATGATTTTTAGGAGTAAAGTTTAGATCTATAAGTTTATAGTTTGCTACCATGCATTTCCTTTATATTCATGTTCATATTATATGTAGATCTTAGATTCGAACTTGAATAAAAATAGTGAAATTCGTATCTTGGCAAAACTCATATTTAAAGACCACTTTCCAAGTCTCAAAATGGAAGCTTTAGTTGAGAAAATAAAGGTTTAGTGGATGTATATCATCAAGACTTCTTTTTACAAGAATCAAAGGTGATTTTCAAAAGTTATTTCCAAAATAAAAATCTCATTTTTGGATTTTGGCCAAGGCATATTTTAAAAATATGTTTTACAACTCAAAAATAAAGATTTTATTCAAGAAATGGAAGGCTTTTAAGATAGGATATGTAAAGTATTATTTTTCCTAAATTTAGGTGGATTTTATCAAAAGATATGTCCAAAAATAAATTTGATAAATTCGGATCTCAACCAAGACCAATTTTGAAAACCCATTTATCAACTCCAAAACTCATGTTTTATGTGAAAAATGAAGAGTATAGGTAATAGGTATCATTAAGTAGTGATTTTTACAAGTTGAAATGAGTTTTGATGAGATTAATGTGTAAAACAAGAATTAGAATCAAGATGGAAAATTTTGAGTTAGTAGTCAACTTATAAAATTCGTAACATTGGATGATGCCCATGAAAACACCAATTATCCAAGTTCAAAATAAAATTTTTATGTATTAAATGAAGTCCTTAAGTAGTAGATATAGTAAAGTCTTAAATTTTAATGCATTAAACGAGTTTTTCTCAAAGGAATCGTTCAAAAAGTGGATTTCTAAAAATTCAGATTTTTAAGTAAATCATATTTGCAAAGTGCAAAATGCAAATATTTATGTAAAAATGAAGGCCTTACGTAGTGTATGTTATGAAGACTCAATTTTAACTGAGATAATTAAAAATTCCTAAGAATGAATTCCAAAACACTAGTGTGATATCAAAGTTGGAAAACTAGATTTTTCATAAGTAGTTGTTATTGTAGTCTTGCAAAATAAAAAGTTATAAAATTTTCTTTTAGCAAAAATCATCAAGATCATGCATACATTAGACTCCTCACATGTCATCCATGTTAGAAAATCATTCACATTTCATGTATACTTGAATTATCAAATAGAAACATTTCAAACAATTACAAAACTATTTTTCGAAAATGGGGATTGTTACTGATCAGATCTGATCCTTCGATTTCGTGACACAAATATTTTCAAATTTGAAAATAATATTAGAATTAGATATATCTTTTGAAATAGATAGAGATCGATATATAATTTGCTAAATTCCGAGTTGAAACGACCAAGTTATGGCCGTTTTAAGTTGGAATTCCCGCTTAGCATGAGAATTACGAATTTCATAGTTTGTATAAGATAGTTTGGTTTAGTTAAGTGATGAAATACTTATTATGGTATTTCTTCCTTTTTAGGTGACCCCGAAATCGACGATTCCCTACCACCGGATTACTTTTACTAAAAGACCAGTGATCCAATGGCCGAGTGAGTTTTCTTCTTATTTTGTTACCCTGTTTGTGCTTATAGCTAGTTGCATTAGAATCATAGGAACAAGATAAAATTCGATATGAATGGGGATGGAATAGATGATGAGACTGTGATGAATGTATGCCAAAGAATACTAAAGCATATTGAAACCACGATTCGATTGGATAACTGCACTGTTCATATTATTTTTGTTATGCGTATGATATTGGTTGGTCACTCTAAAGAATGTATGAATATTTTGACTTAAGCAAAAATTAAATTGGTCATGCATCACATCGGACATATTGCATTTGGTAGCGTGCTACTCCTATGCAGGTCGATCGGTATGGTCCAAAGACTCGTTTGGATAATGAGACCCGGTATCAGAGCTCATTCATAGGGAACTAAGATACACCGGGGATACATTCTATGTGTAAGCCTAGCCTAGCCGAGTCAAGTGCTATGAGCCGAGGGCTCAGGGACTAGCAGCGGTCATGTAAACTTTCAATACCATCCTTAACCTAAGATACGGAGGGCGTAAATTCATTCTGTGTATAGGTTCTGGATACCCATACATAATTCTTTGCTCATGTGTTTGTTCATGCATAGCATATGGATGATTTATAACTTGCTTATTATGGTAAGGAATTAAGGGAATTCTCACTAAGCTAGTGTAGCTTATACCCCAATAGATGTTTGAATGAACATGTTATCTCAAGAATGCCAAGTGGGGACCGAGATGGTTGGAGCCGAATATGACTTCGGGATTCCGGCAGGAAATAAGAATGCTTGAACATATTAGCTAGGTTTTGTGAATTGCTTTGTAATAGTTTTATGTAGTGAAATATTTTGATGAATTGTAATTGAAGCATAATGATATGTATTTGAAGTATAGTGAATTGAATTTCCTTTACATTGTTACTCAAGTTGTATTAACATAAAATGTATCACTCCGATGTGTCTCCTACATGTGCTAAACACCTTATACACAGTATGGAAGCCTTCGCGTGACTAAGGTGGTCATTCCTAGGCTTTAATATTGTGTATGGCGGACTACCACGTTTAGGGTATCCTTCGCGGTGTAACAAACACAAATTTATAGGAATTTATTCAATAATAGATTAAACAAAGTATCAATTCCTATGAATTGAATAGTGTCTAAAATATTATCATTAGCTTCTCCCTATCATGTAACTCAAGAATTGTAACATCTAAAATTTTATGTAAACTATATAGACAGGAGCATCATTGCTTTTGACTCTATGTGGGTTTCTAATCTTAAATGATTAACATGTTTATGAGCGACATAATTTTTTCTTAAGTATGCTTCATGTGTATACTTTAACATTGTAAGCCATATCAAGAGTGCTAAGTCAAGCTATACTCATGTCACATTGATAAGTATAAAGAGGTAAAAGTAAAGGAAGAACGATTTTAAAAAAAAGTACAAGAAAATGGATGAATTACAAATAAGGAGAAACCCTATACACACATACACAAAAAAAAAAAAGGGTTTTCTTTTAATGGTTAAGACTCTAAAATGACTATTCCAACCTAACGACTTCGCTCATCTAAAATTAGTCTTACTAACTTACTCTTAGCACCTTTCTTACTCCTACACATTGAAACTAGATACTTATACAAGGAAGTCATTTGAGTGGATCACAATTAACTTAAACTTCTTGGTTGAATCCCTAAGCAAGCCTCTACATTGTCCCCTTCCAATCCAACATCTTTGTTGCATTTATGACATAGGAATTATATCAGTTATGGACTTGTTTATACAAGGGATACATTTCAAACTAATATCTCTATCCTTTTAGCTACAATGATATTTCCCCATAGTTTTCCATCTATATTTAGCAGAAGGTGTCCAATCTATGATTTCTTGATATTGATATAACTTATATCATTCTAACACTTCATTAGGTATTAATTTTCATCAAGTCCAAATGTAGAGTTTCTCTAATGTCTTCCTAATAGTCAAACTATCTTTTCCCTTAGTTGACTCCAACTTAATAATTTTATCTCCTTTGTTAGTTTACACAACAATGATAAACTTTGTAGTTCAATCACTCTTCCTGGTCATTGGTATTACATATTAGGACTTTCCATTGAGTTGGCAAATACATTTGAACTAGGGTACAATGATGACATCAATCTTGCATGAGAGATCATACCAATGATAAACTTGAAATCATGTATAAGGACTACTTTTGTAGTTTCCAACTCCTGCTAGTTATCAATTCCAAGCTCCACTTTTTAGTAGCTCCTAATGTCAAGGTCTCTTTAAAGTTCATTGTCCTGAGTCAATCTTTATGCCACTCTATCCTTAACTTAGATTATCAACAACATTATTCACAATAAAGTTTATCTACAACAACATTAGCTTCTTCCTAACCGCTTTAACACACACATATATATTTATATTATATATATATAAATATAATCAACCCATAAACTTCTCAATGTCTTAGAATTTTGTAACATAAAGGATGCATCATTAACTTAGTTACCTATCTCAATCCATAGATTAAGTGATTATACTACATATATATCTAATTAAGCATTAAAACACAAAGATCTTGAGATTTGACCATACTTCCACTAAAGATACTCTATGCCATAACCAAAGCTTCAATATTTAATTTGTTCTTTCAATTTTACCTAACTTCAGTAGATTAAATATAGGATTATTATATTTATCAACAAAATTTGAAATTTAGATCAATAGATCTAAGGATTGAAATCAATGCCCAAACCTCAATTGAATCTTAATTGACAGGCCTTTGGAATCTTTGATTAGTCTTCAATTTGATTTGCTAACCCTAAATGAAATAAAATTAGAACTCCTTCTTAGCCAGTAGCCCGTGCTATTTGAGAGAGATAGATAGATAGATAGATAGATAGATAGATAGAGAGAGAGAGAGAGAGAGAGAGAAAGGATGATTCTTTTCTTTTTATATTTTAGAATATACAATCAATGTATTCATTCTTTAATCAATTCTCTCTCCATAATTCGATTTAAAGCTTGATTATCATCGTACCCTCTCTAATTATATAAGATGTCTAAGGCCATTTAGGTAACCTAGCCTATTGGTCCTTAAGAAAATATCTCTTATAATCTTTTGTTAATGTAATAAAATAACTTAATTTTCTTTTGCATGGATGATAAGTAAATATTTTAAGTAGTGGATGGTAAAGCTATCTTTTTCTTCCAAAATTTCAACTAAATTTTACGAAACTCCTTTCACATCATTACTTCCCATCCTTTCTCTTTGACTGTAATGGTTTTCCTCTCCTCTATCACCAACCAACCCCTTACACTCATCATCCCTTTTAAGATTTCAACATAGTAATCAATTCTTGTTGATAAGTATCCAAAGACCGAATTGTTGGTGCTATATTGGGCATATTTTATATGCTATTTGTTTAAATATTGAGGAAAAGGATCTTTATTGAGTTAATCTTTTGTTTCAGGGACAATCATCAAACAATCGAGCTTTTCAAGGGATTATCAAGAAAAGAAGCCAAGTTTGGAGA
Source organism: Combretum micranthum (assembly GCA_024138025.1). Classification (NCBI taxonomy): domain Eukaryota; kingdom Viridiplantae; phylum Streptophyta; class Magnoliopsida; order Myrtales; family Combretaceae; genus Combretum; species Combretum micranthum. The sequence goes on from JAMXBD010001514.1 coordinate 173,490, forward strand.
TTTTTTGAGCTTTTGCGGAGTTGCTACCCATACACTAGTGACATTCACACCATTAGTGTACTTTCGGAGGAGCATTTTTTGAAGAAATTTTGAAGATTTAGCTAAGAATCAAGGGTATACGACCTCTCATACACTAGTTGTGTACAATAGGTCATGTACATATGCCAACAAGGGAAAAACACGCTACTTTAATGAGTACACGATCCCAATGTACACGGGTCGTGTAAGGGTCGTGTAGGCATTAATGTATATATATACATGCCTTCTTGCGAAAAAAAATTCATTCATTCAATATAGGAACTTTATCCCAGAACCCTAGGGACGCCTTTAGAGAGCTCTTGAAGGGGGAAAACCGTGTTTCCACTTGAAGATTCTCAACTACACATCTACAAGGGTTTTATCTTGATGATTTCTCTTTTTCCTTCTTCCATCATGCTTATTACTTGTGTTGTTATCTTTTCTATGGAAGAGTAGTTGTGTAACCCTAGGTTTTGAGAAACCCTAGTCTTCATGTAAAGACTTGTTAATCACTTGAATGTAAATTGATTTTGAGTTTGCTTCATGATATATAATGTTGTTTGTGATAATTTTAGGTCAAAGTTGTTACAAACTCGATTCTTGTTAATATGAAAGAAGATTTCGGTTAATGAGTATGATCTCTCATGAGCAAAAGGGTTAAGTAATCCACCTAGAAATAGGGTTTTTCTAACTTTCTATCGATTAGGGTTCATGAGCTTTAAGCGACTCTAAATTGACCTTTGTGACGGAAGAAACTCCCACTTTTGCAATTTAGGGTTAGGGTTTAATTAACTTGAAGAGAGTAATTAATCTACTTAAGTAACCCGATAGTTCAAAATCAAAGTTCATTCAAGTGAATCCACTTTTAGAGATGAAGGAGGCTAGGGTTGATCAAAACCAAGGGTTTTGTTGTGAATCGTTTATCTTTATTTAACTGTGCATATCTTGAGTTAGGGTTCTTGGGTTTATCTTAGATTAGAATTAGTGATTAGGTTAGTATAAAATTCACTCTTGACTTGGCTATATAATAGTTAAAGGGTAATTACTAGTAGCTGCACATTAATTCCCAGGACGATATCCGAGTTAAATTCTACACTACATGATAGGTGCACTGCCTTGTGTGGATTTAGAATTTACAAGATTATAAATTTTAAAACTTAAAAGATTCGACACATCACTTGTCCATCTTTTACACGTTTTTGGTTGATTTAAATAGGTCATGGAAAGGAAATGATGATTTCAAAGTTGTGATTGTAGAAAGCAAGAAGTAGATAAGATGTTCTTGGAGATTATGAAGAGTATTTAGTAAGTTTAGGCATCTTTGTGATTTGGAACAGTGTTATTGATGATTTAACATATATGGATACTAAAATTATGTGTTTTGAGGTAGAGTCTAACATTTTCTTTAGAAAAGGAATCAATACGAGAAAGTTATAAGTAAGATTCTTTGAAAAAAAAGTCCTCGATCAAATAATGTTGTAGCTAAGGGTTTCGACGTATTTAAAGTGTATATATTATATACATTCAGTTAAAGATTGAGTTTACAAGAGTTTGGGAATGTTTTGTCAAAGTCTAGAAAGAAAGAGAGTAATCAAACTAGTGCACGAAGGTAAACATGTGCATGTTCTCACCCTATATGCGTCTCTCTAATTGGTATGTTTCGCAAAAACAATATCATAAGGAGGTACATGGTCTGTCACGCCCCGAGAGGCCCTAAATGTGGCAGTCCACCATACACAATATTAAAGGCTAGGAATAACTACCTTAGTCATGCAAAGGCTTCCATATCATGCACGAGGCGTACATCACAACTAAGGGAACGCATCGGAGCAGCACAATTTATATTGATAACAATTAAGTAATAAGACAAGAGAAATACTTATCGTTAAATATATACAAGATCATTTACAATTTTTAGGAGCATACCCCCGATAATGTTTTCAAGTCCACATAAGTACATATCCTATTAATCTCCAAAATATTAACATAACATATATTGCTCATAAAGAAATTTCAAGAAATCATATTCTTTCTATACTCCTACTTCTTTCGCAAAAGCTCATTAATCCACCAATGGTTTCCTTAATGTCCTGTCCTAAAATAAAGTCTCAAGCATTCCAGTTTCAACAAAAACTATGGGGATATAAGCTTACAATGAGCTTAGTGAGATGTTTCCTCATCATTTGCACCGACAATCATAGACAAACAAGTTGATTAGTCAAGCATATGTTATGCTTATGCAACAATCACATGAAGAACACACATACGTATAGTTATCTGGAACCTATACATGGAATGGATTTACACCTGCTATATCAAATAGGGAATTGTTGATGAAGGTCCTCTTGATCTTCTACTGCTAATCCCTAGGCACTTGCCCAAAGCATTTGGTTGGCACGGCTTCGAATCTAGGGTCGCATTCCTTGAGCGATGTAAATTCCCTAAGAAAGAGCATGGCCCGTGTCCCAGCATGCTCGCAACCCATCCAACTCTACACTAGGATTAGTAGCCTTTCGAAAATGTGACTAAATAGATGTTATACCTAACTTTTTTCTTATTGGCACCATTCTGTATTATGATTCATTGGGGATGATCAATCAATTTAAATACACAACAATCAAGCATACAAATGAATAAACATAATTAAACAAACATTCTAGTGTTACTATATGCTTAGCATTTAATCATCACACGTTCAAAAGAAACGCATGCTTAACCCCCTGACAATCCCCAATACATACCCATTTTTATCTTTTCTTATCATGCTAGTGCAACTATTTTACAAGCACAAACAAGGTAACGAATTTAGGAGGAAAAATTCACTCGTCTATATCGCAATCTTCTTAGTTGTAGTAATCCTCAAGAAGGGAACTCTAATATTCCTCATCATCTAGAAAAAAGAAATACACAGAACAAGTATTTCATAGAGTTCTACTCAAAATTCTTAATTCTATCTTGTTATTTTCATCAAAATTCGGATTATATGAAACTCCAACTTAAAACGATCATAACTTACTCGTTTAACTTGGAATTTCATATATTAGATGTTGTTTTCTACCTACTCAAAAAGATTTATCTATTTCTATGATTTTTATTATTATTTAAAGCCATTTGGGTTCCAAAATAGTCCATGCATAATAGACACGAAAATTTCAACCCTCAAATTGTAATTTTTTCCAAGTTTTACTTCGCTCAGATACTTTATAATAACCATATAAATATTTTTATCTTTGAAAATCATTTAATATTGAAAATATCTCATATTATATACATGATCCTAGTGATGTTGTCTTAAAGTAAAATTTGTAAATAATCTTTGTGAAAGATAGAGTCTTGTGGAAGGTCATTCTTTGACTTGTGATTAAATTTGCTATTTTGTAAATATGTGACCCAACAATAAGAATCATAGTTATATATTTTGAAATCTCAAGGGTCTCATATTTGAAAATAATTTTATTTAATAATTTATTTTACAAGACATGGTTTTATTCATTGGTGATTTGAAATCTAAGTATATTTTCTTATAGAAATTTTTTAAGTTTGATTCTTAAACAAAATTTTGATTCTTAGATTTTGTAAATATGAAAATTAATTAAAGAAAACAATGATTCTATATTTATTTTAGAGTTCTTGAATGTTTTATTTTCATACTAAACTTTTTTTAACTAAATATTTTTCAAAATATGAAGCTTTATATGGTTATAAAGAAAAATCATTCTAAGTCTTACTACCTCTAAAATGTTTTAAGTTGTAGCATGAGGGAAATTAAATGAATGACTTATTCTAAATTTTAATTCTCATAATAACTCTTTCTCTATTAATAGTTTTTCAAATTTTGGGTATTTAAGGGGCTGTTGGGATAAAACTAAAATTTTGAGTTACTACAAATGGGTTTCTAATTATTATAACTATTATTTTTGTATTTTCTTAACTTCATAAATTTTTCCATTCTGAAAAATTGGATTTCTTGGGTTGTCTATCTATTTTATTTTCTAAGTGAGTTTTTAACTAGTGGGCTGATTTTAAACTTAACTTAGAAAAATTGTTTGGTTCTTAGTGTTGGTATAAATCTTATAAATAATTTTATAAGAAAAGTTTGCATAACAAAGAATTATCAACATTAAGATTTAAAAATAAATTTATTTTAGTATTTGAAAAGAGAGTAATAGAATCATATAATTAAGTCTTGAAGAAACTTTACATAAAAACAACAATAAAAATTTATGATGAACCTATTTAAGCTTTTTGAAAAGAAGGTTGTTGAATCATGATCGTAAGTTTTAATGGAAATTTTTCCTAAGTGTCAAAAAGTATTTTTATAGAGAGTTTAGTCTTATTTTTATAAAAGAAGAGAACTCCTTTATTTCTTTGAAAAATTCCATTAAGACAACAACATTATAATGATGCATGAATATGAATTTATAACTATATTGCATGATAAAAGAAAAAATAACTCATATAGAATATAAAAGATATAGAAAATTAAATAAGCATATATGTAAAGTCAAGTATTGGGAGGTCTTAGCTTGCGTCAAGGCTTCCCAGAACTTAGAATAGACAAGTTCTAAAAGGAGAAAAGAAAATGCATAAGAACTCTTAAGGAAAAGATAAAGAAGAAAATTTTTGGAAGTCTTAGGTTTTTATTCAAGTCTTTCTAGACTTAAACATTGGCAAGTCCCTTGAGAAAAATAAGAGAACAAATAAGAAAAATCATGGAAGTCTTAGATTTATATCAAGACTCCCCGGAATTAGATTATGAACAAGTCTAAAAAGAAAGAAGAAAATTGTTTTGTCATGATGAGGACAAATCTAAGACTAGAATGACTAGTGTTAATAATTTGCATGAAATAAATAAATGTTTAAGAAAGTAAAATCATAAATAAAAAGTTAGATTAATAAGCTTTAGGCTCTAAAATATATATACACATACTATATATAATATATATATATATAGGAAGTTATGTTAGAAGCAAGAACATAACATAACATGAATAGATTATAGAGTTGAACAACAACATGAAAAACATGTTATCTCCATATTTCCATTCTCTAGCATAAAGGTCAAGGGGTTTTAGATGGAAATAAAACACACATGATGTTCATGTTATATTAGCATGAACCTAGTAAGAAGGTTTAGGAGTTTAACTAAGATGGATGATGATGGAGATGGAAGAAGAAAACTTGAAAAAATTACAAAGAGATAGAGGGAGTGAGAGTCACGGTTTTGGAGGAGAGAAAAGAGAGGATATGAGAAAAAATTTGCAAGATTTTTGTTATGTTCGGAGAGTGCATGTAAAGAATGAAGGAAGGAGAGGGTATTTATAGAGTTCTAGAGTAGAATTTTGAGTGAATTAAAATAAATGGAGGGGGAGGAGAGAGAATGTGATTGAAAATTAATTTTAGTAAAGAAAAGTAAGTAAAGTATAAGAGAAATTAAGTAAAGAGTAATATTGGTAATGTAAATGTAAGAAATAGATTTATAGGTTATAAGAGATGGGTAGTAAGGAAAAGTAGAGATGGGGTGAATAGTAATGAATAGTAAAAATAGTACGGTGAATAGTAAACAAGACAAATAAAATATTAATAATAAGAAAAATACGCGTAAATAGGCTATAAAATTTAATTATTGCATATGCTTAGCTAGAATTAGTGGACCAGAAGTATGATGATGCCAATGCAACACCCTGATGATCTTCGTGTGATGTTGTCCATGCGAAGAGCCATGTTTAGAAATGGTTATAAGTAGATATAGGTGCTTTTGGGCTTATGAATGTTTGAGAGTGTCCAAGATCATATATACGTTATTTATATCTGTTTATTTTGCATATTGAATTGTCTCTGTATTGTTTTGCGCAGCTTAAATCGAAAATAGTAAAATGTTGGTTGTTGCATATGATTGTATGTTCACATGTGAATGTGATTAGCTTGAGCATGCACGTGTTATTGTGGTATATGAATACTAGGTTCTATCTCATCTTTTATCTTTTTCAAGTACATGTGCTATGTTCTGTTCACGATTAGGGAATATTACACCAGATAATTTAGAGCATTTTTATTTAAGATATCTATATTTTGATGGATCAAAAATAGGAATTAATGTTTCATAAAGTGAGTTAAATAACGTATTTGTAACAGACTATTGGTGAAGATTAATCTAAAACCATCTAAATATTGATACTTTAAATAAACTTTGAAAAATATTGTTACCTAATTTAACTCACTTTATAAATAACTTGTTCCACTTTCAACCATTTAAAACTTTAACACCTTGATGAACTTGCTGTACAATTATCATATTAGTGACCTACTAATAGAAAATGGGGTGATGCTAGTGTTAGTGAATTTCTCAAAAGAATGGTGCATCATATATTGATATGAGATGTAGAAAGTTAAAGAAACCAACAGTGTTATTAACTGTAGTGTGTCTGTTGAGTTTTGACTTCTTAAGATTGTTTTGTATTGTCTAGTTTTTATCTATATCATCTATGTATTAGATCGACATATGTAACTCATTTGTATTATATATGTTTAGTCTATTTATGAGTAAAATTGTCATTAATACCTATTTCTTAGAAAACATCTTTCTAAAAACGTAAAAATGCCATGCCAAAATGATCAAAATATGATGAAACAAACGGACCCTTAGGTGTGCCTGAAAATCATCAAAATATGTTCAGAATATGTTCTAGTTAGTAAATATTGTTAATGTTTTTCCATTTGTAGAGTCATTATAGCTTTGGATTTATTGCGAATATGACCGATGGGTACATGAAATAATATATGTATTTGGAGATGGTTAGTAAGTTACGAACATTATTGTGTCCATAAAGAGTGAACACATGATGAGTTACAAGTAGCTTAACTGATTAATTTAAGCAGTATCCTTTTAGTAATTTATCTTAGAAAATATTTTGAAATTTCTATTTATGTGAGTTCCTAAAATTTTGTAATTTTCTATTGATATCAAACCTACTAATTTTTGTGTATTATACCCATGGATTTGAAAATTTTTCATGTTTTGAATTCTTTTTAAAAAAATATATGAATTATATGTATATTATAAAAAGTAGACAAAGATATGAAAATAAAGATAGTTTAGTGGCTAAGTACTCTTTTTTACATCCAATTCAAATCTCATAAGTGTGTTCCTTTATTCGACAAACATTTCTTACATTGTATTTTTCTCTTTTCCTCTCACTTAACTTGTTCCTTTCACAATAACTAATAGAATTAAACTCATTTATCATGATAATATATTTAATCAATTAAATTCTAGTAAACAACTATTTTTTATTCGTAGTACACAACAGATAATTATATTGTTCATATTATAAACGTTATGATGTTATTGGATAAAGTGTTTCTAAATAACATTTTTATATCATATATTATCTCTATTTTTCAATTGATAATCAATTTTCAAGTAATATATATAGGGTAAATTACATCAGAAGGTCACAACATTTAAGCATAAATTCATTTTAGGTCACAATATTTCAAAAAGTTCAAAAAAGATCGCAATGTTTAATAAATAAGTTTATTTTAAGTCACGGCGTTTTTTAGTGGTTCAAAAAGAGATCACAATATTTAGAGAAATAAGCCAAATGAAGTCGTCATTATTGGCACATGTCAATAGGAGAAATATTTAATTAAAACATATAAATCTCTTCTTTTAAAGCCGCATTGACATGCATCAATAGAAAAAATATTTAATTAAATCTCACAAGACACTTTTCTAAACTTTGTAATTTCTTTTCAATTTTTTAAAACGTTGTGATCTAAAATGAACTTACCATAACCTTCCTGTATAATTTACCCAATATATATACAATAGTTTACCAAATGCACTAAATACTCTTAATTATTTTTTATGAGTTTTATTCATACTTATAAAGTTAGAAAATATAACGATGAAACTATTAATGAAATTTTTATAGATTTATAAGATACAATATAGTTGCAATAATAAGCGGATACATATTGATAATTTTAATGTTAATTTAACTAAGATTTGAAACCCTTCTCAGTCACATTATCCTACATCTAATCCTTGCTCTACCATCTACTTTCCTCCCCTTTTTTGCCTATACATTTTGCTGTACCCTATATTCGCTCTTAAAATTGTTGCATTTATATTTTAAAAATTATAAATAGTTTTAGTCTATTTGATTGTGGCTTTCTTTCACGCAAAATCATATACTTTTCATACATGTAAATATGATATTTACTATGATAAGCTTTTTGGATGGTTCATCTTAGCTCCAGCAAGAGAGATTGTTTTTCAAAAAGGTAAGGTAAAGCCTTATCAACCAACCTAAGCCTATCAACAACAAGGATGAGAAGTTTGACTGATGAAATCAAATTTCTCGGTCCTGTGATCTGTGAACTTGTGACGTGATATGAAAAGGTTTACGTATTGCATGAGCTACCGTCAGAAGGTCCATAGAATGGTTGCCATTCGTAAGATACATGTAATGCATGTTGTCACATGTAGATCTAATCTATTTTATTCCATAGTCTTTTGTTTATTTATTATATTATGGTGTGCAAATTTATTGACCAAGTTTTATAATTTCCATGTCCTATGTTCTCTTTCATAAAAATGGTTGACATTAGACAAGTACATCTATCGTATGCAATACAAGGATGGAGTATAGGACTGCCTCTATAGAGATCGATAATTACTAGTGATCACCCTTAAATTATCTAGCTCAGAATTTCAAGTTATTAATATCTCTATGTTACTAATTACAATACTAAAGTTCTATATGCTACAACTAATGGTTGTAAATACCGAATTTCGTAAACTAATGCAAAACACAACAACAGCTTAGACTTTGCTCCTCCGATGAGATTAACAAGTATATTAAAAAATGAAATTAACATTTCTCATTCCCTTAACTGTGGAATTCAATAGCTAAGTTAATGTCCTTCTCAGGATCATTAACATCTAGTCATAATTAAGGCTGCAAACGAGCCGAGCTATTCGCGAGCTAGTCGAGCTCGGCTCATTTCAGGCTCGACTCAGCTCGGTTCGTTTAGCTAAACGAGCCGAGCTCGAGCTCCATCTCAGGCTCGTTTAGATAAACAAGCTGAGCCTGAGCTTGTTCTCAAGCTCACGAGCCGACTCGCGAACAGACTCGTTATGGACTCGAGAACAAAGCTTGTGAATAGGCTCATTAAGAGTTCGCGAGCCAAGCTCGGGAACGGGCTCGTTTAATATATATATATATATATAATATTGATATTATATTATTAATATAATATTAATATATATTAATTTAATATTATAAATATAATTAAATAATATTATATAAGCTAAACGAGCCGAGCTAAAGCTCATTTAACGAAATGAGCCCAAGCTCGAGCTCGGCTCGTTTAGCTAAACGAGCCAAGCTCAATCTTGAAAAAGCTTAACGGGCTCAAGCCCGAGCCTATATATTCCAAGCTCGTTAAAAGCTCGACTCGGCTCGAGCTCATTAAAAAATAAACAAGCCGAGCCCGAACTTGCAAAAGCCCGGCTCATTTGCACCCCTAATCTTAATCCTAATCCTATCCATTGGAATCTCTTCCTAGCGAACAATAGATTATGACTGCATTAACTCTAAGAATTCTATACTAATGCAAACTTTATGTAGACGATTCCACAATTGTATCTCTAGAATTATGAGCAATCCCATCTGACAGCCTAGATCTATTCAACGAGAAAATTTCTCAATCTTTCTCGAAGAAATCTAGCATAAACCTATACCATGCACTATATGGAGTTATGATTCAAGGATATCAACTATAGGAATCAAGAAAATTAACAATGATTGATGCACTATCGTGGTAATACATGTTAATTTGTGGTGTTGCAAATCTAAGTAGTATAACATATATTTTGCACAAGAAAGGCACAACAATAAACAAAAGAAGATAGATAAGAAACATGGATGAAACCCCTTTATGTTGCAATTGCCTGACTTCTTGTGGTGCATGAATTACAATACGTCTCCTCTTCCTTCCCTCTCAAGAATCTCTAAGGAAAATATTTACGAGATGATACAACACATAGAAAACTATGAAAAAAATACAATATTACAAAGAAAAATCTAGTTATACTAATTCAATGTTTATGAAATGGTTTTATCCCCAATGTGATGTTTGGATCTTGTATTTATATGTCCTCACATGAAAAGGCACAACCTGGCATCTTTTCCTTATCTCTGTTGCCTTTGTTCCCTTTCAAAGATGTGGTTATTTTATTTCGGACGTGGAAAATAGGACAAATCATCTCCTTCATCATGGTTGTTACTCGGGGCTACAATATCATAACATCACTTTATCCAAGGAAAGTCATAGGCATTACATAGACGGCGATCATTGTGACATAAAGATTCACTTCCTATCATGGCCGCTATGAGGGACTTGAAATATCAAATCAAAAGAGATTCCTAATGATCATGGGTGTGATATAGCCCATGATCTAGGCAGCTCCACAATTTCATAGTCCATCACACCCGTGATGCAAGTCTGGTATGTGGGATGCGAGTGAGATCACGACCGCAATATAGGTTGTGATAGGCACAGCATGCAAATTCTATACTATCACACCCACGACTTAAAACATCGCAATTCACTCTGCGTGATCAGCCACAATGGAACCCGTGATCTCCATGGCTTCTGTTTCTTATTCTCTTGTCATGCCTAAGATTCGACCCTAAACTTCACCAGCTTTGATTATTGTGTGGATCACGTCCATGATGCGAACCATCATCATTGCGACTTACAATTTTCCTTCCTTTCACACCCGCAATGCTTTAGAACTTAATCATATTGCTTGTATCTTCTATCATGGCCTCACTCACGACCATGATATACTTTTAATCTTCAAACCTTGAACTTAAATTAATTTATCTTCCTCCAAATATTGATAAATTGTCCTTAGTCACTTGAAATGAACATATTCTTAAATTAAGTACCAATACTCGAGATAAATCATGAGTACAAGTACAATTAAGCAAATAAAAAAAAACTGAATTTATAGATTAAATAGCTCTCATCATATTATTATTAGAGAATCATGCTCTTATTATATTATACATTGGGTAAATAATAATAGTGAGCATTATTTCCACACACCTTAAAAAGATTCTTGCTGTTTTCTAATAAATTTATTAATTCTTTCAAACTGTGGTGTAAAACCCTAGATCTTATCAATTTCATTAGGAATTGTGGCGATCAACTCTCTTGCTTGATATAATGATGCCATCTTAGACTTATTGTTTGTGTTAAATAAAAACCTTAGTTCAATTTAAATTTGACTGTGATGACAAGAGTCTAATCAACTTGATTTAATTTGTTCTTATCTACCTTTTATTTCTTCCTTTTCATAATACAAAAAGTAATATATATATATATATATATAGAGAGAGAGAGAGCAATGAAACCTTAGTTTCTTAGTGAACCATTTAAAACACATGCGGGTAAAATTTTTTATTGACCTTGATTTATATCAATGACTTTTATAATTGTACAGATTAAAGGGCAACAAACGTTATGAGCTATCCTCCACTTTGGGTTAATTACAAGACATATTTTTTCAAGCATCTCTATCCATGTAAGCTAAATTTGGCATAACTCAAATGTCCTTTACTCGAGGTAAAAACTCGGGAGCATTTTTCAAAAGTCGAAGGTGAGAAATTTAGTTCCCTAAGGGGTCTTGATTACTTTCTAAAATTCTTATGTGCTTCGTCTCCCATTATGACTGGTTAATAGTGTACTCCAATTTAGATTTTGAGGGAGTGGATCTACAAATCCAAGGTAAGGCCGATTAGGTGATTATTAATTCCTCGGTGACTTAAAAGTTGTGCCTGAAAAAGAGTACAAGGTTGTGTATCCCCCAATGCATCCCATGTTTTGCCTGTCTACCTCTCTATGAATCTCTCTGTCTAAGTGATACTCAACCCTATACCAACTTATGCACTGGTTTATGCATATTATAACACCCTTAAAAATCATCTTTTCCTAGCCTAAAAATGACTTGGATCCATTTAACTCTTGCCTTTAGGATTTAAGTATACTTTAAGATCTTGAGAGCCTAAGTGATAATGGAGTAGGACCAAGAATGATAAGAATGTAATAAAAGTTTTAAGTTAGACACGTAGAATTTTTTGAACAATTTAATTATATGTAATTCAGATAGTGGATATTGGTTTTGGAATAGAACAACTTCCAAGTACATATATACTATGTTTGTTGCTTGTGATTACCTAGGGTAGAAACATAAACAGGCTAACTAACTAACTATCTGATTTAAAATTTTGCTTGATGCTTATGTGTGGCTGCTAATACTAGGTAGAGAGTACTCATGCTATTATCACGGCTTCCTAAAAATCCAAGTGTAACAGTGTCCCAAGTGAAAATCTAGGTTGTGTCAACGTCATAATTATTGGGAAGTACATAAGAACCAATATATATATGTATGTATGTAAATATCTATGTATGCTTCAAGATTCTAAGTTATCCCTTTATTAGTTGCTAGGTTAAAGTTTACATATAATTAAACGGTTGGTTGTTGCGTTGATATATTGAAATGCATGTGGAAATGTTATTGTTTGTACACACACATGTGATTATTGGTATACTGTATTAGGCTTCAGCTCAGCCCTTCTTCTTTTTGAGGTACAGTTGAGACTCTATATTGGATTTGTTTGAATATTATATTGCAGTATACTACAATAAGACGTTAGTAGTGAAGACTGTCCAACTGATGACTATGATGGCGTGTAACGTTAAGAAGACTGAGACTCCAACAACTATTGAATTATGCTTGTATGTTATTGTGATAGGGCATAGACAAATTTTACGGTTTGTCGTAATAGCTAGTTTTAATGGATTCTCTCTTTACGCCATATATCTACATGGTTAAGTAGTTATGGTTATTGATTAGTTGAGAGTTGATATTTTATGTTGTTGACTTGTAGTAAATGTTACCTATATGTATGTTTGGAGATCATTAATAGTATTTGTTGCAAAATTAGCAAGTTCTGAGTCTTTACATGTCCATATCTTATATGGACACGAGGTGCGTTATAAGTGCCCTTAGATTTAAAGTGTTATATAGCTAAAAAAATATAATGGAAAGCATAAATATACGAAAACACATGAAAACTTTTAATTGGTTTGTAGAAATTAAAATGAGAAAATGATAGTCAATGATCTTATAGTCTAGTGACATCTCTCCCGATCTTTTGTATAAGATGTCTCAAATTTAATTTCCCCTCTCTCTTGTTATAGTCGCAAAAGAAAAAAATATGATATTATAAGATATATATATATATATATAGTTAAAAGAATATAATGAAATTGTTAAATATACCATACCAAAAGGACTGGAAAATAATTCTCGACCTTGTGAAATAAACCCAGGCCATACTCCTTAAATGGCCTGCCAAGCGTGCATATGAGGTTGAAAATTGAAATCCATCGGGTTGAGTTAGGTAAAACCCAACCTCAAATAGCCGCATTTCTCTTGCAAATTTCCTCTTCTTGTAATCTAACTTTTTTTTTAATAATTTTTATTATATAATTCATTTAATTATGTTTAGTAATATTATTTTCACGTCACGTAACAACTATAAATAGTGATGATGCACAATTAATGAGCTTGTAATAATAATAATAATAATAATAATAATAAAGAAGCACCCTTTTATGCTTTCATGTCTTCAACAGAATAAATATAAGTAAAAGTATTTCATATTCTTCGTACATTGCTCGAGCAAAGCTCCGACTGGAAAAAAAAAATAAAAAAAAAATAAAAGAATTCAGGGCATCTTAGTTCTTAGACCTTCAGACAAACGAACACTGCCGATCATTGTTCACGTGTCTAGATATAATTATTACGAAAACGAATACACATTTGTCATTTTACAGCAAGTGTAACCGTCGCATCCGAACAAGGGAAATACTAGACGGAGACAAAAAAAATGACAAAGGCTAAAAAAGGACCATTAACAAATACGAATTTAACAGCGCGAGACTCAGAACATACCCAAGATTTCATGAACGAAGGATTGCCTTGCGTACTTATGCTATTTATCTCATCAATTTAATCGCCCCATACAACACGCTTGTGCATCAGAGCATGCAAATATCAAATCTGACATTTACTTTGTTCTTTTCAGTTTGATCTTTCCCACCAGAAAGAAACCAAGTTCCCCCACCCCCTTAAAAGAGCCCCCTTCTATCATCAGAAACAGCACACAAGTTAAAATTCAAGATTTACAGCATCCCAGGAAAGAATCTTCAAAAATGAACCCTCTCATCACTGTCGAAGTGAAGGCCCTCCATGGCCTTTATGGCAGACTCATAGTTCTTTACATGTGCTGCATTTCTTCCAGATGATGCACGCCTGGGATCGATGATCCAACTGGCGAGGTTCTCTGTGCACTTGCAATTTTCTGCAGGCCTCCGGGACTAGCTTCGGTTAGACGAGCACGGTGAGAATCTACTAACTCCGCACTATTAAATACTTCACGGCTGCCGGAAATAGCTGCCCGTCTTGATGACCCACTGGATCGCCCTATAAACGTTGAGCTTGATATCTGACACAAGCCAATCATATCCAGTTAATAATCATGAACCAGTCACTACATGATGGCCTAAGTGCAACAAATTGCCATTGGACCCCTTCGGTGACCAGACCATATAAAGAATCACAAACCTATTGTTCTTAAAATTTTGGAAGCAACAAAACCCAAAACAACAAATTCAGGTTAATTTAGGCTACAGATGTCATAACCATATAGCAATGATACAAACACAGTTGGAATCACAGATCAAGGTTAGTGCCATGAATTAAAGCAATTCAGATTATGACCTTAAATTAAAGAAAGAACTAACAGATTGTATACCCACCAGAGCATCCTTGGAAAATGCAGAATCATTCGTTACTGGACTCTTCTGTTTAGAGAAACTTCCAGCATTTGCAGTTGCAGCAGAAATTCTTCTCCTGGATGGATCCACGGATGACACAGCAGCAGGACGTCCATCTTCACCACCTATAAGAAACAAAAGTATGGAACATTTCTCCAGTTAGAACTCAAGAGAACCTCTACAGTGAAGACCAAATATAATACTGTCAAGAACTGTAATAGGAACGTATGGAAACAAAAGCACTAAAACATCTTTATTCAAAGCTCGCGACTAGTCATGCGAGACATGGAATTTTTTAGTTACTACTCCGAGACATTATATAGAGGTAACTACAGTAAGATAATTACTCTACCTGTATGTCTGTCAATGTTGCCACCAACAGGGGGGATTCCAGAACTAGGTCCAGCACCAGGAGCCTAATAACAAGAAGAACTGTAATATATATCTAATGATAATGCAAAAAACGAGGGAACAAAATATAATATAACTTACCAGTGCCCGAGATGGAGGTGTGGCCATTTGTGACTGCTGATATTTCAAAATGGTCCAATCAAATACATAATCAAACTGAAAACCTGGATAATAGCCATCTCCAGAAATCAGAAAAGATGCAATGCTGACATTGTTCAAGATACGTGAAAACATAAGCTAAGGACTAAGCCAAACATATAAAGAATGCAACCATACAATACCTTCACGTATAAAAAGGTCACGGAACAATCTTTTTAGATATGCATAGTCCGGCTTATCATCAAATCGCAAAGAACGACAGTAGTGAAAATAAGAAGCAAATTCAGTCGGGTAACCACGACATAGGACCTGCAAACATAAAGCTACTGAATCACCAATCCTCAGTGAAAACAGAATTTGACTGCAAAAGGAGTACTCACCTCAATAGTAGTAGAAACCTTCTTCTCACTAATTTTCTCATATTTCTGCTTCTTAGTTCCAGCCTTCAGGCCTTGCCAAGGAAGACTGCAAAGAAAAAGAGAATATGGGATCAAGGGGAAACACAAGTAATAGTATAAGCAGAAAGAAGACGGGAGAAAAAAGTCACCTTCCCCTAAGGAAGTACATGAGGACATAACCAAGAGATTCCAAATCATCCCTTCGGCTTTGCTCTGTGAAATCTCGAGTAGGTCAGCAATGAAAAGAGATGGACAGGAAAGGGGAGGCAAAAGAAGGGGGGGGTGTGTGGGGGTGTGGTTCCCCAAAAGGATGGATGAACATTACCTATTCCAAGATGAGTATTCATGCTTGCATACCTTGCAGTTCCAGTCAAGTTCTTATTCTCTCTGTGATTCATATACAAATATGATGAGGAACAGGCTTGAAACAATAATCAAAGAGTTGTTTTTAAAAATAAATAAATAATTAAAAAAAAAAAAAAACCGACTTCAGAGTAGCTTCCGATTGATTGTCACCTTAGATATAGAGCACAAATCCAGAAAAATATGAACAGGATATAGCATGCAAAACAGATAGCATCAAAAGGGAAGACCTAATCTATATGCAAGTAAACTTTTTGCCTGACAGCACATTCAGATTTTCCATTTAAACATTACTTTTACAATTCACATTAAGAATTTTATAGTAGTCAATTGCTGTTAATTCTCCACTTTTTATTAATCAATTAAAAAAAAAAAAACCATCGATATGTTGGGGATTTGATTCCATAATAATCAGATTAGGAAATAATATATATAATCTCATCTTTTTTTTTTTTTTTCCGTTAATTCAAAATTTTTATTTAATCAAAGGAATGATATAAAACCACAATATACAAGGTAGGGTGGAGCCCAATATTTACAAGCCTTAAAACTAAAAAAACCAATAAGCCGATTACAATCAAGCCACAAAAAATGCGAAAATAACTAGAAGCTATTAATAACAAAAACATAATACAAGATTTGTCTTGCTAGAGCATAAGAGTTGGGGGAGCTGCCCAGGTCTAGCAGAATTGTGAGACGCCAAATGCAATAGACGGCAGCAAATAGTGCAGCACATCGTGTACTAGTAATATGATTTTTAGGCACAAACATCAAACCATCCAAAACACCTTGCCACGATAAGTAAGATGCAAGGCAAAACCCCCCCTATCTTGTTATTTTGTTTATAATAATATGGTTAAATCATCATTACCTTTCATTTTCAGTAAATTATATCACTGGGCTTGTATAAACACACTACTCTTTGAGAAATAAAACAAGCCAGGAAAATATTGTCTTTTTCTTTATATGTATTTTATGAGATCAAAGGTTCACTCTTAAAAGGCCCTTAACTCTAGCTTTAACCAAAGGTTCCATTGAAAGACTAGAATCTAAGCAAAATGCAAATTTGTTATCAACAATAATTTTGTCATCAATTGCCCATTAACTAGATCCCAAACGTAGGACTGCAACAATTTGGTATTGGAGCCACCTGTCATAGCATATTTCACAGGATTGAATGAGCAACTAGCAACTTTCATGTAACAAATTCAAAATGGGAGAGAGACAAGTCCGAGCATTCGACCAAGAAGGTCAAGGGAAAGCTTGAGAAAACAGGTCTTTCCTGATCAACTGCACATAGGCTGGTTCCCAGACTGCCAGGAGCACTTGCCACAAGCAGTAATGGAGCACAGATTAGGGGTCACATTGGCAACACAACCCAACTCGTATGAGAGTAGCAAGGGCATTACGGTGAAGAACTCCACTCTTTGTGTGAAACCCTAACCCACTACAATGCATGGAGGCACTTGGATGAAAACAACCACCACTACTAGCATGCATAGAAGTGTGTGAACCCCAACTACCACAGCAAGTGACAAGATGAGCTGCCACACCAGGTGGTGAGATTTGAGCAACCAGAGCATCTACGACAAGTGGTAAGGGAGGTGTTGCTATAGCAAGCAATGTGGGCTGAGCAACCCAACCCTGCTATACAGCTAATAGCTCAATGAGTCAATTAGCTTCCTTTCATTTGATGAGAAAGCACAGCTATGGTGTTTTAAGGTGATGCCCGAGGAGCCTCACTTGACAAACAACTTTGAAACCTCATTGAAACCTCTGCAGTCAGGTTTGAGCTGTTGATGAGTAGCAATCTAAGGGGTGAATTGGTTAAACTTAAATTCAATTAGATGGGGCCAGTCGAGGAGTATTAGAGAAGATCCCAGGAGTTGTTTCCCAGGGTTTCCTTGGAAACACCAGAGCATCTTTCCATCTTCATGGCTGGGTTAAATAAGACAATCAAGTTGATGTTGAAATACAAAACCCGCCTAACTTTATTATAACAATGTTTAGCTTGTCCATATGAGAGAAAATTGCGCATATTGAGAAGGGAGAGGTTGAGAAACTATATGATAATGCAACGAGAGTTCTTGGACAACAGAAGGGAAGATTAAGTGCTACAGATATGTGTATAGAACTTGAAACAGACTCCTTTATCCACAATTTGAGTGGGTGAAGATAAAAGAGCAGCATGCCCAAGGTTTGTGCTTCAACTATAACAAGCCATTCACCCATGGATATCAGTGCAAGTTTTGTTAGAAATTCGGGACAAATATGTTGGAAATAAAGCAACAACTTATTCAGGAATATTGATAGTTGTAGCCTTCATCAGGACAAACTAGATTAATAAATAGAAGATTCATCTTAATCTTGTTATTTTATTTTCCTGATCTAAGGTTATCTTTAGGAAATAATGATATGATCTTGTTATCATCTATTTTAGGCAAGTCAGGCCACAGAATTATGCTTTTCCATTGAGAAATAAAACAAGCCAAAAAGTTCCTAGCTTTTTTTTCATAGACTCTTGAGTTTGAATTGTTGATAGAACTCAGGTACGGAAGATTAGACAAGTGTAATTGATAAGGCTTAAAAAAAAAATCAATACAGGAAAGATACAGTACTGTAGTTAGTACAGTACAATATCCTAATTAAACAACTGCTGAGCTGCATGTTGCTGAGTTGGCAAGTTTAGCCAATAAAATGAAGTTCCAGGAGTTTCTGCTAGTTAGAAGTTAGTATTCTAGTTGAGAAGGGACAACATAAATGAAGGATAAGAAGTATTGAGGAGAGCTTTCTGGACAAAATCACTTCCAAGAGGATCTTCTGAGAAACTTGTGCTCTGGTTTTGCTGAGCAAGTGGTTCTCAGGTGAGCTCCTAACCCTAGACTGTTGAATCTTACTGAATTAGGCTAGTAAACTGTTAAAGAGTATTTGAATCTCACAATCATGCTGTATCAATTGCTGTGCTCTCGTTTTGCTGAGCAAGTGGTTCTCAGGTGAGTTCCTAACCCTAGACTATTGAATTTTACAAAATTTGGCTAGTAAACTGTTAGCTTTGGAGTCTTGCATTCATGCCAGATCAATTGCTGTCTCTTAACAAGCCCATAATCCCAACCCTAACCCTAACAACTACAGGTTCGTTAAGAAAGGCCTAATGTAGGCAAAGCAATGCCAAAGCCATTATCACCAAAGATTACGCCATTAAACAGCCCTTGAATAGATCCTTATCAACCGACGGCCTAACTGGTTGATCATATGCTTCCATTAATTGGCTAGAATTTCAAATAACATCAGATGTGGTCACTTAAGAGATCCAGTTTCAGTATTCTTAGGGTGGGGATGGGGTGAAGGTGGCAGTGGGAATGTGGTGATGGGAGTGCAGGGTCTCATCTGGCAAAATCTTCTCAACACGTGCTTGTAGTATAGAGTAGAACCACCAAAACACAAATTAGAAGATTTAATTTGAATCATCACATTATTTGTATTATAATGAATTGACACTTGTTCCATGAAGACAATATTTAGTAAACAATGACTGGACCAGAAGCTTCAAACCTTAGAAAAAACAGTACAGCAACACACACAAAAGATGTTCCCAGGGATTGAAAAAATTTGGGGAATATGATACTATCCAAGGGCCATTACGATGGTTTGAAAAATTTAAAAACTACCTGTCAAGAATACGTGATGTAGAATAATTCTAGGGTAAATCATACGCTCTTTTAAGATTACATGAATATCCCCAATTCTTTTAATGGCACACTTACCTCCCCTTTTACTGCTGTGCAGGTCCTACAACTTTTGCAACCATTGGCTAGAAATGACCTCTACTCTAACGTGGAATCAAAAATAAAAACCCAGAGTGGGCAACTTAAAATCTGGGGTACCTACAAAATTTTAAAAGTTTAATTGGTGGTCAGAGTGATTTAACCATAATTTTATCTAGAGTTTTGTATTATCTCCCTATATTCTAAAACCATCTGAAGCTCCCAAACCAAACATGATCATAGAAGTACCAACCTTCTTTCTGACTGATGCAGCAGATTCATCTGTATTTACCTTCACATATGAAATACTAGCAACAACATTTTCACTACAAAAACTGCCATCCTTTCCGATAACCCAAACGAAAAAAGGAGAGACTTTCACTCAAAACAATCACAACCCAAAAAAAAAAAAAAGAAAGAAAGAAAGAAAGAAAGAAAGAAAGAAAAAAAGAAAAGATAATCAGTGAGCTGATCTGACCTATAAGGTATGTGCTGATGGGTTGAACTATCTCTGTATTTTTTAGCCAGACCAAAGTCAATGATATAGACCTGAGGACAAGTCAATAAAGCACCATTAATCAAAGCATAGAACACAAATGTCCAGAATTTCCATTTGGCATATAGAGAAAAACCTGATTGGCACGTCTTCCCAACCCCATAAGGAAGTTATCAGGTTTGATATCTCGGTGCAGAAAGGATTTGGAATGAACAAACTCAACCCGATTGATCTGAGAAAATCATCAGACTGGCGTTAAAAGAAGGCCAGTATATCTGGCATAAGTAAGTTCAACAAAACAAACCATTTGATCTGCAAGCATCAAAACTGTCTTCAGAGAAAGTTTCCTACTGCAAAAGTTAAACAGATCTTCAAGACTAGGTCCAAGCAAATCCATCACAAGAACATTGTATTCTCCCTCAACACCAAACCATCTCACATTTGGAATCCCAGCTGCAAAAGAAAATTATATTATTCTTACAAGAGAAAGAAGGAAGAAAAAATTTAACAAATGTTCAAGCAGAAGTCATTAGAAAGCAGTAATAAAAGAACATACTTCCTCCCTGTAGAATGCGGTATAACTTAGACTCATATAGCAACTGGGGATGCTTTGTCTTCACATTTTCCTGATGATAAATCAAATAATTACATCTCAATTCTAACAAGCAGAAGAACCTCTAAGTTAATGCAAGCTCTTATCTGACACTTACCAAGCATTTCAACAGTGCCATACAGGTTTAAGAATAAGAATGCAAAGATCCAATGATTTTTTTTTTTTTCATTACAAATCAAAGGCATGCTGTCATACGGTTCAAGAAAAGACATTCCAACCTGAATTTCCATGGTATCATAGTTTTTATGCTCCATAATATATATGAATCACTTCCTTCAGAGTTTGTTTATTAAAAAAAAAAAAAAAAAGAAGACAAACTCAAAATGCTTCAAATTAACAGCAGTTTTCCCTGTAAGCATATCAATTGTGAGGAAGTAAAAATGCCAAGAAATTGCAACTCCAATGCAAGAACCACAAATAAGCAATTTAACACACACTGAAACCATGATGCAAGATGTGAATAACTGAGAGATTAAGCTGCTTATCACCCACCCACTGAATGATGCTATGAAGCTCAGCTAAAACTTCTCCATCCACTTCCCCTCAAAGGATCTAGACACAATTGCATGTAAAAAGGGCACTCACAACTCCAACTAATCGTTGGACACTTCCTCAAGCTCAAAGAGCATACAAACAAAGAAATTCACAGAAATAACTAAGCTTCGACTCCATTACCCAATTTACCTTAAAACCTCTACCATTTCATTACCTCGCATAATATTCTACTTTTACAAAAATATCCCACAATACACTCTAAACACAATTAACCAAATTAATTCCAGTTCATTAGCTAAGTAATGACACTGACAAAATTCAACCCAATTTACAAACGCCTCAAGTTCCCATGTAAGCACACAGTAGAAGTACAAACAAACTGAATCGTCTGTATCTCAAAAATCAAGCAAAGAACACTCACAAGCTTGATTGCGACCTCTTCATTGGTCTGTATATTAGTTCCTGCACAAAATAAACCATCCAATCAACAGCAATTCGATCAACAAAAATGCTATTTTCAATTCAAGTCAACGAAAAACAAACCGAGATAGATCTCTCCAAACGATCCCGCACCGATCTTCCTGCCGAGACGAAACTTATTCCCTACACGAGGCTCCATAGATAAAAAAGAAAACCCCAATATTCGCAAAGCAAATCCTAAACAACCCCAAAAACAGCAAACAAAAAACCCTTATTCCACTAATTGAACACACACGAAAACCTAATTCAACGCAACTGCAAAGCTACCCAAAACCGAAACGAATCAAAGAAACGAAAAATGGAAATCAACACGAGCAGTAAGGACTGGGTCAAAATTAAAGATCTAGGGTTTCGTGTGTGTGTTCTTCGTAAAACTATAATGATAATAATTCAACAAACGCATCGATAACGGATTAGGTCAAAACCCATTTCTCTCTCTCTCTCTCTCTCTCTCTCTCTCTTTTAATTTTTCCCCTCTTCTAGAAGCTAAATCTGAAAACTTCTACGAGAAACAAATGTTTGGAAGCTTCAGATTTTGGGAAATCACATTTTGATTTTAGGGTGTTCCATGAAATTGGATGAGCCACAAGACGGAAGAGGAATAGAATACTCCATAATAAGTTTCCCTTTTCTTATTCGCTGTTCTGGTCTCACTCTTTAGACGTTTTATTATTATTTTATTGTTATTGTTTTATATTTAATTTTTTTATTATTTATTTTTCACTGATGTGTTTGGATTTTTTTTTTTTTTTCTTTTCCTGTTTTTAAGGTGAAGTGAGGGAGTTGATAAGGTAAGAACGCACGTGACTGTTGTTTTTGCTGCCATGTTTGGACAGGCAGTTCAGTAAGTCCGTTGCTCCACTCCTGCTTTAGATTTATAGCAGCAGGACCAAACTGTGGGTATTATTATTATCTTATAATTTTTTTTTCTTTTTTGGCCAATTTATAATTTAGTATCTGATTAGGTATAAGTTGTGCTAGTTATACATGCTTATTGATTTAAAGATATATAGTAACCAAAATAACAACTTTTGTAAGATGTTATTATAATAATATATATCATAATAAATATAGAATTGTATAAAAAAACAAAATAATAATAAAAAGTCCTCTGTCTAACTAATTAAATTTCTTAAAATATATTCGATTATAAATTATGGGTCTTCCCGTCATTAATTTTGACAGAACAGGTCCTATCACTTTCAAATAGCGCACACAATATCCAATCATGATCGAACCACTAAAATAATTCATATTCCAATTATTATATTTATTTTAACAGTTAGATGGTTAATTTGACAATCTCGAACCATAGAAACTCCATAAGGTGTTTATATCTTTAGAAATATTTCATTATTATTTATTAGTGAGCAATTAATACATTGTGATTCTGATTTAGACAGGCGATTGTCTCTAATAAATGCATTTTAATTTATATTAATGGGCACCTATATTGCATCTGTAAATTTAACTATACTTTGAGAAATCATAAATCTTTTTATCTTAAAATATAAATGTTTAGCTAAAAAAATTCTATCTAGATTTTGGATTTACTGCATAAAATATTAAAATGTTATTATTTTTCTTATTTTAGTTTGTGATGCAAATTTTTGCAAGTGAAAAGATGAGGAGAAATAGTTATTATTTTAAAAAGAGGAAGTTATAAATATAAGGAGGGAGTAGTTTTTGTTTAAAAAAATTACAAATTCTATAATGGAAATTGATAAAAAGAAAAAAAATGATGACAATAGGGATCAAGGAGAGAGGAAGGTTGTTACATGAAACTTGATGCAAAAATATTAAGAAAAAGTGGAATGTGGGGATATGGAAAGGTAGATTTGGAAATTAATAACAAAAAAAAATGTTATAAACTATAATGGCATCGTTTAATGAAGAAGTCGTAAAGGCTACATCTAGTGATAAAGGAGGCATGCATATGAAATGGGAATATTAATATATAACCATAAGTTACGGTAGAAGCGATGGTGACAACATAAATAATAGGGATGATACAATTGATGCAAACTCTAATAAGTTGACATGATTGTTTGAAGAAGCGCAGCAACAACGTATTTCAAATGCATTAAGTTCTCAATTCTATCTATCATAATACCATTAGGTCTTTTAAGATAAAAGCATGACAGTTAGAACATAAACAAGAAGCAAAAAAAGAAAAAAAATTATGAAAGTCTTCTATCATTATCAACGCCATTAAAATTACACGTAATTCATTTTTTAAATAGGCAATAGGGCAATAGAATAAAGATAAATATTATACAACAAAACCTAAATTAAAAAGACATATAGATAAGTTTAATAAAAACCTAATCTTTAGGAATCTTAAGAGAAACAAGTCCAAAAGATATTCAATTTAAATCAATACCCAATAAGTACTGATGGATAATTTGAAAGTTGATGGCAAGCAATCTATGAAGAGTTTTAATAATTGATCATCATTTATCAAGAGCTTGCTACCACATAACAATAAATTGCCCTCTTCCTACTACGACACCTAAAAGATACTAAGGCAGTTGGCATGGACATAAATGTAATCCATGTGTGTAAGAATGATCGTGTTCTATCTAGGAAGGAGATATGTGGTATGATTAAATGCCCCACATGCATGTGGATGATTTAGGCGAAACGAAAGAAGAGAGTCTCGATTAAAGTGCTTTAGTATAATCCCCTGATCCCATATCTTCAGTGGTTATTTATGTGTAGGAAAACAACACCAAATATGAGACTGCACAATGAAGGTCATGTTATAGAAGAGGGGATCAAGAGACACCTTTTAGACTTAAGCTAGATTTTGGTTACAAAACCCAAAATGTTAGGTCAACACTGGCAGTCGTTCGATGACTTAAGTACTACATATAGTGTATGGCCAATACTTGTATTTGTGTACAATGCTTCTCCCCGAAGATGCATGAGGAGACCATATATGATTATGTAACTTTTGATTTTCGGGTTCGAGATTGTTCGGCAAATATATTGACATCTATCTTCGACCTCTATAGGGGAGTAAAAAAACTATAGTCAATAGGTATTAGAACATATGATGTGTTTAACGATCGACCATTTGAAATGCGTGAGACTTCATTGAAAAGAACATTTGTAACAACTTTGCCAAGACAATATTAGACAACAAGGGGAAGCCAAAAGTTACCGATAATGCAATATTAACTCTACAAGAGATTGGGATTAGACCAATGATGCACCTACATTTATGTTGCAGTCAAGCCTTTAAGTCTATGGCCTTCCCTTATCAACTAAAAGAAGCTTGTAACTTGATTAAGGAAATAAAACTGCCATATTAATGTGCATCAAACATTTCAACTTGTCTTTGCTAAGGAAAAAGTGACCATACGAGGGTTGAAAAGTCATGACTATCATGCATTATTTCAAGACAATGATCCTGTGTGGGTTTTGAGATGAGAAAACCTACAATAGTCATCACTTAAATCCAATGGTGACTTCACATTACCACATAAGTGATTACAATCGTTGCTTGAGGCCATAAATTATAAGAAACGTTGACATCTCATTTGACTTATTTTATAAAATATTGATTCATCTGTCTAACTACTCAAAATATTGGTACCCTATATAAAGTTATCTCTAAATGTTGATACATATTGATGTAACTTATCATAATCCATATACTTTATCCATCTATTGTATTAAAAAATAGAAGAGTATTCAATTCCATGTATTATAACATATATTTTAAATTACTTTACTCAATTCTATCATATTTATCTCTCTTTTCGTAAGTCTCTCACCACTTTTTCATGTTTTTTCTTTTAATCTTTCCTTATCAATTATTCTTTTGATTGCTTGTATGTTGTTTTTTTTTCTTTTTATTATCAAGTGTAATATTTATTCTTATTAATCGATAGTCATGTGTGTAGTTTAAACATATCACTTTAATCGTGTTAGTATTGTTTTTAGTTTTTACACATGCAACAATGAGTAGATGTTATATTTATATATATATATATATATATATTATTAAAGCAAATAGATCTATTTATTACTAATTACGTAGTTTTCAAAATATAGTCCAAATTGTAATGGTTCCCTGGTAGGGTATGGTAGGAATCATTAGAAGCTAGTCACATGTGCATTTATTGCATGACACTAGTCTTGAAAGTCCTCATAAAACTCTATTTAAATCAATATTGCTAATTATGATACAAACGTATCTCATAATATGAATTTAACTATGAAATCTCGACTTTTCACAATTTGTCAAGACTGTTAAGAATTGGTATCCCTTAAAAAACGGTAACATGATGTTTATGTTAATATAAATTTGATGACATAAGGGATTCTATTCATAATCAAGCTTCTACTGTTAGATCTTATATTTTGAACTTAATCTTCTATTGTCTATGATAGTTCTCTTGGGGTTAGATGACACCCATTCACAACAATTTTATGCCAACCTGCTATTATAGGATTACTTGTAAAATAATCCATTGTGGAGTGAGCAAAACCACGACTCAATAAGATAGAAGTGCTATATTCTCACTACCACCTCAAGCACAAACAAGTCATTAAATTCTCTACCCCAACCCTTTCCTTTTGGGTTGAGGAACTGTAGTTCCATCAATATCCAAGTTGTTTAATTAAGTTCCCTTGTATGGTAAGTCCATGGTACCTAAACTAACCTTACTCAAGATACCTTAAATCTAGTCCTAAGATAAGTTATCCAATAGTTCTCTTAACTCATGGATACCTTAAATGGAGTTGGCCTAGAATACCTTAAATGCAGTCCTAAAATCACTATTTTATAAAACTTGCGATAGGGCTCTCAAAGAGGGATGAAAAATGGCTTTGATAACATACGACTTCCCTAAATCATTTAATTTATGTCACCAAACAATACATATAAGGGGTAACCAATGAGATTTTGTTGTTTGCAGTAGTTACCTTAATAATTATAGATGCCTTAAATGTAGTTTAGAATAGGCTCGGGATATTTTAAATGCAGTTATGAGTGAGCTTAGCTTCCCTTTTCCACCCATCATGTGATATTAATGGCATTCAATCATGTGGGTTTTGTTGGAAATTCTAAAGATGAAAATGATTCCAAAGGACACAGTAAAACAAAATTTTCTAGAAATTCCATTAAGATTGAATGGGCTTAACAAAATTAATATGAAAGTTAGAATTATGAACCTTTTTCGCTAACCGAAAAAACGTAAATGAAGAAATCAACACAAATTTGCCCACTATTAACTTGAAACTATCAGATTTATGTGTTGTCTTTCCATGAACAACCTCTATTGGTTTTCACATGAACGAACCCTTACTGAAATATGAACACAAGCATGCCAACAACTTTAGTTTAGTAATTATCGTTCTTTTTTCCCCTTTATGTAAAAAACACATTTTTTACTTAAAACATGTGTTTTTGGTTTTCCTCTCTCTCTCAATATCTTCGTATATCACAAAAAAGGAGGAAAGAACGATATATATATATATTATATATTTAGAAGAAAATGTGAACTGATAACTCACATCATTTCCAAATCCATATGGTAATGAAGATTCATTATTATCCATTACCTTTTTGTTTTAAAATCAATTTTTTAATTCAAAATAAAATGCTACTTTCCTATTTTGAATAGGATAATTTACTTGACACAACATATAATGAATTTTGACACCTTCTAAATTAAATCATGTGTTCATATTAATTCATTATTTATGTGTGACCCAACAAGTTCATTTAACATTGGCAGTGGGCCTAAATCTTACTTTAGGCTAACAAGACATCTCTGGAAAGATAGTATAACTACCTAAGCTAAATGAAGGTCATCAATCTAGCACAACTTAATTCATTACTTATAGTATAATCCTTCTATCACACAATATTTAGATTAAACATAAAACATAGATATAATATGACTCTTTTATTATTAATCTTATCATTTCTCTATCTTTAAGTAGGCTAATAAAACAAATTATATTGATCTTGCTGTCAATCCATTTGAGTGCAACCATGCATCTCACTTACTTAAGGGCCTAGATATATCTCTCGTAATGAGAAGGATAAATCTCATCTCGATTACTCATCTTCATTTACATGATTCACACTATACTCAATCATAACCTTTATAATTATTTGGATAAAGATAACGTTTAGTTGTGTCAAATCATAATATATCTCATGTTGAAATCCATGGTGGTTTTAGGTCTAAGGACTTTAATTACATGATTATTACAGGAATCACTTATGATGTTAATCCATATAATGATCTCATAACGAGTTAGTCCAATACTTAGTATTTTAGCATGTACCTATGAATTTGATTTATATCTTCATACATATAAGTATTTTATTATTATCAATCAAATTCCATACTAGATTTGATTCATTACTATTCCCACAATAACAAGCATATACGGATATTTAGAATAATTATACGACTATTTATGGATAATGTTGTAAAGTAAACAAGCAAACAATACAATAATAAATGCCTCTCTATAAAAAAAAAAAAAAAACATAAAGATGGCGATAACCAATGATTGGCCTATAATACAATCATTAACAGGATTTCTAAGATATGCATGTCTGGTTTTATTATGATTCCAATAGTTGTTAATAGATTTAAGGGTGATCAACCAATTTATATTCCAACCAATATGTGATAATTTAGAAAAAGCACAAATTGTTTAAAAGAAAATATAAAGCGCAGCTAGGTTTGTTTACTCATACACATATTGTAGAAGCTACAAGACGAGTTTCTAAACCGATTTTAAGCTCACTTAACCAACTATTATTTCTTTTGTCTTTTTACACACAATTACAACAATAATAATAAAGAGATAAGTGAAGAAAAAGATCACATCGGATTTAACGTAGAGTTCGGCTCGCTCCCTAGTCTCCGCGGTCTACAATTGCCTCACTTAAGGAGGACTTCACGTATTTCATTCAAACAACAATGCCTCATAAAAAGGACTTTGTAAATGTCTAACAGCTAAGGATTTCACAAATGCCTCAACACAAAGGACTTCACACAATACATCATAACCGATGACTTCACAAATACCTCAAGACAGAGGACTTTGCACGATGCCTCACAACTAAAGACTTCACATTGCCTCACACGCGTAGACTTTATACGGATACCTCAACACATGAGGACTCCACCTATTGCCTCAAACATAGGAGGACTTCACTAAAACACTTATACAAAACTTGTGAATAGTACTTTACGACATGAGCTCACTAATTTCACGAACGATACTATTCACTTAACAAATATAAACAAAAAAACGAGAGAGTTTTTTTTTATAATCTATGCAAGTTAAGCTCTACCCTTTTCTTATTGAACACCCCAAAAACATTCTATAAACAGTATATTTAAAAACATAGCTATTTTCCTCCAAAAGAACCTTCAACAACCGAATTTGAAAGTCTACAATGGCTATTTTTCAAACTGTCACACCCTAAACTCGTCGCACCTTAAATTACCCCATGATCAAGTCTATGATCATCAAGCCTTTGATTTACACTTGCCGTTCCCTGGAGTTTAAATTTGTCGAGCCTTAACATGGCATGTGACCAAGGTTGTACATCTTATTTTGTCTCACTCATCACTCCTT
This sequence comes from Combretum micranthum, assembly GCA_024138025.1. Classification (NCBI taxonomy): domain Eukaryota; kingdom Viridiplantae; phylum Streptophyta; class Magnoliopsida; order Myrtales; family Combretaceae; genus Combretum; species Combretum micranthum. Next base: position 203,169 of record JAMXBD010001514.1, read on the forward strand.
AGATATACACCTCGACGAAGTCCATGATCAAGGCCACGATCAAGGGTGGAGCATGGCAATTTGTTCCTGCACAATCTGCAAAGAACAAGACACACACAAACACAAAACACATATATGCACATTAAAGTTTAAACATATCAAAAGCAAGTTTTGCATATTAAATGTAGCTAACTAAGTTGTAGAGTATTTGTACAGTACATTTTCTCATCAAAACAAGATTGTAACCAATTTTGGTTCATTACGATTCACATAGCAAAGCACATCAAGTAATTCAATCTCAATCATTAAGTTCAAAGTCCTTTATTATCTTCAAAGTTAGCAACAGTTTTGGTGAATATGGGAAAGGCCTTATTAATGGTTTCTCAAAAATTTACCACATGTTAGCGAGGTGATTATTGTGTAAACCTTAAGATCCTTATTTGGAGTTCATTATTATTTTCTCATGCTTTTAATGGCTTCAATTGATATGGGAAGAGCATTATTAATAATTCTCATAAATCTTCTTTGCTTAGCAAGGTGACTATTATGTAGCCCTTATGATCATTGTTTAGAGTTCCTCTTTGAAAGCAATCTACTTTCACTAAACAAAGTATGGTTTGTAATACAATCCTCAAATGTTAGATGACCATACTATCAGTATATTAGTATGATCTCAAGTGTTTGAAATTGTTATTAATATAGGCATTGTATATGAATATCTTAAACATAAAACAATTATCTATTATTCATGTGCATTAATTTCTTTTATTTTAATTTAGTTCATTTTTTTTTAAAGAGAATTGAATCAGACTGGGATATAAGGACCAAGCACCGATAAAACATATTGGATCAGATTGTTGGTCCAAAAATGGATCGGTTGAGCGCCGACTGGATAGTAGAAATGGTAGGCTAGTAGAGGTAGGTCATCATTATACCAGTTAGAGCTATGCATGCGCGGCGAGTTAAATTTATGGGTTTGTCACAGAGTTAGTGGATAATTGAATTTGTATAATCACAAAAATTTAGGTATTCGTGAAGTTTTAAAATGGGTTGAGGATTAAATCTAGACCCGATCTGTTTGGATTGTTTAATTTTTATCTGTATCTTATTTATAGCTGATCTGCATCTATATCTTATCTGTATCTGATTTATTTATGAGTATAAATATTTGTTTTTCATTTATCTCATTTCTTGATAAACATCTGTTTAAAACGAAAAAAAAGATGCCAAAAGCAAAAAAAAAAAAAAAAAGATGAAAGAAATAGACCTCAAGTCAAACTTTATATTCCATCTACTTTTCATAATCCGGAATCATAACACAATTAATCCATTTTTTTTCGTTTTTAATTTCTTTTCATATTTCTTTTTTGTCAGCTTGTAAAGTTTAATACCTACCGTTAATACCAATATGATGTTAGAGGTTCAAAGATCCCCTAGATGATCATTCACTAAATTATTAAACTATTAAAATAAATATAATAATTAAAATATTAATTATTTTAATAATATAATTATAATTAAATATGAATCTGGCCATTAAATAGTGTACGAACGATTCTAATAAAATTAATAACTAGACTAAAATTTTTCGGTGGCTATCATTCACAGCCTTAAAAGTATGACCAAACAAACCCCAAGTGCACGTTAAATCATTTTCATTGTAGAACATATGCCACCATGCTAGTGGATAACATAAATCGAGGGAAAAAAAATTTGTTATGAGTATTCAGAAAGGTAAGTCATACGGGGTAAAGAATCCATCGGCATTTTTTTAATATTATGTCAAATACAAAAAGCACATAAGAGAATCATCTAAAAAATTAATAATGATGATGGCGATGGACCCTTTTAGAACCATTCATCATATTATGGACCCCCTACCACAAGTTTATGATATTATCATTATGTCTCCTATAAGTTTTGTTGTAAGCCAGACCTGGTCGTTGCAACTTTTAGCATTTTCTATATTGTTAGAATTATTTAATTTTTAAAATATCTTATAATATCTTTATTTGAAAAATCCTTTGGCTCTTATATTTGTTTAAGGGATCGATTCTGTAAGTATTTATAAGGCTTATATTTTACATAACGTAGTCAAACTATTGAAATAATTATTAAATTAAGGTTTTGTTTGTATTGGAAAATTTTTCTTTTAGATTTTTTTTTTATTTTCATTCATGTGAGATACTAAAAACATCATTTTAAGTGGAAAATATTCTTTCTTTTAGGGAAAATATTTTCTTTTTTATAGAAAAATCTTAGCATATAAAACCACTTATGGTTTTTAAAAGAAAACGTTGTCTTTAAAACTTACCCTACAGTACAATAAATATCATACATGATAATATGTAATTTAGATCTAGAGTTAATTGCAAGACAATGCGGTATTAAATTTGAGCTTACTTAACCTCGACTAGGTTTAGAATTTCGAGCTTAAACCTAACTAGAAGCAACACTAAACATGTTACAACTTAACTCAACTAAATTTGTATAGATTCGATATATTAAAAAATAGTTCTAATTCTAATCAACATAATATTAATATTAAAATTCAACTTGTTATTTTTAATAATATTTCTTTAGATATTTTCAATAGTACTCCCTAATGGCCTTATTGACTGACTTACCTCTCCAATTGTAAAAAAATAATCATTTTTTAGCTGTCTTAAAAAAATTGTTCCGATTACTTGAGTGCATCTTACTACAATGGTTTTATCATTTAACTAGGAGACTTGATTAAATTTTCCTTTATGGGTTGCACTTAGCTTGGAGGTCAGTCAAAATTTGACTTTCAACCATATCAATTTTTGAAAAACAAAAAGTTAGACAAGTTTTCTTAAGAAAAATGATGATTTTCAATAGTGCAATTTTGAATTAACAAGTTTGAATAATTTGCAATACATAGTTCGAAATAATTGTAAGTTTACATCTTTTACAATGTCCTATTTACAAATTATAGAATCACAAAATTTGAAAAATAAGTATTGAAATACTATTAAAGACATAATAAAAGGTTAAATTTTAAAGAAGTATACCATCTGTCAAATAAGAAAATCTGCATTTCAAAGCTAAATGATAATTTATTTACAACTTATAATTATTTAAAATTTTACATAGTTCTAATGAAAGGATGTTTGTGAAATCTTATTTTCAATTAAAAGTACTATCTTACAAGCTTAATATAAATTATTAAAATGGGATATCATATCTAAAAGTTATTCATGATTGAAAATATTAAAATAAATAACTTTCTTTCAATTTTTAAAATAATATATCAAAATAAAAAAATCAAATATCAATTTTATCTTTTACTCATAATTACAACAACAATAATAAAGAGATAAGGAAAGGAAAATATTATACCAGATTTAACGTGGATTTGACTTGCTTCCTAATCTCTATGGTCCACAATTACCTTACTCAAGAGAACTTCACTCATTTTATTTAAACAACAATGCCTCACGAAGAGGACTTCACAGGTGCCTCACAACTAAGGATTTCACAAATACCTCAACACAAAGGACTTCATACAATACCTCGCAACCAAAGACTTCACAAATACCTCAACATAAAGGACTTTGCATAATGCCTCACAACCGAGAACTTCATAGTGCCTCACACACGTAGACTTCAGATAAATGCCTCAACATATGAGGACTTCACCTATTGCTTCAAACATAAGAGGACTTCACTAAAACACTAATACAAAATATATGAATAGTACCTTACATAATTAACTTACGAATCTTATGAATGACACTATTCACTTAACAAATGCAAGTAAAAAATGAGAGAGTGTTTTTACATAATCTATGTAAATTAAGCTCTACTCTCTTCATAAAAAATATGCTAAAAATATTCTATAAATAGCAGCTTTAAAAACATAGCCATTTTCCCACAAAATAACCTAAAACGGTCAAATTTAAAAGTCTACAATGGCTATTTTTTAAACTGTCATGCGCTAGACTTATTTCACCCTAAACTTAACACGCCTCAAATTGCCCTGTGACCAAGCCTGTGCTCGTCGAGCCTTAGATTTATACCTATCGTGCCCTGGAGTAAAATTTGTTAAGCCCTCAACGTGACTCGCGACCAAGTCTTTGCATTTTGTTTTGTTCAACCCGTCGTGCCTTAGATTTACACCTCAACGAAGTCCGCGATCAAGAGTGGGAACATGGCAATTTGTTCCTACACAATTTGCAGAGAACAAGACATACACAACACAAGCATATATATGCACATTAAAGCCTAAACATACAAAAAACAAATTTGGTTATTAAATGTAGCTTAACTAGCTTGTAGAGTATTTATGCAATTCTCATCAAAACAAGATTGTAACCAATCTTCCTTCATCACAATTCACATTGCAAAGCACATCAAGTAATTCAATCTCAATCATTAAGTTTAAAGTCCTTTATTATCTTCAAAGTTAGTAGCAGTTTTGGTGAATATAGAAAAGGCGTTTTAATGGTTTCTCAAAAATGCACCTCATGTTGGCGAGGTGATTATTGTGTAAACCTTAAGATCCTTATTTGGAGTTCATTATTATTTTCTCATGCTTTTAATGGGTTTAGTGGATATGGGAAGAGCATCATTAAGATTCTAAAATCTTCTTTGCTTAGCAATGTGACTATTATGTGGCTCTTATGATCATTGTTTAGAGTTCCTATTTAAAAGCAAACCACTTTCACTGAACAAAATATGGTTTGCAATACAATCCTTGAATGTTAGACTTGAACATTAGATGGCCATACTATTAGTACAATAGTGTGGTCTCAAGAGTTTGAAATTGTTATTAATATAAGTATTGTATATGAATTTCTTAAACATAAAATAATTATCTATTATTCATTTGCATTAATTTCTTTTATTTTAATTTACTTCATTTTTTTTATGAAAGAGAATTGAATCAAACTGGGATAAGGACCGAGGACCAACAAGTCATATTAAACTAGATTGTTGGTCCAAAAATGGATCGGTTGAGCATCGACTAGATAGTAGAAATGGCAAGACAGTAGAGGTAGATTATCATTGTGCCAGTTAGAGCTGTACATGCGAGGCTATTCAAATTTATGGGTTTGTCATAGAGTTAGTGGATAATAGAATTTGTATAATCACAAAAATTTAGGTATTTGTGAAGTTTTAAAGTAGGCTAAGGATTAAATCTATACCCGATTTGTTTGGATTGTTTGATTTTTATCTGTATCTTATCTACATCTATATATTATTTGTATCCGATTTATTTATAAGTAGAAATATTTGTTTTTCATCTATTTTATCTTTTAACAAACATTTGTTTGAAAACGATAAAAAAAAAAAGATTAAAAGAATAAAAAAAGATGAAACAAAATAAACTCTAAATCAAACTTTATATTCCATTTGCTTTTCATAATCCATAATCATAACACGGTTAATCTAGTTATTTTTTTCGTTTTTAATTCCTTTTCTTTTCCCTTTTTTGCTAGCATAGCTTGTAAAGTTTAATACCTATAATTAATGCCCATATGATGTTGAAGGTTCTAAGATGCCTAGATGACTATTCGCTAAATTATTGAATTATTAAAATAAATATCATAATTAAAATATTAACTATTTTAATTATATAATTATAATCAAATATGAATTTAAGCATTAAAATTAATAACTAAACTATAAAATTTCCTGGCAACTATCATTCAAAGCAAAGTATGACCACACAACCCCCAAGTGCACGTTAAATCGTTTTCATTGTAGAACATATGCCACCATGCCAGTGGATAACGTAAATGGAGGAAAAAAATTGTTATGAGTATTCGGTAAGTAAGGAATCCATCGGCAATTTTTTTAATATTGTGTCAAATACTTTAAATTAAGGTCTTGTTTGCATTGGAAATTTTTTCTTTTAGAATTTATTTTTATTTTCATTCACATGAGATACTAAAAACGTTATTTTAAGTGGAAAATGTTCTTCTTTCAGGGAAAAATTTTTCTTTTTTTATAGAAAAATTTTAGCATATAAAACCACTTATGGCTTTTAAAAGAAAATATTATCTTTAAAACGTACTCTACGTACAATAAATATTATACATAATAATATGTAATTTAGGTCTAAAGTTAAATTGCAAGACAATACAGTATTAAATTCGAGCTCACTTAACCTTGACCAGGTTTAGAATTTTGAACTCAAACCTGACTAGAAGCAACACTAAACATATTACAACTTAACTCAATTAAATTTGTATATGTTCGATATATTAAAAAAATAGTTCTAATTCTAATCAACATAATATTAATATTAAAATTCAACTTGTTATTTTCAATAATATTTCTTTAGATATTTTCAGTAGTACTCCCTAAAGGCCCTTATTGATTGACTCACCTTTCCAATTATAAGAAAATAATCATTTTCTAGCTGCCTTAAAAAAGTTGTTGTGATTGCTTAAGCGCATCTTACTGCAGTGGTTTTATCATTTAATTAAGAGATTAGATTAAATTTTCCTTCATAGGTTGCACCTAGCTTGAATGCTGGTCAAAATTTGACTTTCAACCATATCAATTTTTGAAAAACAAAAAGTTACAAGTTTTCTTAAGAAAAATGATGATTTTCAATAGTGCAATTTTGAATTAACAAGTTTTGAATAATTTGCAATACATAGTTCCAAATAACTGTAAGTTTACATTCATACAATGTCCTATTTATAAATTATAGAATCACAAAATTTGAAAAATAAGTATTGAAATATTATTAAAGACATAATAAAATGTTAAATTTTAAAGAAGTATACCATCTGTCAAATAAGAAAATTTGCATTTCAAAGCTAAATGACATTTTTTTACAACTTATAATTATTTTAAAATTTACATAGTTCTAATGAAAGGATGTTTGCGAAATCCTATTTTAATTTAAAGTACCATCTTACAAGTTTAATATAAATTATTAAATAGGATATCATGTCTAAAAGTTATTCATGATTAAAAATATTAACATAAATAACTTTCTTTCGATTTTTAAAATAATATATCCATTAAGAAAATAAGATATCAATTTTAATAATTTAATTAGTGAACAAACACTAAAGTGTATTAAAACTAAAATATAAACACTATAATGCAATTAAAACTAAAGTATAAACACAAAAATACAAAATATATATATATATATATATTATAATGTCATTAATAGATACACTAAATTGGAAAAACAAAGATCAATTACCAAAAAATAAATATCGAGACACTAACACTTCATTTGAGCATGGTGGAATGAATTAAGAAAGAAAAATTGTAAAATAAAAGAAAATAAAAGAAATGAATTATTGGAGAATTTGAATCCTTCTATGTGTTTGGATAAAATTACTTACTATCTCTAAAAGATAATGTTGGTCTCACTTTTATAATCAAGAAGGAGGGTTGAATTAATTCTAACTAAAAATCTAAATTTTTAACCCTTTAAAAAATTAAATCCCCTTTGAATTAATTAATGAGAACAAGTTAAGCAATTAAGATAAAACAAAAAATGCAGAAAATTAAAAGAGTAGGGAAGAAAAGCTAAGTTAGCGATATATAATGGTTGTGCCTTGTTCATCAGTCCACTCTTTAAGCTTAAAGCAAGACACTCCATAATCTACACGGGTATGTTCCACTAATTCAATCAAAACTTGTTTGTAAGTAGTTCACAATTTAACTCTACTCAATCTTTCTAGTTTCACTTTAGTTAACACTGACTGTAGAGCTTCTACTTGCAATACAGATCAAAGGAATAATACACTATGGTTTCTCCGCTATTCAAGCAAGAAATAAAGATAAAAGAAATTTGCAACAAAGACATTGATTGCCTAAAATCGGTTCAAAAATTCGTGTGAGAGAGTAGTGAATGTTTTTCAAAGCATATTATGTTGCATCATGTTCTATATTTTTCTCTTTGAATGCTTTGGATAAATAATAATCTTGTCTTACAACATTCAAAAAGATTTATTATAGGATGTTGAATATTTCTCTCCTCTAAAATATCGAATGATATCTTGAACTTCTTATCTTGTATTTGAAAATTGTATTTGAATTTAATTTAATCGTAGTATACTAATGCTTGATGCTTGACATTTATTCTCAAAAGTTGCCCATTATCTATTTATCTTCAGAAACTGACCCTTTATTTATCCTAAAAAATATCGTCAAGATCGTCCTCATCGTATCCCATAAAATCAGGAAGATTTATCTTCAATCCCTTGAACGTTAACATGATCTAAAATTCAAAACTTCACGTGCATTGTTGATGTGAATATCTAAGGCAGTTGTTATCTTTATAATACTAATATATCGTTGTAGCAACAAGTAATTGGATTTGTATAACTCGATTTTGCAGAATTCCTCATGAAGAATAAATTTTAATGACTTTGGTTATCTCGACTTAATCTCTGTGGATTGTAATCCAGCTTAGTGGAACATGTGAATACAATATCCAAATGTATTCATGTTTTAAAGTTGGATCTCGAAAAACCATTAAAACTTAATTTGAGTAGAGTTGTGATCATTCTGTACTTAAATCATGATCTCAAGACAAATTTACATCTACCTTTTGGAGCTTCGTCTAGGTTGTACTTTTTAGTTTAAACTCACTAAAAACTGAGCAATATGGATAAGCCTCTGTAAGGACCCGCTATCACCCCTATATTTGAAACAGGAGATAACGGTTCCCCAACCACATATAACCCCTAAGATTATATGTAAGGTTGCCTAAAGGAATTGTTTGAGTAATTGTTTATCTAATTCCATAAATATATTATACAATGGGAGACATAAAATCTCTTTTTTTTTTTCTTAACCTTAAGCAAAGCAATACTACCACACCTTTTGGCAAAGGAAACAACTCAACTTCTAATTAGCTAAATACATACATATATATACATATATATTACATCCAAAGGCTTCTTATAAGCCTTAGCAAAATTCTCAAAACACAACTCAATTAACACTATAATTACATCATCAACCAAAAAGAATCTCATCTAATCTATTACATTCATAGGGTCCATTGAGTCCATGGTCATCTCTAATCCTCCAACTCATCAAGAAAATCTTCAAAGTCGATTCCGTACCCCATACTCGTATAGAACTCATCGGAATCATCACCTGAAATAGATAAAATATAAGCCAAAGGCCCAGTACACAAGTAACGAATACAAAATGCGAAGTGGATCACACATTCTTAGGCTAAATGCATTACGCAACCATCACTTGTTTCCGGACAACAAGGATCTAGTATTACGTTCGCCTCCCTGAGTGGTCCTTAGTCCCTACTGTTCACACAGACTAGGCAGCCCCACCTTCCGGCGTAGCCCGTAATACTAGGGGATCTTGAGTAACGCATCACGACGCTCAGGGGGTTGATATGAGCAGCTCGGATACTCATATCTCCTAAACAATTCTATCCATTAACGAGAAAGTACCCTGCCCCCAATCTGAGCAAGGTGCCACTCTCCGAACCAGATTCAACGGCAAACAACGACAATCAATACTCATATATCAATAGGATTTTCTTAATTTATGATAGCTTGATTTTGATGCCTATCCTAGTAAAGAGACAGGCAAGTTACTGCGTACCTGAGATAGCTCGGGAGTTAATGGGGTTGACTGGGTGAGGATTTATCACTGTTTAATCAATATTAAATTCACACTTAGCTTAAGCACTAATTAACTAGTATAAAATATAAATATATCAAAGAAATCCAAATAAATTAATACAAAGTCAAATAAAGCATTTAAGCATCCTATTATATCTTAGATCGCTTAACAAATACATAATTGATCATATATTAAACTTCGAAAAATTTTAAAGAAAGTTTTTAAAATTCAAAAGCACAGGGATACGCCGGCATCCAAAGCTAGCGGCTTTGAGCCGGTGTTCAATACTATGAAAATCAACACTGCCAACGCTGACAGCGCTTAAGGGTACGCCGACAGCCTTCATTCTACGCCGGCGGCTTTGAGCCGATGTAGAATCCAAATTCAAAATTTTTCAAAACGTCAGAGAGGTGCAAACCGGCCACTTACACAGATACGCCGGCAGCCTCTCACTATACGATGGCGGCTTTGATTCCCAGTCGCCGGCGTACGATGTGAAAGGATGAACGCCGGTTGACTTTTCTAGCGAAAGCCGACGGCGTTCGATCGGCCTTAAGAAATTTGATTCTGTGGGCTTCCAACACCGCCTCTAGGCCGGCGGCGTAGAAACCCCAGATGCTGGCGTACGTTCAAATTTTAGCCTATACGAAAATTGTTTTTGAATTCCCCTGTTTTAATACAACTTGTTCATTTTTCAAAAATCTTCCAAACTAAATTCAAACTTTCCAAAGCTTGTTATAGGATCCAAACACTATCCTAACAATATGTATCCTACTTCTAAGCATCAATACTCTAATCACACTTCCAATTCACAACTCATAACTCAATCCTTCAATCTCTCATAACATTCATCCCCTCACAACAACACTCCTATAAGATACAAATTACCACTCCATTAATTACATAATCTCATCCAAACTATCATCTATGCATCAAATCAATCCCACACCAATTATCACCTCAAAATCATATCTATTCTAACATTTACAAACAATTCAATATAGAACATAAAATAGAAGATAAAGTTTGTATTAAACTCACATGACTAAATCTTGGCTTGGAATAATATTCAAATCCTAAAGCTTGTAATAAGTCTTGGCTTAGGGTTAAAGATTTTGGGATGAGAAAGGAAGAAAGAAAGAAAGAAGATGAAAATTCGTATGAAAATAGGGCTGCCCAAAAAGAGAAAAGAAAACAAGTCTAAACCAAGTCAATTATCATCCAAACTTAGCCATTAAGGGTATATTTGTCCTAGAATTAATTTAGGCAAATTTCAAGTGCATTTGGATTGTATTTAAGCTCAAAAAGTGATTTTAAAGTCTACCAAAATTCTATCATAATGTAAGCAAATTCAAAAATAATTTGATTAGATTCTAAGCATAACACATGCATATTAATTTGAAAAAGACACACATATTCATTACACTATATGCACATTTACACATATCAAACAATAACATTAATTTCATAATACTATTCACATATAAAATAACACATTCACTAATTGTATTAACTAAGCACACATATATATACATATACCATCCAATAGCACATATATATGTAATTTAAGGAATTCATGGCTATTTCATTCTCTCCTCCTTCAAAAGTTTCGTCCTTGAAACTTAGCTTACCTTAACGCTATTCAAATAACTCGGGTACTTTTACTTCATTTCATTCTCGGGTTCCCACGTCGCTTCCCTCTCGGTTTGTCCAGTCCACAAAACCTTCACATAAGGATTTACTTTTCTCCTCAACACTTTATCAATGCTATCCAAGACTTTGATCGGTTTCTCCACTATGCTCAAATTTGGTTAAACTTCCAGTTGATGTGTAGAAATGATAGCTTCGGGATCTGATATGCATTTTCGAAGTTGTGACACATGGAATACATCATGCACTTCCAATAAGTTTGGTGGTAGAGCCAATCGATAAGCTAATGGTCCAATCCTTTCTAAAATCTCATATGGACCAATATACCTCGGATTCAATTTGCCTTTAGCTCCAAATCTAATAATCCCTTTTGTTGGAGAAATTCTAAGAAACACATGATCACCCACTTCAAACTCCAATGGTTTTCTCCTCATGTCGGCATAGCTTTTATACCGATCTTGAGTCGTTTTCATCATTTGCTTAACTACTTGGATTTTATCCACTGCTTATTGTACCAATTATGGACCCAAAATAACTCTTTCTCCAACTTCATCCCAATGTATTGGAGATCTGCATTTTCTACCATAAAGCGCTTCATAGGGTGCCATCTGAATTGTTACTTGAAAACTATTGTTGTAAGCAAATTCAACAAGTGGCAAATAAGCATCCCACTTATTGCCAAAATCTAGAGCACATGCTCTAAGCATATCTTCCAAGATTTGAATCGTTCTTTCCAATTGCCCGTCTGTCTGTGGATGAAATGCAGTACTAAATTGAAGTTGAGTACCTAAAGCCGCATGTAGACTTTTCCAAAACCGACTGACAAAGCGAGAATCTCGATCAGAAGTAATTGTCTTTGGAATCCCATGTAATCTCACTATTTCTTTGATATAGATATGTGCCATCCTTTCCAAAGAATCTCCAACCCTCAAAGGTATGAAATGAGCCGATTTCGTTAATCTATCCACGATTACCCAAATAACTTCATGTTTGGCAATGGTTTTAGGTAAAGCCGATATGAAATCCATAGTAATATCATCCCATTTCCATTCAGGTATGGATAAAGGTCGAAGTTCTCCTCCGGGTCGTTGATGCTCGATTTTTATTTGTTGACAAGTCAAACACTTGGATACATAGTGAGCAATATCTCTCTTTAAACCTTCCCACCATAAATTTTTCTTCAAATCTCTATACATTTTGGTGGTTCCCAGGTGGATCGAATATGAAGATGAATGAGCTTCCTTCAGGATTTCTTCTCTCAACTCATATGGCACAAAAAGTCGATTCCCATATCTAATAACTTCATCCTCATCAATTCTCAACTCTTTTCTCTTCCCTTCTCTAATGGCTATCTTTATTCTTTTAACATCATCATCTTGCTTTTGGACTTGTTTAATCTTTGTCAAAATTGTCGGTTGTAAGGATAATTGAGCCAATATCACATCAACTTGCTCTACTGTAACCTCAAGTTCTAACTTCATGAAATCCATCTGAATTTCTCTTTGGCTAGAAATCAAAGTCATATCATTCATTTGCTTCTTCCTACCGAGTGCATCCGCTACTACATTAGCTTTTCCAGGATGATAAAGTATTTCCACATCATAATCTTTAATCAACTCAAGCCATCTTCTTTATCTCATATTAAGCTCCTTCTGTGTGAATATGTATTTCAAACTCTTGTGATCCATGTAGATCTTGCATTTCTCTCCAAACAAATAATGTCTCCAAAGTTTCAACGCAAGAATTACTGCTGCCATTTCAAGATCATGCACCGGGTAATTCTTCTCATGGGGTTTTAGTTGCCTTGATGCATAAGCTATAACTTTTTCCATCTTGCCTGAGAACACAACCGAGTCCTTTGATAGATGCATCACTGAAAACTTCAAATTCCTTTCCACTAACAGGCAATGCCAAAATAGGAGCTGATATCAATTTTTTTTTAACTCTTTAAAACTCCTCTCACAATTGTCATCCCACACATACTTAATATTCTTCCGTGTCAACTTTGTTAATGGAGATGCAAGTTTCGAAAATCCTTCAACAAACCTTCGGTAATATCCAGCTAATCCAAGGAAACTTCTAATCTCACTCACATTAGTAGACCTTGCCCATTTCAAAATGGCTTCAATCTTCATTGGATCAACCGAAATACCTTCCTTTGAGATAATATGTCCAAGAAAGGATATTTCTTCCAACCAAAACTGACACTTGTTAAATTTCGCATAGAGTTTCTTCTCTCGGAGTTTTCGTAACATAAGTCTTAAATGCTCTCAATGCTCCTCCTTGTTCTGAGAATATATCAGAATATCATCAATGAATACTATGACAAATGAATCCAGATAATCCTTGAAGACTCTATTCATCAAATCCATGAATGCGGCTGGAGCATTGGTTAACCCAAAAGGCATTACCAAAAACTTGAAGTGTCCATACCGAGTTCGGAAAGCTGTCTTCTGAATATCTTGTAATTGGATCTTGAGTTGATAATATCCTGATCTCAAGTCGATCTTAGAAAACACTGTGGCTCCCTTTAACTGATCGAACAAATCATCGATCCTAGGTAAAGGGTATTTGTTCTTAATAGTAACTCGGTTCAATTCCTGGTAATCAATACACATGCGTAAACTTTCATCTTTCTTCTTGACAAACAGCACATGAGCACCCCAGGGCGATATACTCGGTCTGATAAAGCCCAAATCTTGTAACTCTTGCAATTGTAACTTCAACTCTTTCAATTCAGCTAGAGCCATTCTATATGGAGCTTTAGAGATAGGTACCGTTCCAGGCAATACCTCAATTCCAAACTCTATCTCCCGATCCGGTGGTAATCCAGGTAACTTCTCGGGAAATACATCCACAAACTCATTCACAATTGGCGTCATTTTGATATCCACTTCTTCAATATTTATAGCTGCCACAACTGGTTTTTCCCATAGCTCCATAAACTTCATACTCCTAGGTCTTAACCTCTCCAATTTATATGTGAAACTCCCTTCAATCAAGCCGAAACTTAACTCCGCCTTACTACAATCAATCGTAACCTTGTAATGATTTAGCCAATTCATTCCCAAAATCACATCAAAATCAGATAAAGGCAATACTATCATATCAATAGGCATGTTCACATTTGAAATCACAACACTTATACTTTTACACACACAAGGATGCCTATTTTCAATCACCAACGGAGTAGTCACACACATAACACGATCAATCAACAATTCAGAGGCAAGCTCACAATCATTCATAAAATTTTCAGAAATACAAGCATGAGTCGCTCCAGTATCAATTAGCACATATGCATCCCTATTAGCAACACTCAGTATACCTGCCAAAGTGTCTACTGAGGGTGTGTCCTCAATCTGCTGTAAGGCGAAAACCCTCGGATTTGTCTTTCCCTTCTCTACATCAACTCCACTCTTCACATTAGGTCGGTCCTTGCAATTAGCAATGTGATGCCCTCTTTGCTTGCAATATGCACAAAAGACCGGTGGTAGTTTCGGATTCTTGCACTCTCTAGACTTATGCCCAACTTGACCACATGAGAAACATGCATTGGGAGTCCACTTGCAATCGGACAACTCATGAGGACCATAGCACCTAAAACATTTCTTTTCAAATGCAAGTGTAGGAGCTTTATATGTGCTTTTGATCTCCTTGTCGTCCCATAAATGGCTTCTTTCCTTTACCAACACCCGATAATTATCATAGGATGAAGTGGAAGCGGGTCTCTTTCCCAGAAATGCAGCTCTCTTTGCTCTTCTAATTCTACTATCGTTCTGAATTTGCTCCATTAGCAAAGCTTTGGCCACCGTATCTGATAGGGTATGCAACTCAAATTTCTTCACTTCACTTTGGATTTCTTCATTCAGTCCATTCTGAAATTTCTGAACTTTCATTCTTTCATCCGGTAATCACCTCCAGCAAAACGCAACAGTCTACAGAATTCACCATGATATTCATCTATAGTCTTGCTCCCTTGTCTCAAGTTCAACCAATCAGCTATCATTCTCTCTTACTGAATTCGGAAAATACTTGTGAAAAATATATCCTTGAATGCATTCCATGATATGGGTAGTTGTAGATTTCCACTTGTTAATCTCCACCAATTATAAGCCTCTTTCTTCATCATGTAAACCGCTAAATCCACTTTATTATCTTCCGGGGTTCTACTGGCTGCAAATGTTTTCTCAAGCTCCTCTATCCACCTTCAGCTACTGTAGGATCGGTACTAATACCATCAAACCGGAACCATCTTGCTAAAATCATGTAATTTGATTTGTTGGATTGATCATTTACAGGAGCAGCCTCATTTGATCTCATTCCTTGCTGGTTACCTTGCTGCATGAGATGCTGAGTTTGTTGATACATCATCATCTGATATTGCTGCATCATGGCCATCATATCCCTCATCATACTGTACATCGAGTTCGGATCACCAGTAGTATTTGTGACATAGGAGGAATGGGTGGCATAGGTGGAGGTGGAGGAATCTGAGGTGGAGGAATTTGTGAAGCTGAAGCCGATGCAGGCGATGGAGTAGTCTCACTGCTCGGTGTAGAAGATGAAGTAGGAGCAAATGTAGACGATGACTGTGGTGGTGGTGGCATACTTTCTCTATCAGAATGTTGCCTGGTAGACCTCCTCAACCTGTCCATCTTTACAATTGCATAGATATATTCAACACACATTCACACATGTATCTAAATTCCTAATCACATGCAAAACTTATCAAGTTAACATTTACATTCATACATAAATGAACAAACAATTCAACAAGTCATCAACAAACAATAAGCAATTAGTAACAAGAAAACAAATAACAAATATATAAAACAAGCAAGAAGGAAATTACACACAACTATTTGGATAACTTAATTTTTCTATACTACTTAATTGTGTCTAGGTCAAGTCTTAAATAATCATTACAATTAGATAAGCAATTAATCAAACTCGCTCTGATACCAACTGTAAGGACCCGCTATCACCCTATATTTGAAATAGGAGATAACGGTTCCCCAACCACATATAACCCCTAAGATTATATGTAAGGTTGCCTAAAGGAATTGTTTGAGTAATTGTTTATCTAATTCCATAAATATATTATACAATGGGAGACATAAATTTTTTTTTTTTAAACCTTAAGCAAAGCTATACTACCACACATTTTGGCAAAGGAAACAACTAACTTCTAAATAGCTAAATACATAATATATATACATATATTACATCCAAAGGCTTCTTACAAGCCTTAACCAAAATCCTCAAAACACAACCAACTAACACTATAATTACATCATCAACCAAAAAGAATCTCATCTAATCTATTACATTCATGGGTCCATTGAGTCCATGGTCATCTCTAATCCTCCAACCCATCAAGAAAATCTTCAAAGTCGGTTCCGTACCCCATACTCGTATAGAACTCATCGGAATCATCACCTGAAATAGATAAAATATGAGCCAAAGGCCCAGTACACAAAGTAACGAATACAAAATGCGAAGTGGATCACACATTCTTAGGCTAAATACATTATGCAACCATCACTTGTTTATTATTAAATCTTTAGTTAATAAATCAACACGGGAGTGTTCAAACTCCGGACAATAAGGATCTAGTATTACGTCCGCCTCCCTGAGTGGTCCCTACTGTTCACACAGACTAGGCAGCCCCACCTTCCGGCGTAGCCCGTAATACTATGGGATCCTGAGTAACGCATCACGACGCTCAGGGGGTTGATATGAGCAGCTCGGATACTCATACCTCCTAAACAATTCTATCCATTAACGAGAAAGTACCCTGCCCCCAATCTGAGTAGGGTGCAGCTCTCCGAACCAGATTCAACGGCAAACAACGACAATCAACACTCATATATCAATAGGATTTTCTTAATTTATGGTAGCTTGATTTTGATGCCTATCCTAGCAAAGAGACAGGCAAGTTACTGCGTACCTGAGATAGCTCGGGAGTTAACGGGGTTGACTAGGCGAGGATCTATCACTGTTTAATCAATATTAAATTCACACTTAGCTTAAGCACTAATTAACTAGTATAAAATATAAATATATCAAAGAAATCCAAATAAATTAATACAAAGTCGTAATAAAGCATTTAAGCATCCTATTATATCCTAGATCGCTTAACAAATACGTAATTGATCATATATCAAACTTCGAAAAATTTTAAAGAAAGTTTTTGAAATTCAAAAGCGCAGGGGATACGCCGGCATCCAAAGCTGGCGGCTTTGAGCCGGTGTTCAATACTATGAAAATCAACACTGCCAACGCTGGCAGGCTTAAGGGTATGCCGACAGCCTTCATTCTACGCCGGCGGCTTTGAGCCGATGTAGAATCAAATCAAAATTTTTCAAAACGTCCAGAGAGGTGCAAATCGGCCACTTACACAGATACGCCGGAGCCTCTCACTATACGCCGAGGCTTTGATTTCAGTAGCCAGTGTATGTGAAAGGATGATATCGGCTGACTTTTCTAGCGAAAGTCGCGGTTCGATCGCCTTAAGAAATTTGATTCTGTGGGCTTCCAACACCGCCTCTAGGCGGCGGCGTAGAAACCCCAGATGCTGGCGTACGTTCAAATTTTAGCCTATACGAAAATTGTTTTTGAATTCCCCTGTTTTAATACAACTTGTTCATTTTTCAAAATCTTCCAAACTAAATTCAAACTTTCCAAACTTGTTATAGGATCCAAACACTATCCTAACAATATGTATCCTACTTCTAAGCATCAATACTCTAATCACACTTCCAATTCACAACTCATAACTCAATCCTTCAATCTCTCATAACATTCATCCCCTCACAACAACACTCTATAAGATACAAATTCACTCCATTAATTACATAATCTCATCCAAACTATCATCTATGCATCAAATCAATCCCACACCAATTATCACCTCAAAATCATATCTATTCTAACATTTACAAACAATTCAATATAGAACATAAAATAAAAGATAAAGTTTGTATTAAACTCACATGACTAAATCTTGGCTTGGAATAATATTCAAATCCTAAAGCTTGTAATAAGTCTTGGCTTAGGGTTAAAGATTTTGGGATGAGAAAGGAAGAAAGAAAGAAGATGAAAATTCGTATGAAAATAGGGCTGCCCAAAAAGAGAAAAGAAAACAAGTCTAAACCAAGTCAATTATCATCCAAACTTAGCCATTAAGGGTATATTTGTCCTAGAATTAATTTAGGCAAATTTCAAGTGCATTTGGATTGTATTTAAGCTCAAAAAGTGATTTTAAAGTTACCAAAATTCTATCATAATCTAAGCAAATGCAAAAATAATTTGATTAGATTCTAAATAACAACATGCATATTAATTTGAAAAAACACACATATTCATTACACTATATGCACATTTACACATATCAAATAATAACATTAATTTCATAATACTATTCACATATAAAATAACACATTCACTAATTGTATTTACTAAGCAGACATATATATACATATACCATTCCAATAACACATATATATGTAATTTAAGGAATTCATGGCTATTTCAGCCTCTGAGCAACCTAATACTATTCGTTATTGTAGCTTTTTCATTAAAAATGCACACTTAAGAATTTAATTAGTTTTCTTTAATCTATTTTGTTATCATCATAACTTTCTTTAGAGAATAATAGATAATAAATAATTTTAAAAAGGATATAATAGTAATTTTATAAAATTACCCTCTTTTGACCCTATTTTTTGATAGACTACAACACACACACTCACGCATATATTACATTAATTTTCCTTTTCAAAACAAATAAAACAATAAATAAAATTTAGTCCCTCTTATTTCCTTCCCCTCTCATTTCAATCCCTCCAAATTCCTCCATCCTAAAACAAAATATAATTGGCAAAAGTTGAATACTGCATCTCGAGGGTTAACAATCTCAGCTCCTGTGTGCTAATTATCTTGTAATCATCTATTCAATATATAGCTCAATTGTACTGAATGAAAGGGTTTGCTTGGTTTACTTTACTTTTTATTATTTTAACATCTTATTTTTATTAATTTTGAATAAATATATTGATAGAACAAATATTTTTACTCATAAATAATTAAAACGAATTAAATGCAAATCATATACAAATAAAATTAAACAGTTGAAACATACCTTAGTAGACAACATGTCAGCTCCATGACTCCATAATATTAAGAAATTACAAATAACAAATAAGAAAATTAATGGACATATCCATTTGCTACCGTGTATCTAGGTTTCCTAAATCCATTTTGGTAATATTCACAAGGCAACTGGAGTTTTACAAGTAGCTCCATTTAGGTAATTTGAAAAGATTTTATATTATAGTTTAAATTTTATTACAATGAAATCATAAAAATTAGGTGATTTTTCTTTTGGCCGACAAAAAATTAGGTGATTTAATGAATGGGAAAAGGTCAACTCTCGTGGTTGTCGTTTCTGAAATTTGAATTTATTAATTTAATATGAAAATAAAATTTTTAATTATTTTAAAAATATATTTAAATGATCTATTTTTTATCTATATCAAATAAAATATATAAATATATCAATTTATATTTATATTTAATCTATCTAATCTTTTTATGAAAACTATCAATTTTTTTTATATTTATATCTACTTCTTAATAAATAATTTATTAAAAAATTTAAAAATATATATATATTAAAAAAGCTAACCAAACATATAATTTACTAACAATTTACTTAATTTTATGATATAAAAGAATCAACTTATTAGTATTAGATAGTGTTAATATTAATTTTATAATATAATGTTTTTCTAAATCTACAATAGAATAAATTTTATAAAAAAGATAATAAAAATAGTAAAAATATTTAATACGTATTAAATTGAAAACTAGAAAACTAAATATTAAATAAACTTTTCGTTTAAAATTCAAGTATCAAATTTGGTATATTAACAATTGCGTGGATGAAATAACCTTGTAAAGCTTGTTTCTTAAAATAAAGTTTATAAAGATCTTCTTCCCTCGTCTTTTATTTTTTTCTTTTTTCATTTTTTTCAATCCCCCACAAACCTAACAAAAAGGGCTCAATTCCCTGAATTATCAGGAGCAAAACATTAGAAACAAAATGAAAATCCAAAGGGAAAGGGCAAGGAACACACTTAGACATTACATACATACATTATACATAATGATCACAAATCAAATTTAAAGGATAAAACAAAATTACAAATTATGAATTTCATGGGTTGAAAAAAGCAGTCCCACACTTGCATTTCCATCCTTCAGGCTCATAATTCGTATATTCAACTCTGACAAAATCCGAGGTTGCTGGGATTTGAAAGGCATCACATGGCACACACCCTCGACATTTATGTGCACAATTTGGTGGTCTTGACCCCAATCTACTTAGTTTCCGACAGTGATAAATCTCCTCAGTTTGAAGTTTTTTACCTTTTCCACCTTGACCCTTTTGGATCTTTAAATAAAAACAATAGAAAAACGATGGAAATTAGTATTCGAATTATAAAATAAGGAGTGGAATTCAAAATATATATAAATAAATAGAAGCGTTAATGTAGTTTCATAAGTTTCTAAGGACAATACACGTTATTTACCCCGAAGTACCTGTTCTTCAGAGTCCATGTGATGAAAAGGCTTTTGGACATGGGAAAGTGAGGCTGTTTTGACCAAGGATAGAATATTAGTAATTGCTAATAAGAAAGAAACAGAAACTAGATAATATAAGAAAATGAGATTTGTGTAAAAAAGAACGTGCTTAAAACGCAAGAAGGACGAGAGGAAAAGAAATATGAGCATGCAAATAAAAAAGAACTGATGGTGCCTAATGTTACCTTTTTGAGGAGCACCAAAAGGACTAGTCGTGACCGAAACACACGCTATTATCTTCAGGGCTGCTAGGAGCAATAAGGAGTAACACAATCTTCTCTTCATGCTGCTTTGGAATTACTAATAATGATGATAATGATGAAGAGATGGAGTGGAGTAGGTACTTATCATCCAGGAACTTGAAGAAGAAGACAAAAAAATTAAGATTTGTCTGAGGCCATATAGTGAAGTAAAACAGGCTGGAGGATGCCTGAGCCTGTGGACAAGATATAACAAGGCAAAGGCAAGAAGATGTGAGTGAAGATACAGTAAAAACTGAATTATAAATGGAAGCTTTCAGTTATGTCAGATGACTTATTGGCCTAAATCTGTCACTCAGCCTGTCAACCAGCAGCTTTTTTTGGAAACTTGGGACTTGGATGGATGCACAAGCTTCTAGTTCAAGTGATTTGGCTTCTTGTCAATTAGATATTATATTCCTTTTGGCATCAGTTTCTTACTTCTTTTTTCCCTCACAACATGACAACCGCTCGGTTGCGCGAGCCTAAAATTGTACAAGAGAAGTTTGCATGCCCGAGGCCCAATAATTATATATGATATTTAAGTTTTGATAAAATATAATTAAATATTTAAGTTTAAAAATTAATTAATTTAATAATAAATTTTAAAATTGATTAATTTGATATTAAAAAATTTTTAAATTGATCAATTTAATACCTGAAAGAACTTGTTAGAAATATTATTGACATGTACAAAAAAATTTTTTAGATACTAAATTGATCAATTTCAAAATTTATATACTTAATTCCATGTTTTGTTAAAATTTACCATTGGTCGCATTAATCCAAAGGAAAATATTTCATATTCGGTATTATTGAAGATTTTTATTGTATATTTTTACATTATATAAAATAATAGTATATATGAAATATGATTATTGTATCATTATACAATGTATTACATTGAGAGATGCGCATCAACATTTGTTTATAATATTAAAAATATTTTTTAAACCACTTAAAACATGAATCTTTATTTAATTTACATTCCACCTTGTCAATAGTCACAGCCACAACTGTGTTTCAAATTAGTTTGGCAGCTCCATTCATGACAAATTGAACTGGTTTTGTGAAATGTAACCGAGAGTCCTTAAGATTGATCACACTTTACAAAAGTCAAGTGTATGAAAAAACATAATTTTTTTTTTCCATCAAGCATATTAACAAGTGCATTAAAGACATCTATCGACATTTATAACATTTGTTATAATAATAGGTGAGCATGTAACCATAAATTTAGATTTCAAAAATTTTGAACTAAAACATATACCACCCTAGATCTTCTACCTCATAGAATCTCACACCACACTATTCTGAATTTGTTTATTTAGTTTAAATATTATATCATTAATTTTATAAACCATAATATTAAAGTTGTAAGTTAATGACACTTCCAAAAATAATTTTTTAATTGATGCAAACATATTGAATTTCCTCTAAATACACAAATTAACAAAAATGGCGACTTTAGACCGCATCATCTGACTTAACAAAGATGGGATGGGGTTAGTTAGTAGAATTCTAAAATTGAATCCCACCTTCTGTCAATTTTCATTAATTTATTCTCTCATGTTGTCATGTCTGATTAATAGTTCAAATTACAAGTAAAAATATGATATCACTATGTATTTTAATAATCTATATAGTTTCTGTTTGAGGTATTTTGAGGCTTCGTTTTTTTTTATAGCTGTTTAGTTTGACTGTTTGGAAAAACAGTTTTAAGGCCTATTTTCAACGGATTTTGGTTTTTGGTGTTGGTAAAAGTATTACAAACGCTTAAAGTCAAACTTTAATTAAATTATGTATGTTCGTTGATTTGATCAAATACATAGGCCACTTGTGGTTTATCATCGTTTGTCCTTGTATGCAATAATTTGCACTAAGTGTTTTTGCTCGATTCTTATTTTTTAAGTTGAGGACGATGATGTGATTTGTATGAGTTTTTTAGGTATTGTTTATACTTTGCTAAGGGGCTTAATAATGCTAGTTAGTTATGTGGAAAGCATTTTATCATTTTGATTTCTAAGCGAGATGAATGGCTATGGCTATGTGTTAGATTTTTTAGAGCTTTGTTAGCTTGTGGAACTTTGGTGTTTATATAACCTTTATATTGATAAACAAATTTTATATGATTTAGTAGATTGAGTTACTTGAGTATTTGTGAGGATTTCATGTGGATTCAAATGATTCACTAGGTTTCAAAGGATTATATACTTGAGCTTTGGTATATCCTCGAGCATATGACAGGAATCATATAAAATTAGAGATCTTCTTTCATTGAGATATACATTCTTTCGTACTGAGTACTAAAGATGTAAATGAATAAATCAATTGATAAACTAATCGTGTTTGATTTGAGAATAGTTGAGTCAAACTCCATATATTCAGCTTGATTAGCTCACGATCCTAGTTAAACTCTATCAAGCTCAAGCTTAAGCTTAGTTGAGCTTTATCTAGCTCGAATTGAGTATAAATGTTAATTAAATTTGAATCAAGTTTGTGTATTAATGTTATTTTAATTAAAAATTATATTTATATTAAATTGAGCCATATAAATTTAATCGACTTGAGTTTGAATTTATATTGTGTTACATCGAGTCAAACTTGAGTTTAGAATTTTAAGCTCAGTTGACCTTTAGCCGAGCTCTAATTTCAAAATCTTGAGTCGAGCTTAAGTTTATTAGTAATGTACTATCTTGACTCGTTTGCGTGTAGCCCTGCCTTGCACCTCTATTTCATATATTAAATAGTTAACACATTAGGAAAATGAAAGAGATTAATGCTTCGCTTGTTTTAAGGAAAATAATATATTTTTAAATATTTGGATAATTTTTATAAAATAGTTTTTCTTGGTTTGGATAACTTAAAGTTTAACTAATATACTTTAAGTATAAAAGATAAAAAATATATTATAATAGAACTAAATCACCTTAAAGGAAATTTATTAAAAAATAATAATAAATATCTTTGAATAGTAAATAATTGGTAGATAAGCTTGCAAATCAATGAAAAATGACTTATACTTTTATATCCTAGAAGTAATTTTCTCAAAAATAAGCTATAAATGAATTAATGTTTTTCAAAAGAAGGAAAAATATTATTTACTAATTGTTCCATTTTTTTCTTAAATAAATATGGGAAAATAAGAAGATATTACGATCAAAACAAATGGAGCTAAAAGAAATAGAAACTGAAATAAAAAGGAAAAAAGAATTGTTTGGATAAAGAGGAAGTAAGAAGGAATAATTATGCGTGGAAAGCTAATTAGATATATTTCGGGCATGTTAAAGTAGCAAGATGTTCGTAAATTTTTAAGATATGTTTTATGTGTATAAGTTTTTAAGTTATTTAATGCATTTTTCTTGCACATTTTCATAATACTACTGGAGAGAGTACCCTTTCAAGCGATGCATAGAATTTTTTATGAATAAAATTTCTTTCTTAAATTTTTTTCTCACAAAGAAAGAAAACGATTTTTTTTTTTAAACAATACCTTCACTCCTATTTTTCCGTATCTAAGCACTGTAATTTAAGCGTGACGTAAATATGACCGACAACAGGAATTATAATTATGATCCAATGCCTGCAAAGTTGAAAGTAATCAACTAACATCTAAATTTTCCCTCTTTCTCGCGGTCCTCTTTTATTTAACAAAAAATTTTGAGGATAAAAAAGCTCTTCGCAATTCATAGAGAACAGCTAAACTTAATTTACCTTTAGGTTGGGCCCGTCAATGTCACGGTGTCTGCAAGTAATGTCAATTTTTGACAAGGGAGGAGTTTAGCTTTGAATGAAATGATTTCTCACTGTGTGGTTCTACTGCTTTCGTACAAATTTTGGTTTTGCTCCTTACTGATGCGGGCCGTCCTTTTCTGTTGGGAGTTGGGGACGAACAGTATGTACTTCCCTTCACATTCAGTGTTGGAATTCGGAATGATTTTTATAATATTGCCCTCTTTCTTCAAATTTAGTTGTGTTTTATGTCTTGTTTCAACGTTTCAAATGATACATTAATGTCGCAAGTATCTTCTGTAGCATTACTAAAGCCTGTGTCTAGCAACTAGCATCCATGATCCCTCTGATAGAAACTTATATTTATTCATATCGGGATATACAAATAAATATTACATAAATAAAAATAAAATATTTATTGATATAATTATAAAATTAAATTTATCAATAAAATCTAATTTTAATAAAATTTGATCGCATGACAGACACATAATGAAATATGAAAAGTCACAAATCCCTATATATTTTTTTCGTTCATTTTTCAAAAAAAAAAAACCTTAAACCTAGATTCTTATCCTCTAAGAGTTTATAGCCGCAAAAGGATTCAAAAGTCTATATCAGGTAACTGAATCACTTTTTATTTTATTTTATTTTAGATCTCATAAATTATTAGATTTTTTAGGATTTGTTTGTTGAATTTGAGATAGAATTGGAAGACATGCATATTGGGTTTGGAGATTTGGTTCTATTGGTCAAAGAGATCTTGGAAGATTGGATTCAAGTAATCAAAATCATATCTTTCCTTTAGAGTTTTTCAATCTATGAATTATCTTAGGATTTTCTTTTGTCTTGAAGGAGAATTAGAGAAATGGTTCTAATTTTCTTGGAGATCTAAATAGTGGGTGTTTAAGGAAGATTGAGGGTCAGATCAGATAATTGAATAATCATTTTTCCTTTAAGATATGTAATTTTATAGCTCCTTAAAATTTCCTGTTGTTTGAAGGGAGATTTGAAAAAATCATGATTATCTGTAGATCTGGTTTTGGTGTTAAAATGATTTAGAATTAAATTTAGATAAGTATTTTAAAGTTTTAATGATTTTATAAAAATGGTAGTTGTTGATTTCTGGTATATTTGGTGTTGAATGAAATTCTAGGGTTTGGAGAAGTAGTTGAGGAGTTTTGTTGAATTGAAGGATTTTGGTGTTGTGATTAAGGAAAAATGTATAGATTTGATATTATGTTGAAATTTGGGTTTTAGATATGAATGGATTTAGGTTTATCTGATGCGATGTATTTTGAATTTTATCTATTCATGTTATCAGGTTCTATTGAATTAGGAGTTGTGTTATAAAAATAGATTCGGGTGATTTAGAATACTGTTCCCGAATTTGATACAGGTACAACCTTACCTTGTTTGTTGTATGTGTTTGTAGATTTAGATCTGTTTGTTGTGTGTGTAGGATTAGAATATCAAATTAATCTAATTCTATATAACATATAAAATTATTTTATCGCTTGTATTTGGCTTTGGTTAGTAAAGACCACACAGAGTGTGATACTAATGAGACACTTTGATGATCTATGTGTGAGGTTGTCTTGAGTGAACTCGTGCATAAAAATGATTCCGATATATTAGGTTTTGGCAGATGCTGCGGTATGTGGATGATTCTCCAACATCAATATATTTATAATTATCTATTTTCTATATTGATTGTTTTTCAAGGATCATGAGAAACACCAAGTTTGAACCTATAGTACTATAGTTTTAAATTGTGTTTGCTGATTAATTAAATATAATAAATTGTGTTCGTTGCATTATGATTAGTTGCATGAATACATATATATTTATGTGGTGTAGCATTTGCATTTTGTTTGTGATTTGACGTACTAGGTGTTTTTCCTCGTTCTTTTATTATTTTCAGGATCAGGTGAGGATCTGGTTATGTATGACATATCAGGATATGACATTTATGTGGATGAGGAAGAGGACGCTAGTGGAGTAGACCATCCTGCTGACATTTAAGATGTTATAGATCTTAAAGATAGACTTGGAAGATGATGTTAAGTTTTGAAATTTTACTTTTTATAAACTTTGATATTGTTATAAGTTTTATTTGAGTTTTTGATTATTAGTTATGTTGCCTTTAATTATATGCCAAAAAGGTGTTTTCTTCAAATGATTTGTTTTATGAGATAACTTAAACATGTATCCTTTATGAGAGATTATGAAGTTTTGTATTGTGTATACTTGTGGTTTGATTTTTAGCCTTGGCGTGTTCTTAAAATAGAAGGACATGTGGTGAGTTATAATGTCCTTATTTTAAGGCGTTACACATACCATCTGTACGACTAAGTTCTCTCCTTTTGTTCATAAATCAAGAGAAAAATTAACAGAGATTTCATTCATGATTATAAACCGGTTAAATTACTCACGAACTATTTGAATTTGGTATGATTTGAACTCGATTTATAAATAAGAGCAATTTAAGTTTACAAAATTAATTCATCTAAACAAATTGTTATTAAACTCCCACTAAACTCATAGGCGTGCTCGTTTAAGCCTTTATCTAAGCATACAAGTTTTATATATACTATATACAATAAATATAATTAAAATTAAAACCAAATTCCAATATCATATATATATTTATTTTATCTGTTTAGTTTTCTACGTTTAATTTTATCTCATATGTAGGGTTTCAAATCAATTAAATTGCTCATGAGTTGTTTATAATGTGGCTAATTTTAAGTGCAACTTTAATTGAATTCCTTTTGTAGATAAGTTAAATACAAAATAAAGCTTATTTTAACCAAACAGCATGAGCTTGAGTTTATAAATTGCAAACTTAGTAAAACTCGATTAGACTTAAGTTTATCAAATTTTTAAACGAGTTGAACCTAAACATTCCAAAAACTTAGCTTGGTTTAATATGCTTGTAGCCCTATTGTAAAACACAAATACAAATATGTTAACACTATATTTGGGTTGGGGAAAAATCGGATAGGTAAAAAACCAGAGAGGAGACAATTCATTTCCCATATTTGAAAAATAAAGGCAAAATTTTGAAAGAAGGATCTATAGATTTTATGGATCCTAGAAAAACACTCTCTCTCTCTCTCTCTATATATATATATATATATATATGGGATAAATGCATAAGAAGTACTTGTACTTGTGATTTTTAGCATTTTAGTATTTAAACTTTCAACTTTAGTAATTTAGTACTTATAGTTTCAATTCAGTGTCTCCATTAATGGAAAGTTAATTCCATTACACGCATTTTAATGCCTATACTTTAGTTTTATTTGAATTTTCATATTTATACTTTAATTTTCATATACTTTAGTATCTATTTACTAATTAATTTATTAAAATTAATATTTTACTTTTCTTAAGTGATGTATTATTTTAAAATTTAAAAGAAAGTTATGTATTAATTTACTGAAAATTAATTTTAGATTTTTAATTGATATATTATTGTGAGAAATGAAAATAAAATTATTTATATATGATAAGTTTAATCGTAGATAATTCATTGCATGCAATGCTCAATTTTTATAAAATCTTATATCACTAAAAAAGCTATCAATATCAATTTTATTTGAAAGGGTAAATTTTAAATTTGATGTTTAAACTTTACATAAAAATTTAATTTAGCACTTAAGCTCCGAAGTAGTCAATTTAATACTCAATCAAAATTTTTTATGACTATTTTTATTACTTCCTTAATATTATTTGCTCTGTTTGTGGATATAAAGCACATATCATATTATTGAATTTTTACTAATATGTCAAACATCATTTAATACCTATAGTGTATCTTTTACAATAGGAAACAGATCAAATATTGTTAATGAGATAGTAAAAAAAGTTATGAAATCTTTGATTATATATTAAATTGACTACTTTGAATTTTAGGTATCTAATTAAACTTTTGTATAACATTAATATGCTAAATTTGACATTTTTCATATTTGGAAATAACATCTTACTATGTGTTATGAGATAACATAAACTTGCAAAATTTCAAAAAAGTTATTATTTGTAAATCATGTGTCATTTTCCTTATAATATAAATTTTTAAACTTGTTGTATATAGTAATATTTTTTAGATTTTTTTAGTGTCGTTAAAAAACCTTATGAAATTGTTCAATAAGTCTCTCATTGATCTTGAGATTGATGGATTTATATTAATTGACTCATGTGCCTAGATTGAGGGATGGTTTTTTTAACAATCTCATAAATAATTTTTGAGGACACTACAAAAGAAAATCTAAATAAATATTATAATATATAAAGATATATTATTCAACAAATTTGAAAATTCATGTTATAAGGCAAATGGCACTTGATTTATAAATTATAACATTTTTCAAATTTTATCTGCTCTATTTTATCTTAAAACACATAGTAAGATCTTATTTTTGAATAAAATTAATGTTGAGAGTTTTCTAGTAATATAAGATTTTATGAAAATCGAGTATTACATGTGAAAAATTATTTACGATCAAATTTATCATATATAATAATTTTCTTTTTTACTTCTAAAATAATAGATCATTTAAAATTAATTTCAATAAGTTAATATATAACTTTAATTTTTAAAATAATATACCACTTAAGAAAAGTAAAATATTTATTTTTAATAAATTAATTAGTAAATAAACACTAAACTGCATCAAAATTAAAGTATAAATACTAAAATGTAAACAAGTATAAAGACATTAACTTTTCCATTAAAGGAGACGATAAATTAAAACTGTAGGTGCTATATCTCTAAATTGCAAGCTTAAATGCTAAATTATCAAAAAGCAAAAGTATTTGCATTTATGGTGCCTTTATCCCTATATATATATATATATATAAATAGTTTGGAAAGAATATATATCTAATTACTCAAATACTCTTATGCTCAAAAGGTGTTTTTAAATTCTAAAGATAAGGATATTTTAGCAAGTTAGATAGAAATTAATTATCTTTCTATTCACAAATATTCTTTTCTATATATTTTTGTCCTGTACAAATTAATATTTTTCTTTTATATATATGTATATTTTTTTTTCTTTCCTTTCGCTTACATTTCCTTCCATTTAATCCAAAAGTAGTCCAAATGACTTACTAGAAACATATATAATTTAACTAAATGTAAAAACAAACGTAAAAAAGTCTCTGCCAATTCCCTTTACAGATAAATTCATTGAAATCAAAACACAACGCCGCCCCCCCACCCCCCCCTCCAAAGCTGTGGTTAAATGAGTTAACATCACGTCAACTGAAACTTGAAGCCTTGAACGGGTTGATTTAGCATGTAAGACCTGAAGCTAGACATTTTGCGGAGGCGGTTGGACTCCGGGTTAGGTCCAAATTATATGGATTCGTAAACTATCCCGTTGAGGAGACGGGACGAGTTGAATCCATTCTTTTTTAAATGTTATATTAAAATTTTAATTATTTTATTTATTTATTTTAATAAGTGACTCGTTCAGATTTGTTGGGTCTACAAGTCTAACTAATAAACCTACTTAAGGCTCCTGAACCGCAGTAGGATATGTTTGACGAATTCGATTAGATCCAGAGAGCTGTTCATCCGAACCCACCTTTTATATGGATGTAATCGGAGCGGGTTGTTATAGTATACCAGACCGCTCGCCCTGCTAAAAACCTTATAGGGTTTAGAATCATACTCATAAACTTAGTATAATTAAAAAAAATTAAAAATTTTAGTTTGAGGAATCTACTTATTCATTAATTAAATGATATTTTTCGTATAATCCTTTTGTTATTAATGTATTGAGTCATATGATATGATATAAATAACTCTACTTATTCTCATGATTCTTTTTTTCTAATTATTTTTCCCAGCATGTACAATTACTAATATCGAATTCTTAAAATCGGGTCGAGTTCAGATTCTAAATGACCTATTCCATTTGCATCCCTAACCTTTTGGCAATAGTCAATAGAAAGAAAATAATAAACAAAATAAAAAAGTAAAAATTGCTCGTATATAATATGATGGTTCGAAAGTGAACGCTGCTCCCCTTATTTGGTCGTCATGTGTTCGGTTTCCGTACGTCTAGAACCTATTTGATAGAAGTAATAAATAATATTGAAAAACAATAATAAAATGAAACCTATGGACATTCATTGGAAGTTTTGTAGCCATTGATGGACTTCCTACTACTACGTTGTCCTCAAAATGGATCACACCATACACTTACTACTTTCTAATGTGTAATCCCATGGAGTAGATTGTCAACCTATTATCAAACCCTTGAAACGATGGTAGGAATTAATATAATATAAATTTCCATAATTTAAAAAATCAGAGGTTTCCACTCACTAATAAAAAACAAAGAGAATATGATTGAACCTCACCTAAAAAGATAATACAAATTAATCTTTTATTCATATTATCCAAAGTGCCACTAAAGGTGACATTTGATAATGTATATAATGGGCAATAATTAGGGATAAACCAAGAGGGGGCTGATAAGGCCCCAAACCCCTTATTCAGAAAAGCTGTAATTAATATAATATATTTAAATAATAAAAAATATGTATTATATTTATATCCATTATGATTCTTCTCTGTCACTAGTAATAACCTACATTTTGGATAGACTTATAAACTATCAAGCCATCCCTTTTTTCATTCATTTTTGTTTATTGTCATCTTTTTATTCTTTTTTTTCTTTTTAAACATGTTTGGCTTGAAGAAAGGAAAAGGAAGTGGATGAATTGGAAGAGAAAATTTTACTCCTCCCTTGTTAAGGAAAAAAAAAAAAAAGGAGAAAGGGATGGATTTGAAAAAAAAGTTTTCTCTTGACTACTAAAAACAATTCTCTTTAATTTGGAGAGACTTGAAAGTGGAATTTTTTGAATAGACAAATATATTTTTAAATGCACAATTTTAAAATATAAGAGATTTCATGGAAGTTTAACAAAATTTAGACTATTAACTTTCCTTTTACTTTCTTTTCTCCTTTATCCATATAACAAAAATTATTATTTTCTTTCATTGTTTTCCTTTTTAATTTTGATTCACTTTTCTTCTCTTGTAATCCTTTCCATCATTCCAACCTCACACTATGTTTGGAATAAGGGCAAGAATTAGAGAGGAAAGGAAAGAATTAAAGAGGAAAAAAATGAAAGGAAAAATTATAAATTCATTTGTTTGGATAAGGAGTGAAAGAAAGAGGAATGAAAGTAAGTAGTATATATATTTTATTTTATTTTTAAATACCATAAATGCCCTTATAATTCAAGTTGTGCATTGTTTTAAGGGTTTAATTGTCTTTTTCATTTATATTCCTCCAATTCTCTCCAAGTTGTTAAGAATCAGTGTCAATGGACTCATAAGAAAGTTTTTTTCCCCAAATCCAATCTTTTCCCCTTTGCTTCCTTTTCCAAATAAGAGAAAGGCAAAATTTTTCTATCTAATACATTCCCACCCCTGCCACCAAGTGCATTTTTCTTTAATAGAAGTGGTAAAATGCACATTAGAGTTAGATTCAATTCACACCGACGATCAATATAGATTTTCATTTTTAGAGCATGTATAGTCAAACCTCATAGTAATTTTCAATTTTAAGGGTATTTTAGTGTTGCATGCCTCTCAAAGTTCAAAGGAATTGAAATTTACTTATCATTGAACTTGATATCATTTGAATTAGCACATAAATTCCTCTCCAAAAAAGATTACTAGCTAGTAAGCAATATAGAATTAAAGAAATTACTTGTACTCTTCCCTATTAACCGTGGAATGTATAAAAAATCATGGAACTAAAATTATGATACAACAAATTAATATGCAAATTATATATATATTGCTGCATTGTTTTTATTAGTCCATGAGACTTGAAATCCAGGTAGTCACTGTTTTCCGTCCACTACTAAATCTACTTCTTCCCCATTTCTTTTCTTCTTTAAATAAAGAAAAAACAATTTTTTTTCCTTCCAATTCCTCTCCTTCCTTTTCTTTCCTTCAATTCAAACGTAATGTAAGAGTCTCGGCCGCCTACATGCATCCAAGGTCGAAGTGCTTAACGATCCTATACATATCTTGGGCTTCTAAGTGGAGCTTGCATAGCCATTGGTAGAGAAAAATGATGATAAGCATAGATGGCATTGATAGACAAGAAAAAATAGCACGGGATGACTCTTCTTCTTCAACATAAAACAACACATTTGCTATTATGTAAAGATTGAGATCTTTATTGTGAAGTAATTCATCACATTGCACAAAGTTGTGGCGGCTAATGTTGAGAATAAGATTTCCCAAGATACCATTATATATCTTGAACACCAAGTAGATGCATTGTAAATTGAGAAATTATAAGTAAGGACAACTAATTGGTTAATTATAGGGACGGACTTAGAACGGAGCCTATAAAGGCCTCCACTCCCTTCGCTTAGAAAAAACACTTCATCGATTATAATATATTTAAATAAAAAAAAAACAAATATGTGTTTATATTAGATTTGCAATAAAGCAACCTTGGCCCCAATAATGTAGTTCCACATCCATCCCTAACTAATAACTTAGTATCCATTTTTAAGAATATAGAAAAAAATAGAACTGTAACTCTATCAATTATGGTCATATATAATCCAACCACGCATTTTCAAATAGTATAAAATATCTAATAAAGAAAGTTTTTTCAGTGGATTAAAAACAAATTACATAGAAAAAAACCAGTTTGGACAAGCTAGTCAGATGCTTGTAAGGCATCATAAGAATTACAAACAAAATAAAAAGCAAAAGCTAAACGACATAGCAAAGATGAGGTAAACAAGTCCTGGAGTTATGCGTGTTTTTACCCATCTTCCAAAGCGATCCTTGCTACTTGATCAGCCAAGGAATTGGTCTCTTAGGGGGCATAGAGAATCCTGGCTCCCACTATGGTAGAAAGCTTAACCTTGCAAAAAAAAAAAAGTACTACAATTATAAGTTACTTGCATCCTGTAAGTTAGATTCAACTACCACATTTAAAATGTTTCTCTTAGCAACTAAAGTTAAAGGCTTCTAAGATCACTAGGAGTTCTGCTTCAAGGGTGAAGCCTGGGCTATTTTTTTGCATAACCCAGTGATAACAACGCCTTGCAAATTCTGGCAAATACTGCCTATGTATACTTTTTTGAGCTTACTGGAACAATAAGCTCGACAGTTGAACTTTTTCCAACTAGGAGGTGGTGAGGATTAGGTTTGAAATAAGGTTAACCTGCAGAGGAGAGGGAGTTTACTGTGAATGCATCACCCACCACTCTGAAGCTCTAACTCGAGCTACGAGCTGCCAGTCTTGGCGCTATTTAGTATACATCTTTCTATTCCTCTAAAGCCAGATCTCTCATATGTAGGAGATGAATAAACATTGCCATGTGGTAGATTTCTTCTTCAT
Source organism: Combretum micranthum (assembly GCA_024138025.1). Classification (NCBI taxonomy): domain Eukaryota; kingdom Viridiplantae; phylum Streptophyta; class Magnoliopsida; order Myrtales; family Combretaceae; genus Combretum; species Combretum micranthum. The sequence goes on from JAMXBD010001514.1 coordinate 237,424, forward strand.
TTTGCTAGGTGTTTAGGTTAGCATTATGTTTATTCTAGTCATGAAAGCTAAAATAGAAGAGGAAAACGTGGGGGGAAGGGGGAGGTTCTACCACCAAGCTTGTGTGACTTAGCAGTTTCTAAAAAGATGTTAAGTGGTTTCTTGACTCTCTTCACATAAAGGACATAGGGTGTCAAGTTGGATTCCTCTCTTTTCCAGGTTTGACCTAATGGGGATGCATCATGTAGAAGTTTCTAGAGGAAGCTTTGTATTTTAGGGTAACAAAGGGTCTTCTAAACCTATTCCTAGTCAGATTCTCCTCTTTCGATTGTTGCTAGAGATGTATATATGTGTTTCACTTCCATGTTGTGATTTTTTCCAGAACTCTAAGATTCTCTCTTCTCTTCTAGGGTTCCCTATTGGAGGAAAATATTCCCAAGTCTATTGTCTATGAATTGGTCGATAGGGTATTGGATAACATCTTCATTCCAAGCGCCTACTGAGACCCAAGCATCCTTTAGAGAAACATCCTAGGAATTCTTTAGGAAAGGTCCCCGGAGCCATGATGAGAGTGGACCCGATTTAGTCCACTTGTCATCTAGAAGGCAACATCTATGTCGATTTTTTAGGAAACCGATTTTTCTTGTTCCAGGAATTCATTAACTTTTCGGAGGGTTTTCATTAGTTGTAACCCATTTTTCACGGATCCCCATTTCTTCTATTTTCTAGTTTCTTTTGGAAGATGCCTTTCCATCTAAAACTTCTGCTTTGAATTTTCCATGCTAGTTTGATTAGCCAGGCTTTGTTGCGCCTTTGGATGTCCATGATACCTAACCCTCTTTCTTTTCTATGTTTCTTTAACTTTCTCCATTCTATCTAGATTTTCTCATGTTTATCTTTTAAAGAGCCCTAAATGAAACATCTATAATGCTTTTCTATCTCATTTGAGGTTCCTTTTGGTAAAGGTAGAAGTCGGGCATAGTACTTGATTACTCTTTCAAATTCGTGGAGATGACTAGCCATTTTCAATCTAAGCTTAAGTACTTAGCCTTCTAACCTGCTAATTTTGTTTTGAGTTTTTGGAGGATAAATTCAAGGTCCAATGCTCTTAAAGGGCCATTTATCTTAATTAGGAGGCCAAGGTATTTACCCAATTTTGTTTCTCTAGTCAATGCAGAGGATGCTAAAGATATTTGCTCTTTCCTTGGCTGTAACATTCAAGGCATAGAGTATGGCTGATTTATCCCTGCTTTGCTTTTGTTCATAATATTTGGGTATTATGTATGGTCGAGAGATTTGACATACTTAATATTTGGGTTGAGTGGGTTGGGTTTTTACAAACAGATATAGATATTGAACTGATACCGATGAAAAATCAAAAGTTTTACTTATAAACTTATCAAATCGAATCGATACTAAACTGATACCGAACCAACACTAATCTGATAGTTTGATTCATTGGAACACTTTGCCCTAAATAGAAAAAAAAGATATTCTTATGAATTGATACGTCAATAAAAAACATTTAACAATAGAAGCTTTTTAAATTAACTTAATCTAGTTGACACTTGATAAGTTACAATTGCAATTGATGTTGCCATACATCCAATATCTGATTTTTTAGGTTATTTTTTAAAGGAATTATTTATAAATATTGGTTTCGCATCATAAGAATTGAAATTTTCAAATGGATGTCAATATATATGAAAAGACGATTTTGAGAATGAATATAATAATATAAAATATAATAATAACTAACAATAATACTCCAGCTCATTAAAATTGAAATACGAGATATTGTGATTTGACCTTTTCACCCACAACCTTCTTCTTTTTACCATTTCTTAAGGCCTACTAATCTACCAAAGTTTCCTTAACAACATCTTATGGTGGCCATAGTTGTTATAATTGTGATTTTGCATGTACACAGACTCTTCTAAGCTAAATCCTACATAAAACATTCAAAAGTAAAATCCAATGATTTTAACTGAGTCTACGCACAAAAATTCACATTTTAATTGAATTTACCTATTTCATGTGTTTGAGTCAAATACGTTATAATAGACATCGGTTGTAAACCTCTGATTTTTTCACAATTCTTAGAAAATAATCTTAGAAGTTAAACACCAAAACTGAGACCTTGAAAATCGATCCAAGTTAAAACCAAATTCTAAATAAATCAAATGCGAAAATTTTTAACCTCAAGAAAAAGAGAACCGTCAAAAAAAACCTAACAATCGTTTGATTCAACATCCGTATGCCAACCAAATCACTATTTGATCCTTAACAAGCAAATTAATATGATATATCCAAATAATGCTCGACGAAAAAATATTAAAACCTTAAATCCTTCAGTGAATTTTAGAACAAAAATTTCAATTACCACCAAAAGTTAAACAATCAACCCATAACCTTAAACTCGATTAAACAATCCTGGGAACGAAAAATATAAAATAAATCATAAATAAATGAAATAAAACATAAATGTTGAACCAAAATTATAACATAGTCAAAAACCCCAAAATTTTAAGATCTTACAAATAAATCAACAAACTGAAGGCCAAAACGGAACCCTAAAACCATCAAATCTACAATAAACTCTAGTGTTTGGATCTGACAATCCCGCGCTCTTAAACCTAAAAACAGAACTGAAGTAATTGTTGATAATAGTTCGTAATAATATAGGAAAGCTTAAAAATATTAAATTCGTAATTTTCTAGTGTCTTTCGAATCCGAACGAGATCAGTTTTCGAAAATCATGCCTCGATACATCGGATAGTAAAAATATTCTGATGACACCATAGATTCTTATTAATACAAGGATTTTAAAAATATCAGTTTCATAATTTTTCGATAACTAAAAATATCAGATATCGCATTAGTACACTATTTCTTTATTACCGGTATTAATTTTATAGTCTACTATTCATAGTATATTTTACTATTCATTACTATTCATCTATTTTTATTTTTTCTACTACCTATTGTTACTACTTATATATCTATTTTTTCCTTTTTATTTTTCCCATACAACTTTATTTCACATCATACTTTACATAATATTACTTTTCATTACAAAAATGAATTTTTCTCTTACAATTCCTCCCTCCCTCTCTTCCATGCTATCCACTTCGCCTTTGTCTTTCCCCCCATTTCTTTTTTTTTTCCATTTATTTAAATTACTCATAATCCCCTCTACATTTATCTATAAATACCTCATTTCCCTCCATTTTACATACTCATTTTACACATCAAACTCATTCAAAATTTCTCCACAAATATTCTCTACCCAAATTCTTTCTAACCAATTATTTCCAACATTCTTCTCTACACAAAAACCATTTACCACAAATTACTACTCACATAATTTTACAACCATCATCTTCTTCCTTCAACATAAACACACATTTAGGTAAAGATTTCTAACCATTTATTTTCCCATGTCATGTAACTTAACATGATTATGGTTGCTTCTTAAAAGCTCATATGAGTTGTAGAAGCAACAACATGTTCATGTTTTATTTTTGCACTTGCCAAAATTTTCAATTTTATTATATTGTTACTATGATGATATTATGTTGATATTATTATTATTATTATGCTCCTAACTTAACCTTATATATATTATTATTATCTTTATGTATATATATTTTTTTCTTAGAGCCTAAATGCTCACTAACTTTTACTAACTTGCTTTTAATCTTATTGCCTTTTTTTTTCTTTGTTTTTCTTTTTCTTTTTCTTTTTTGGATTAGTTTATTCTTAGTCTCGGGTTGCCTTGATGAAGTTAAGGCTCCCAATACTTGACCGGGTTACCTTAATGAAGTTAAAGTTCCTAATACTTGATATTATTATCTTGTTTATTATTTGCTTTTTATATATTTCCTATATTTTCATCATTTTTATACTACATGCTCATATACATGCATCATCATAATGATATTATCTCAACAAAATTTAAAGTAGAAATTTTCTTTAATGAAAAAAATGACACCAAACTTTTTTAATGTATATATATCCTTACTACTAAATCAAGGTTTTGTTATCACCCACATTGGAAAAATTATTTCTATAACTTCTTTTTAAACCCACTAAGACTTTTCTTAAATAACAATGAAAATGATTTCCTCCAAGAAGTTAACCAATAAAATAAATATTTTCTTCTATTATGATAAGTCACATAAAGATTATTAAAACTTAGTATTAATAATTCTTCGATAAGCAAATTTTTTGCAAAAAGTTTACTCGTAGGATTTTACCAGCTCCATAATAAAAAGTAATAACTAGACTAAGTTTTATGGGTTAAGATAAAATCAACTCACTAAATTATAAACTCACTTATAAAAATAGAGGTTGCTAGGTTTCTAAATGATAAACCATTTTCAAAGAAATAAAAAGGATATAAACATGATAAGTTATAAAAAAACAATAGATATTATAAAAAAACTTAAGAAAATATTGAAACATGATTTCATTCCTAGTAAAATTGGTTAAAGAGTTAAAAGACCAAGTTTTAGAAATTAAGTTTATTTTCAAAGAAGATGGAAAATGAAAATATAAGGAGAAAAAGACTTGTTTATCAAAGCCAAATTTTTTTAAAGGAAAATATACACAACTCAAATTATTATAAGTTATCAACAACTTAAAAAAACTCTTGAAAACTTTATTTTTATCATTAAAAGTAAAATTTGTAGAAGACCAAAGCTAAGAGAAAATTTATTTATTTTATAAAAGAAATTGGAAAACAAAATAAGAATATACTTATTTATAATAACCCAAGAAATTGTAAAGCTCTCACAACGCTTAGGAAAGAAATTGCTAAGATGCAAGTTTTCAACCCTGTAAGATAAATTGTTTTATAAAAAGTAATCGTTGAGACAATACTATTTGAATTTTGCATACAATATGAGTCTATATATATATATATATTCAAATGATTTTTCAATCATATAAATGCTATATTTTTGCCAAGATTTTTGGATAAGGAAAAAGTTTGAAAAGTTATGTTTTGAGGAATTAAAAATTCGTAATGATTTTGTATCTCACCATTTCCAAACCTAAATGGCTTTTTATAATAAAAGTAACCTTAGAAATAGATAGACCTTTTCGAGTAGGTAGAAAACGGCATATAGTATGCAAAATTCCGAGTTAAAATGAACAAGTTATAGCCATTTTAAGTTGGAATTTCATTCTACGCGATTTTGACTAATTTAGTGAAATAGAATTAGAAATTTTAAGTAAAACTTCTACGAAATACTCATCTCAGGTATTTCTTTTGTCTACGTGATAAGGATACGGGATTTCTCTTCCTGAAGATTACTACGACTAAGAAGATTGTGAAATGGACAAGTGAGTTATTTCTTTTAAATTCATTACTTGCTTGTGTTTATAGAATAGTGACATCAGTATACTCGTAAAAGATAAAAATGGTTATATATAGGGAATTCAGGGATAACAATATATGTGATTCTATACTTATGTGATGAAATGAGAAATAAGAACACCGCAACTTCGAATTGTTCGTTTAAGTATTTTATCTACCTACATGTATGCTTACTTATTGTTTCATAAATTGTTTGATCGCACCTAAAAACCTTGATAAGGTTTGACTTAAGAAAAATAAAACGTTCACGCATAGCATCCATCAAGTCACATTTCTTTTGGAAGGCTGCTACTTCTATGCGTAGAATTTGATGAGTTGTTATCGTGCTGGGACACGGGCCATGTTCATTCTTAGAGAATTCACTTCACTCAGGGATTGCGACTCTAGGATCAGAGCCATGCCAAATGAATGCTTTGTGCGGGGACCTGAGGATTAGTAGTAGAAGGTCGAGGATCTTCATCAACAATTTCCTAACCTTTGATACGAAGCAGTAAATCCGTTATATATATGGTTTCCGGATAACTATATATATATTTGTGTAATCATGTAATTGTTGCATAGCATATGCGTGAAAAATTAAATGAACTTGTTTGAAATCATGGTGTGAATGAAAGGAAATATCTCATTAAGCTAGTTGTAAGCTTATATCCCTATAGATTTTTGTTGAAACAAGTATACCCGTGGCTTTATTCGAAGATCATGACATTTTGGAAGTCATGGATGGATTCTAAGCTCTTATGGAGGTAATGTGAAAATAGGATGAAGCTTTTTTTTGTAAATTCCTTATATGTAATGTATGTTATGTTAGTATTTTGGAGCTTTCTAAGAAATATATTTATATAGACTTGAAGACAATAGCGGGGGTATGCCCTTAAGATTTGTAATTAGCCATATTTATGTTTTATGATAAGTATTATCCTTGCTTTGTTACTTGATCGTTATCAATGTAATTGCACTACTCCGATGCGTTCCCTTGGTTGTGATGTATGCCTTGTACATGATATGGAAGCCTTTGTATGACTAAAGTAGTCACTCTTAGGCTTTAGTATTGTGTACGGTGGACTGCCATGTTTAGGATATCCCTTGGGGCGTGACATTGGCGTGTGATCAAATGGCCTAAACTTGCTAGTTCACGGGTAGAGTTAATGATGACTTTGAACTGGTCTGGATTGACATGGGCCATGCCAGGCCATGTTAACCTAGCGGGTCACGACTTGTCGACCCATGAAAATTTTTTATTTTTAAATTCGATGCCTTTCACATGTTTTCAACACATTCTATCTACATGGGGTTATTCTAAAATACATATGAAAGACTAAAAATATAATAAAACATCTTGTATGTAAAATTGGTTTGAAAATGAGAAATCCTATTTTTTCAACTTTGCGTTTCATCTTTTTTTTTTTTTTTTTTGGTGATCTCAGACACATCATACGTAGTAAGACACAGGCATAGCCACATCGCATCACACACAATAAGACATAAACACATCACACACAATGTTTCACACTTTCAAATTTGGTTGGTTTTTCTTTTCTCAGTTTTGAACCCCCTGACCTGGCGGGTTGATGAGTCGGCAAAGTTGACTTGTCTACGACCCATTGGGTTAATTGATAGGTTTCACCCATTGGTAGCCGTTCGAGCCGGTTCATGGGTTAGACCCAGCCCAACCTACAAGTACAATATACTTTTACAATATACAGGCTATTGAATGAAAAGAACAATATACTTTTACAAGCTCATCAACTCTAATGGTACTAAGTCTTTCATATTATATTCTAATTTTGTTTTTACTCTCTCTCTTTCTCTTGTCATTGTTTGACATTTGTAACCTTCATTCAACTTTGAGTTATAGCTGCAATGTTTATAAGAAAACTTATTTATTTTATTTATTAATTATGAACTTAAGATAAGTTGAAATATTTGGCTTTCTTTTAATTTATAACTCTTTTTAAACAAAATAGTAAAAAAAAAAAAAAGGTTTTAGCTCTTATCTTTTCGTTGTGCATATTATATTATGGATTAAAAGTTATCATTAAAAGAAAACTTACTTTCCTTATTTTTATCAATATACATTACATATTTAAATTTTTTTATAACAGTTTTAAGCATGTCTATAATTTTTCAAAGCTATTTTATATAGGTTTTAGAAACTTACATTTCTACATTTTAATTTTATATTCCGATTAATACAGATGATTCTATATAGAATCGTTAGTTTAAAAAATTTAATGGTGACCACTACAACTGCACCTTCAAGTAGGGGTGTGAAAAAAAAACTAATGACATTGAAAAAACAGAACTAAAATCGGAAAATCAATTCAAAATATATGTTTAACCGGTTTATCAGTTTGTTTTCGGGCTAGAGTTTTTAATTTTTTCAATTTTCGATTTTAATTTTTGTTTATAATCAACAAAAACCGATTGTTTTGGTTAACCAGTCCAAAATATATATGAATATTTATAAAATATAAATATAATTGATATTTTAAAAATTTAATAGATAGCACTTATATCTTACATAAGTTTTTAATTATTATGTTGCACTTAGGAATATTAAGAAATCATAAAGTTTTGATTTGTGTAATATCAATATTAAATTTTAAATCTTATGAACTAAAATTAGACTTATATTATTGATTTGTTGATTTTATTGTTATTTAATTTATTGATTTGCAAATTTTTAATGAAATATATATTATTTGATTTGTTAATTTGAAAATTTTGAATATAATTATGCAATAAAATCGTCTAATTTTTTTTACATTTATGAATTATAATAAACAATTTGGTTAACTGCAACTTTTGGTTAGCAATTATGTTATATGGTTAAAAGTCGAAAACCTAAAAAAAAAGATTAATTATTAATAATGAACTAGTTTTGGATTAATATATGAAAAAAACCGATTATTCAATTCGATTTAAACAAAAGGTGATGGATCCGCTAATTATCAAGAACTTTATTTCCAGCACCTACTAAAGTAGGAATCGAAATTGCTCAAGCAAGTCTGGTTTCCTAGTTCCCTTTACAAAATTGCAATGCACTAGGACCAAAATTTTGGTTCCCATCGACACTAGATACTCTACAACAACATGTCTTGAGTTTCTATACTCAAAATTTTGCCCTAAATATTAGAATAAGACCTAATAAGTTATTTAAGCCAATAGATTAATAGATTATGGATCATATATAATATATTCAGCTCCAAATCAAAAAGTCTTGGAGATTTGAACTTACCTTCCAAGACAAATGCTACATTCCACCTTCTAACTGCTCTAAATATTAATTTTTTCCTTAATTTTCCTTAAATTCCTTAGATCAAAAGATAAGAATTACTAAACCTATTAATGAACTAGGGATAATCTTGATTGAGCTAAATTGGCTGATTGCTTATCTAAACATCACTTAATTTTTTAAGTATTTATCTTCTAAAACGAATTTGATTTTGAAGTATTAATCAAGTATACACAAAATTAGATGTATCCCCTCAAAGAAAATGTTATAAGACCACAATTGAAATATGTTCAAGTTTAATTTTGGATGGCAGTTAGGAACAGTTGATTTATTAAATAAATTTACATTTTAAATCAAGTAAGGATTACACCGGTAACTAAACGGAAGTAACCCAAATTGAAATATAACAACAATCTCCAAATGAGGTTGACAGCTGAACTTACACATTAGCATTAATTAATTTTGATTCAGGTTGATATCGTATGTCTATAGCCGCAAAGTAACAGCCTATCAAATGACATTAATTGAAATTGACAAGGTAGTCTTTTCAGCAAGAAAAGGTTACTTGGGTGGATGAGTTGTTAAATGTTAATCACATAATGACCAACTTATCCAATGATTTGATGCCCCTCTTGGGTTCGTGAAAAATCAAAAGAAAATCCGTCGACGCAGCCGGAACTGGACCCTATGCAAGCCCCAAAAGTAGAGGTTTGAATCAAGAGCCAACCCAAGCCGAAGCCCACCAGCATAAGGCCTTACATCGGCATCTATCATTTTTTATTTCTTATTTTTAACGTTTCTAACCATTTACACACACACAATATATATATATATATATATGAGATTGTGCACATAATTCTATACATAAAACACATATTATTCTTTATTACATTCAGTTTTCCATTAATTATCTTTAAGTTATCTTTTCAATTATTAATAATTATTGGATATATTAATTATTTGTTAAGGGTTAATTTAATTCATTATCTATGTAAAGTACCACATTCCATTATAATAACCCATAAAAAATTAAGGTTGCAACTAATCGAGCTAAGCTGAGCTTTTTATTGAGCTTGAAATTTAGGTTCGGGTTCAGCTCATTTAGCTAAACGAGATTTAGTTCAAGCTCCAGCTCAAGCTCGAGCTTGTTTATGAAATAAGCTCGAGCCCAGCCAAATTTTCTACCGAGCCTAAGAATTAAGCTTGATCTCGACTCATTTAAATAGCAAAATTTTTTATTTTTTAGTCTAAAATATAATGTATAAGTGTTATCATAAATATATATGTACATAAATATTAAACAAAAATTATTTTTTATTGTTTTAATTATGTAGTTATATATAATATATCATGCGCAAAAAATTTATAAAATCTATTAACGAGCTTATTAATGGGTCTATGCAAGCTAGTTTACGGGCCTAAACAAGCTTGTTCACAAGTTGACTTGTAAGTCTAAATCAAGGTTCGAACTTAATTTGATTAGATAAATGAGCTTTATTTTAGTTCGTGTTCAGCTCATCTACTAATTGAGATTCTGTCAAGTCAAGCCTAGAATGAGCCAAACTTGTGTAATTCGTAAGTAGTTTAGCCCGTTTACAATCTTAGCCTACATTACAAGAAGGGAAATAATGCTCTTTGTCAGAACAACCTATCGAGATAAGGACTTTCCCTTTTTGCCAAGGGACATAACCCAGTGGGTACAATTATTTGCTTTTCGTTTCACTAAGGAAAGACAAAACTTGTAGGGAATATTTTTAGTGTCTTTTTTTTTCAATGTAACAATATATATATTATATATACTTTTTCCGTTATGCATGTTTTACACTACTTATACACATATATTTTTAAATCATTAGCCATACAAATATTCGATTTATTCAGTCGTTGTTTTATGATATTAATTTGATTTTATTACTGTAATTAATTATTGCACACGCATTACAGATGTACGTATATTAATATATAGAACTCATAAAATGATAATATAAAAAATCATACTGTATACAATTATATATATGTAACTCCAATACTTACAGCTAATCAACATTTTTTTAGTGCATTAGATAAGTGGAAACACATAAGTTTAGAGGTTGGAATGGCTGGAACGGAACATCATCTTATTAATACATAACACTGTATGGATACTACTATGTGAATAATATTTTATGGTACATCGTTTTCTTTTTAAATAATTCTATATTATTATATTACACTAAACATTGATGTATATGAGCAGACAATGAATCTATATCTGTTTGCCTAAGAATAGGAGAATTAAAATCACATCTATTTGGGTTATTTGATCCACTCATACGTGAAAGGAAATAACAACTATTCGGCTTGAAATAGCTTAAGGATTTGCAATTATATTTGACCTGCTGTGGAACCTTAAAAAAAAAAAAATTATACCTAGATATTTCCTTAATTACACATGTTGAATTCCTATTTAATTTATTTTCAGTGGGCCATGAGGATTATTATAATGCTGCCATATAGGGTTATTATAATACACTAACACGACAAATCGAATTCGATACTTCAAGAATGAGAACTTGGACCAGATACCACTAGACTATAAAGTCAGTGGCTAATTCCAATTTAATTTAATCGTTTTCTTTTTATAGATTGAAATGAGATTAAGATATGATGGATAAGGTAAGGAAAGAAGTAAGCTTAATGTAGAAGGGTAGAGAGAGAAAAAAAGGAAGGGAATACTAGTAAGTTTGAGGAATTTACTTTTTTAGTAACATAGCACTTTTATTTTATCTGAAAATAAAAAACCCACTATTGGAGAAGAAAAGTATAATTATTAAGCTTTGATACTATAAAAATTAATGAGAAGCGCAAGTTTAACTTTTAGTGTCTTTTTTACTTAATGTGGTCCTATGGATGTAGCAATAATAGTAAGATTATCAGTATAAATGAGGGTAGGTTGTGTTATCCTTCAAAAAGAGTGTAATAAACCTTTTGACTTTTGGTCTAGCAACATGTAAGGTTGTAAATATGCTTAATGGTCACAGTCTCAGAATAGATGATATCTTTGTTAATTGATGCATTAAAAGAGGGAAGTTGGTAAAATATATTATAGTAAAGGGAGATAATGGTAGGTCAAATGCTTGTATTTTTAATTTTTTATAATTTAGTATTTCATATTTAGATTTTATCAAATTAGTTCTCATACTTTAAAAGTATATGCAATTCAGTATTTTTGTTAAGTAATATTTATCATATATTTATTTTGATGATTGGATAATGGTAGATACTTGTTGAAAGTACTGTCATTTGTTAAACAAAGATACTGTATTATACATATTTTGAAAGTGCAAATACTAATTTGTCAAAATTTAAATACGAAACATTAAATTACCAAAAGTTGAGAGTATAGTCATTTGGTTTGTGATTATCCCATATTAAAATAGTTAATATTGTAATACAAGGAGAATTTAAGTTATTATAAATGGTACTGGCACCCCAGTAGTTCATCTGCCGTTGAGATAGTTGCGTGCCACACTGTGAGAGCTACTTCTTAGACTAGATCACGACAAAGTGCTCGATAGCAGGGTTGGCCCCAGAATTATTTTTATTTGGTGTGGTCCAGAACATTCATAACAATAAAAATGGGGACCTCAGGTAATATAAGCTGAAAGACATTGTGGAACACATCCATTGCGAAGAGTATGACGAAGTTCTAACCACCGATGCATAAAGTAAAACTTTTATTTGAATTGTAACATATTCCTAGTAAATGCTTAATTCAGGTGAAAGAACTATACACATAAACCGAAAAAATTCCATTTTTCAAAAGGGCAAGAAAGGAGGCTTGACGAGGACAGTGAGCCTTTATTACAAAACCAAGCATAAGGACACGTACCAGTTGACATTTTCAACTTTTAAGTCGGCAAGTAATTTCGGGTCATACTCCTACACAAATAAAATAATATATGAAAAGTATTTATTATTAAGTTTAATTATCTTTGTGACTCAAGTGAGCTTGTTATATTTATTGTATATTGCACCTTTCAATAGGATTAGATAAGTTATTAGAAGATAAATGTGAATGGACATAAAAAATAAAGATTCCCTATACTTTAGTTGAGAGTATTGGCCCTCACTCTATCGCATCATAATCTCATCCATGTACCAAGGCCCACTTAACACCATTATTATATACTTTTATATTTCCTAAAATAGAACTCCATTTACCGTAAATCTCTAGACTTTGATTTCAAATCATATAACTAATTTATAACTTTCAACTCTTTTTATCTTGTTAATGCTTATACTTTGTAGTGCAGATATCTCTGAGTCGAGGTCTCTATCAGGTCTTGGACTCGCCGAGTTGGAGGGTCCAACTTGGGTTGATGCCGTGGACCCAGCAGAATTGGCATGTCTCCACGGTTCCTTATTAAAAAAAAAAAAAAACCTACAACAACCACTCAATTTAGTAAATGAATCTTGCCTTTAGTTAACAATGAATAATAGGGGCTTCAAATAATGGTGTAGACTTCACCAATGCCAAGGATAAATGAAAAACAATAAAAGAAAAAATAATGCTAACGTACCTGCAAGCCTGCAATGCTATATCATATGGAGTTTATGTTGGTATGCATTGGCATGTGAATGCTAGACTTTATTTTGAAAACCGAGGTGCAAAATGTGCGAAATGGACAAGACCAATGCAATAAGATTCGCGGATGCTAAAATTTTCAAAATTTGAAATTTATTCTTCTGCGCATAGACAAGATGAATGCAAGGAGCCTGCATAAATACAGGTGCAACCTCATAATTTTTTTTGCAGATATGCAAACGTGAAAAAAATTTCGCACTAACATTCTGAAAACGATGATAAAATTCATTATAGCATATGTTTAATATTTTTAGGTGTCTCTTCTTATTGTATTTCTTATGCTATTCGTTTCAAGTATTTGTGAAAAGTTCATTATAGTCTGTGTTTCATATTTTTTTATTGCAACTCCATACTTTTTTTTTATCCCCGTTATACGATATGGCATCATTCTTTTGACATAGCTTCTCAAGAAAAAGTAAGGACATAGGTAAGGCCTTGGCCACAATATTGGATTCCAAACGACAACACCATGTCACAGATGAAGATCTTGACTTCTTCTACTTCGTTCATAATCCTAGCACGAACGAAGCACAGCAAGAAGGATATCATGTTGTCTTACCTAGATTTGAGCAAAGAACTCCAATATATCATCCCATTTGTAAGGAGACACAAAAACCGGATGATATGGAGAGTTTATTGGGAGGGGCAGCAGAGGAGGACCTAGAGATTGGTGGTGAGGAGCTAGATGAACCAATCCCTCGACAAAATTCAGGTAAGCTACCACGTCCACTTAAATCATCTATTTTTATGGTACATTTAAGGAAAGTCGAAGGTCTTGATAGTAAAATCCGAGGCTATTGCAACTACTGTACACAAGTTACGTGTGGAACATTGGTGAGAGATATGCTAGCTTCACCAAATACTTGCGAAACAAACATCCCAGCGAGTTCGGTGTTAAATAGAGCAAGCAATAATTGTCAAGAAGTAGCAGTGGCTCCAAAAAGGATGTAAGGTTATTTCGATTTAGTACTAAAAGATGCTCTTGCAAAAATGATCGGAGACATGTGCCTTAGTATGGGGTCTGGTGAATATCTAGAGTTGAGACATTTACTAGAAGACACACTTAATCCACAGGTACGCTATATGGTCGAACAACAATGCATTAACATATCATACAACTTTACAGGAATGGTAACATGGATCTAAGAGGTATTTTTAGCAACCTTGACGCATGTTGGACATTTGGACCGACAGATGGAGTGAGAATTCAAACATGAGTATCACCTATCATTGGATAGATGATAACTGGATACTTAATAAACGTCTCATTGCATTAAGAAAAATAGATGGCACACACACTGCACAAAATATATATTCTACAATAAGCCAGGTTCTTTCATACTATTTTCTTAATGAAGAAAATATTTTTCGTTGGCTTTGGTAATGCATATGCAAATACTACAAGTGTATGTGACCTTCAAAATCTTTACCAGCCTACATTAGGTGATACTTTTTTCCATATTAGGTGTGCATGTTACATTCTTAACTTGTGTGTAAATAGTAGAATGGACTCACTACAATTAAGATATTCACCTATTAAACTGAGCAATGATTACAAAACTAATCATCCATCAGTAAATAGAACAAGGAGAAATTTCTATCTCTAACAAGGAGTGAGGCCTAGGAAATTTCGAAAAAAATGTGGTGCACAAATGGAACTTAACTTACCAATTCTTATGAGTATGATTGACAATAAAGAATTGTTATGCCAATTTGCTTTTGCACACATGCCAAACATGCCTTTGCATCCTAACGACTGGGTTACATGTTCTAATTTGCTTTCTATGTTGAAAGTTTTTATGATAGTACAAAGACAATTCTTGGATGTATTCCCCAACTGTTTACCTTTTTTTGCTAGAAGCACTTTAGCTAGGTTCCAATACGATGGATTGCTGCAGTTAAGTGTGCAGGACATGACACGCAAGTGACTTTTGTACTATCTTCACATCCCAATGATTATAATATTGTATAGGTATTAGATCCACATCACAAATTCGAAGGGCTTCGTGGACTCTTGGGGAGTATTACAAGCATATTAATACCTTACCGAACGATGATAATATGTGCTCTATTAATTATACATCTGTTGTACATGAGAAAAAATCTGTTTTAATTAAATTGTGTAAACAATTCAGTAATACATATGGAGGGCAAGGATTGGTTAGTGAATCAATACCTTCATTCGAACTACCTATCACAGATGACGTTGCATAGGGAGATTTGTTCGTACTCATACAGTCACACACGCGGAAAAGGTATAAATGTGGAAGTAGCTGTATAAAATATACTGAAATTGATATATACCTTAACACATAATTTGAGTTCGGTGATAATACTAGTGTGAGGGACATTGGCCTTTTGGAATAATGGAAATATCACAAAAAAAAAAAAATTATCAATTCTATGTCACATGGCAAGATAAGTGCTTGTGGCTTAGCCTCTACAGTTACGGTGGAGCAGGTATTTAGTTGTGCAGGTAATATATTGGATGACCACAAGGCACATATGACTCTAGTAACAATTGAGGTAATAGCTTGTGTTAACTAATGGAGTAAGGCAGAAAGACAGCTGCAGAGATCACCATGGTCACTAGTGAGGAAGATGAGTACTTTAGTGATTACAACTCATTAAGAGGAAGCACCCCAGTAGGCACTCCCGACATAACCCAATGTGAGTAGTCCATACGATTTTGTTTGAATACAAATATAGTATGTATACTAGAATAAACTATTTTCAAAAATTAGAAAATCGAAGATGGTGCTTTTTGAAATACATAGGTAAATATAGAATTTTTCAAAATTATATGGACCAATTTTTTTTTTTTTTAAAATTACTACTTATCACTTAAAGTCGATATCACATTTTGACAATTAAAACTAACAAAGGTTTCATTTTGAAATTTGGATACATATGCCTCAAGAGCGACCAAAAAATGTTAAATGAATTGTGTTTTGCAATGTTGTTTTTTTTTTCATCTAATTACATGTATGTACGTGAGGTAAGGTATAATGCCTCCCTCATACCTACAAGTGCTAACCGTATTACTATGTAATATGAAGGGTGTGCTTGATTTTTTTAGAAGTTTTTGTTATTTTGTATTTTAAATGTTGAAATATTTTTTTTTTTGTAAAAATAAGGATTATGATTAATGTAATACGTGGGGAATGTGGTTTTATTTTTTATTTTTTATGGAGAAGGGTCTAACTTGGGTTGGACCCGCCCATGACCTGGTGGGTCCTCGAGTCTAGCGGGGCATTCCTGGGTTTTTCATTTGAGGACTTGAAGCTGGCGGTTTGGGTCACGGATCGGACCCGAATCACTAGGGGCATGTCTACTTTGTAGGGCCAATCAAGTAAAATTATTCATGGGTTTATTTGTTTTATCATATTCTAGTTATTTTGGTAACATATTTTTATCATTTTTAAATAGATATTCGTTAAGAAATAGATACCGATGAAAAATTAATAGTTTTACTTATAAACAGATTAAATAGAAATGATATAGATATGATACAATTATGATACAGATAAGTTGCAGATGCAAATTTTATACAGATAGATTAAGATAAAATCAGACAATCTAAACAGACCAATAATATCAAATAAACCAATTTTCTAAAACCTTAACGTCCGTTATTTCTGCTGAATTCTGTTAGCATTACATAAAATTAAATTGAAGAAAATGATTTTTGCGGAACAGCTTCTACACAACCTAAGAACTAAGAGCGTCGATGCTCGGTACGGCCCGAAGTCGATGACGACCCTTAATTACAGCATAATAGCCCCTGTGGATACATCATGCCTTTACTAGGTGCATGTTGCGACTCTAAAGCGTTTTCTTGGATCCAGCCGTGAAACGGCTTCGTGGGGATGGTGGGGTGTAAGACTTTGCTTGCTGTTTTTGTGAAAAAAGTTATCATAATGTAGTTTATCAAAATTAATTATGATTTTATCCATGTAAAATCACATTATAAGATGCCTTTGTTTTTTTTTTTTTTGGAAAAAGCTCAAAATTCACATTTATGATATGGGATTTTTAAGAGTTAAAATCACAGTTTTAAGATAAGTCTTTTTAAAAGCTAAGAAAAACCTCATTCATGAATTACGCTTTTTAAAAGTTAATACTCTCCTTAAATTGCATTTATGACTTATGATTTCTTAAATTACATAATGTAAATAGTATTTTAGATAAGCAATTCATATGTCTAACATGCCATTGCTATAATAATTTAGTGATTATTTTGACATAAATTATATTTGCATAATTAATTTCTCCATGTATTGCAAACTGATAAAAAAATTATATCGTGTTATCATAAAAAAATTCATCTATTCATGGTACCGAAAGTTACTCCATATTAAATATTCCTCCGTGCCCTGTCCCCTAACAGCATCACATGTGTTGAATTATTGGAAAGTACGCAACAAAACGAGCAAATATCCATTATATTTCCGATGCTGATACTTGCATATATTTGAATAGTTTCCACTGCGATTAAGGATCTGTTTGTTTTGGCTTTTTTTGACGGATACAAACATTTTTAAAAATTTTTTTCTAATCAATTATTTATCAAGAAATAGATATAGATAAAAAAAATTGACAGTTCTCATCAAAAGATCAAATAGAATAAATATAGATAAAATTTAGATGTAAATCGAATATATTTACATATATTATTTTAAAAAAATAAAAATATAAATAAAAGACAGACAATCCAAAAGTTGAATTTCCTCTCATTATTTAAAGCTTTCCTTTTTACATCATTTTATCTCCCCATGTTCTACACTTCTATCCACTGGCACTTGAATCTATATACTATTATATTCCGTGCCTCGTATTAAGGGACCAAACATAATGTTCCTTGTCAGAGCCTGTCTAATGGCTCGAGTCAAAGCGAAGCACAACGAAGAACAGTGTAATGGAACAATGGAAACGTCCACCTGATGCAAGAAGTTGCTTTCTATGTGAGAGCTGAGTAAAATACATGTATATTCAAGTCAATAATTTGGAGGTTCGAATGAGTGGATACATGCTCTGGCCGATTCGGTTGAGTAAGGGGACAATCCACCATGAGAAGTTCAATTGGTCCGGTGGTGGTTGATTGATAGAGAGATCGTTGAACCATGGTAGCTAGTGGTTGTCTTGTTCATGACTATGACTACAAAAAAGCTAAGTTATTTGCGCTTAACTCGAGCTAGATTAGTAAATAAGTTGAGTCCGAATCTAAAGTAAAACTCGTTTATCAAAACGAGCCAAGCTCGAGCTTTGATTTAGGCTAGCAAATCGGCTCGTGAATAAGCTCATTTATGCTTGTAAATAGGCTTGAGATTAACTTTTTAATAAGTTTGTTAGTAGATTTATGAATTTTTTTTATACATGATATATTATCTATAACTGTATAATAAGAACTAATTTCTATTTAATAATTATGTATATATATATCGTCGCAACATTTATATATTATATTTTAGGTTTTAAAAAATGAAAAACAGGCAATCTAAATGAGTTAAACACGAACTTAAATTTCAAATTCAATAAAAACTCGTTAGGCTTCATAAAAAGCTTAGTTCGGTTCTAACTCATTTCATAAACGGGTTGAGCTCGAGTTTTAATTTAAGCCTCGACAAAAAGTTTGACTCGAGCTCAAGCATGAGCTAAAGCTTACTAAATTTTAAATGAGTAGAGCTCGAGTCTTTAAAAAGTTGGCTTGTTTGTAGCCTTATTCATAGCTAAACTAATGATAGCTAACCTAAATCTATGATGAGTATCTTTAATTGTTTTTTATTTTATCTATTCAAATGTATATTTGTTTGAAGTTATTTTTGGACTGTATATAGAGTTGTAGGCGGTTTTATAGATAATAGAGAGTTTATACTTACATTAAATTATCATAATGATATAATTAATTGTGACAATGTTGAAATCATTATCTAAGCAATTTTTTTTAATTTACATCAATTTTGAAATTGCTAAAGATCGTACTGATTTGAACTTTTACTAATCAAGTTTTTTACACTCACGTTTGTCCTCTCTTGGCCAATTATTGTTTTCATATGCCATTTTTTAAAACACAATAGACGTAGCAAATCAACGTGCAAAGTTCAATTAGATGATTGTTTTGTTTTACAAACTTTAGGTATAAAATTAGATAAGTAAAAGTTTAAATTGCTATAACATTTATTAATGATGTAAAATTAAGGACGATAATTTTAACACTATTCCTATTAAATTTGCTATGGATGACGTCCTCAAAAACTCAATAATTTAACATATGGAAAATTCGGGTTCATAACTTTATACCACAACTTAAAATGGTATTATGGACGAAAATGGTAAAAATAAAGGGCGTTGGCATGGAAAGACAACTTCATCCGGTCGAAGTCCAGGCCAGGTGCACCGTTTCTATTATTATTAACTAATTTGCAGAAGTCCCTCTCGACCATTGGGGGAAAAGCAAAATAAAAACTAAAAAGTAAAAACAACACGAAAACTATTGGAAGTCGGCTGAAACAATAACATTTCTATGCTGTCTAATTGGGCAGCTTTCTTCTTGTCAATTCTGGGAGCCGTGGTCGACTCAAACTCCCACGAACTTATAAGGAAACTTTTCTTTCGTAAAACTTTGAAACTAGAGAAACTAGAAATAACCCCTTAATTATTCTATATTTTAAAAAGTTGCAATAAGCTTCCTTAAAATTTGACAACAAATTGACAGCCTAAAGGCTCCATGAATAACAAGTAATCGCTCATAAGTAGCAAGTAATCGCCGTGTACGCATTTCGTCACGGGATAAAGTCCTATTGCGCAGTCAATACTCACTCTTGGTCTACGTGGCTTTCTAAAGTGAGAAGTCGTTTTCCCTAATGCAGTATGGTGATTTGGCCTGATTATGCTAAAGCTTAAAGGATTACTGAGTCAAATTATGTTTAATCAGGGTTGAACGCGTTTGAATTTAACTATTTCTAAGGTCAGATCCGGTTAGATTGAGTTGAATTCGAGGTGTCAATTTAGTTCTAATAATGTTGCTTTTGTCTATCCATTCAAAAAAATTAGGATAAATATCATATTTTATATCTAAACTTTATCAGTTTAATTATTCAATTAACCACATTAAAGTTTATAAGTGTCAATTTACTATTAGTAAACTTTATGTTTTCATTTAATGTTATCTTGACGAGGTAGTTAGTTGCAAAAAATAGACAAGGTTTAGATAGTCAAATGTAAAATTTGGTAAAATTAGGTAGTTTAATTATAAAAATAGGTAGAACTTAGGTACCAAATTAACACACTTTAAAATTTCGCATAATTAATTATAAAAATAGATAAGAAGTTTACGATTTGACCGTGAGAATTACCTAAAAAATTAAAAGGAGATAATCAATAGTTAATGTGACATTTGTTAATCAACGGTTATTGAAAAATATGTAATGGCGGGGTGTGTGTGCGTGTATAACACATATTATTTATATTATAATACAATATAGTATTACGTATATTGTTATTATAGGATGGCACATAAGGTAAGTAAATGTAATATTAATATGTGGTTAATTTTGCTAGACTGCAACTTTAATAAAGATAGAGTTGTGATGTTAATTAAATACTTTATTCCCCGTGAGGATGGGATAAAAAACACCTTCTTACTAGAGATAATAATTAATTATTTCGTAGAGAGAATATAATAAGTTTTAAGTAAATTTACTTCAAGAACAATTATTCTTTTGTTCTTATGTTACCTCAACCTAAAAGGTTGAGACTTTTAAAAACATAACCTTTTGTTTTTAAAATATGTGTCTATTTAGATTGTCTGATTTTTTATTTGTATCTGTATCTATATTTGATCTATGTCTGTATTTTATCTGTATCTAATCTATTTTTTCCTTTTGTTTATGAGTAAATATATTTATTCTTTATTTGTATTTATCTTTTAACAATTAATCTAATTCAAGCAGACACCAAACCAACGCCGAACTGACAAAAACTAATGAAGCTAACTCGCCTAGTACTTATTCATTTTTTTTGTTACTATTAACTCACTTATCGATATTGCATCGCATGTCATTTAAGACATAGACAGGTTTGAATAGTTTGTCATTTTCTATTCGTATTTTAACTGCATCGGTCCTTTTTCTAAAATAGACCTTTGGATGGATTAATAATCTTATATTCTAACCCGTATTGGATACTTGAAATCACATGATGATTTAAAAAGTGTCTAGTTTAATGAAAAAGATGGTAACTATGCAATGAATTATAGATCTGTTTATTTCTCTCTCTCTCTCTCTCTGCTTTTTTTTTTTTTGGCCCCAAATAAAAATTGTTTATTTCCAAATGGATAATCTTGGAAAAAGAGGTTTGTTAAGTGGGAAGTCAGCAAAAGATCATCTGGCCATTTTGTAAAATTGGCGAAGAAATGAGGGTAGAGATTTCGTTTTTGTGTGAATATATATATATATATATATTAAAAAATAGAAATTCATTCCATTAATAATAGTAGAATAAAATCTAGTAGACAAGGTACGGAATATTAATAAAAAAATTAATGAGATGGGGTCTAAATACCTAATCCAAAATGTACACATCTCTTTTAACTAAGGGTTGAAATATCTTTTTTATAGTATTAATATCATAAAGAGAATGAAAAATCAGTACTATGACCGAACAAAATCTCATAAAGAGATAAAAAGTAAACAAATAAAAAAGAAAAAGAAGAAAAAACTGTTTATTCTAAAAATTGTCAACACCCCAATATTGATACGATCATCTTCAATCCAACAAGATTTGCATACATGAGTTTATGAAGGTGGAAATGTAATATCAATGAAACGATATAGAAAAATCCATATATGAGATTCCAGAATTAGATATGCAAGTTCAAATATTAATAGTGGTGGATTAGTGTGTTTTAAATGGTCAGTCAAGACAAAATGTTTGAAAAGAGGGGTAAGAAGTTTCAGAGAGATGGGCGTTGTTTCGTGTTTGTTTATTAGATATTTTATTTTGTGATGTTCTTTAATCATTCACCAAAGCCACAAAAATCGGACTCTATCCAGGAGCCAAAACTCATTTATGCGATTACAAGACACTAATTACTAAGTAAAGCTTATTCGACTTTATTTAGGAGTCAAAACATAATTATGCCATTACCGAGACACTAATTTCCATTCGTCTTTCCAATTGGGACAAATCTATAAATTATAATGGGGTTTTAATTTATCTACAATTATATCACATTTGGATTTGAATATTATATAATTTTTTGAGTATTATTGGCTTTTGACACCTAAATTTTATTTATTTTTATAATTAACTATTTAAAATTAAAAATGTCAATTACAAGCTTTATTAATTTTTATAATTAACTACTTGAATTTTATTTATTTTTGCAATTAACAATCTTGTCTAGACTCTATAAATGATCTCGAGAAGTTTATAGTTAATAAATCGACACTTTTAAATTTTAGCTATAATTACAAAAATTGATAAAGTTGAGAGATCAAATGTGATATTTACTATAATTTTTGGTGTAACATTGGAATATTTAAGATATTGTGTAAGAAGTTGATAATAAATTTAGAGAAATGATATATAGATCCAATAAATTATGCAATTTAAAGTTCTATAAACGTTGAGGCTCAAGATGGTATTGTGTCATTTGTTATTCAATGTGAGATCTAGATATGAAATTTTTTGGAGAAGTTAAATTGTATTATAGTATTGAGCGTGAAGCAATTGAATTTGTGAATCATGGACTAAACTTGGATACAAAGAGAGAATAGTATAAACGATTACTTTTTCATTGTTGTGTTAAGATCGATGATTGAATGAAATACATAGGCTGGTTTTGGTACCGGTGTGATTGGCATGATAGTTTACCCAATGACCCTTTGTTTACGATGTTTCAGGCAGTAAATATTTAAATTAAGATTGGAAAAGATACGTGATCTCATTCTTGCTAATAGATCAAAGATATACGGTGAGTTGCACTTGCTCCACCCTCCGATTACTCATTTATTTATTCTTTTAAGGTTTAAGCTGCACTGATCTATTTAAGTTTTCTTATCATCCAACCTTTCCCGTTTGTAGCTACAGTAAAATATGAAGAAATTGTAGTAAAACTTAAAATCTAATAGCCACTGCCGACCCCCCAACCCTAGAATTCCTCTATATATAGGAATCAGTAGGGAGAATGCTGCACTGGCGGTAAGGTCGAGCCGACTTTTCCTAATTGCTAGGTGGTGACCTCAATGTGCCTAGCATTCCAACATTGTGTTTCCCTAAAATACAAGACATCATACGATATGTACTAAATTGGTGATGTTAATTCGGGTGCTAACCGATTCCCAGAATTCTCTTTTGCTGACTGTAGCTGTCATATGCAATGATGGAATCTATGTGACTTTCTCCGTGCTATTCAATTCTTTTCTTAGCGTCATGCCTGACTTGACACCCATCTAAAATAATTTGTTGTTTGGAACACCAATTGAAATTAATTACTTATTTAAAATTAAATTAAAAATAATTATTGAAGTCTAGCACAAAAATAACATGAACCAAATAGGATATATGGCCTGTACAGATATCATGGGTTAAAAAAGCAATATCCGATCATATATCGCTGCTCTAACTCGCAATATACACATAGCAATATCGCAGTCCTAAAAGATGATATGCATATCGCCTTTGACAGTCACGATATAATGATTGTACAAAATCATTACTTTGTGAATCACAATTGCTATTTAAATATAAATTTCCTTATCCCATTTTCTAGATGCGATTTATCAAGTGTATGTTAGTAATTAATTTCGTTCAACTTATATATTAGTAATTTTTTTTTGTAGAATCGGTATATACCTATTAGCTAGATCCACACCCACCAAATTATAAGGAATTTTCTTTTCTTTTCTTTTTCCTTTTTAATTTCATTTTTAAATGCATGTATCCTTGGCTGGCTAGTTGAACTCTCTTAGCTCAATCATCTTATTCCATATTGCAAATATACTAGTGAATGCATCACAAGTTCTAATCCTCAGGATACTTGTGATGATTTATTATATTTTTCCCAAAGGAAAAAACGAATTACATTTGTTTATTGTTAGTGATCATGGTTAGATTCAGAAGTGGAATAGTCTGTTCACACATTATTCACACGTTCCGACGTAGAAAGTTGGAAGTTAATAGTACTATTTTGACATCAAATAGTCAGCTGATTTCTTTAATTTATTTGCCCTGTAGTTATCAAATGATTAATGGCATCTTCACCAATTTCGACTCTTCGACAACTGTTTGGTTTGCTCAAAGATGGAAAATTACAGTAGCATGGTTGGATACAAGAATAATTCTAAAATTTTCAACTTGAGCTTTTCAATCCTTCATGAAAGAGTATAATTTCAAAATCAACGAGCAGAGAGTACATCTATAGATATCAGAATCTCATGCTCAAGTATTTATCAAATTATTTGATTATGTTAGGAATAGAATTTCAATTCTTTCTGAATCTGATGATTGTAATTTTTTTTAATAATTATTCCATCCATGATATGATAATAAAAATAACTAGAATTAAGCAAGCATGGGTAGGTAGGGTATCATCTTACCTTATTAAATATATATTCCAAAATTTTGGATCCATAACCTATCTTATAATAACTTAAAACCACATTAGAATTTGTAGTTATAGTAACTTGAAATCACATTAGAAGTTGTAGTTTTCAGGTACAGGTATTTTGCAAAATATATAATTTATTTTTAATCATCGTGTAAATTTCAAGTTTATATGATATTGAAAAATTAAATATGAGAAGGTGTGTGAATGTAATATTATAAATTGCGAAATTCTTCCATGTGAACCCACAACAGAACACCTGTGAAATTTGTAACAAAACTTAGGATATTAAAAAAGTAATTCTTTTCTATTTTGTTATTTTAAGTTTATGTAATAAGAAAAAATATTATGAAATTTAGACGGGGAAAAGAAAAGGGAATGCAAATTGTAGGAGAGAAGTAGTTTAGTAGACATGTAGCATTTGCTATTAATGAAAAGGGAACTAATAAAAAAAAAAAACGAAATATAAATCGTGAGTAAGAGAAAAAACAAAAGGAAAAGGAAAATATAAAAGATGAATTTAGGTTTAGCTATTTAGGGTTTTTTGGTATGAGTTTAGGCTCTCTTTCATCTTCATCTTTTAAGCATTCATTGGCTGAAAAAAGATTTAAAATTATCATTTATTTTTTAATTATAAAATGGAGGTGCAAAGAGAAACAAATTCGAGGAAGTAAATCGATAAGATCTCTCATGAATAGGAGGAAAAAAAAAAAAAAGGCTGAGGCAAGAATTAATACCTTTCTAGAGTTTTATCGTATAAGGAAAAGTCAAGCAATTGAAAATCTTGGTAGTGTTCACATTTCAAAGGACATGATTGAACGGTGGGGTATAAAAAATTACAAAAGCTGTTGCATCAATTTATCCAAAGATTCCTCAAAACTTGGCCGGCGCCTTCAATTCAATAGTATTCTATAGAAAATGGAGAGATGCCTTTCTAGAATGGCTATGATATTCCTTTTTTATATTTTATCCATGAAAACATGGTCTTCGGTTGTGTTGGGAGTCTCGGGGAGCAGGGGAACAGTAGCTTTCGGAGACACCGTGGGTCGTTATCCCAAAGGCGAAAGCATCATAAATAGTCATCTCACACATCAACAGCTCTTATCCTTTCACTTGAACTTGCCTATCAAGTTTTTCTCCTGTTGACAAGATTCTTATCTGTTTTAAAAATGTAAATATTTTATTAGAAAATTTTGCATCTAGAAATGATATGTGGTCCACTATATATAGATCTTAATTTGACACTTGTAATTTTGATCTAGCTGGTTTTTAAAATGATAAAATGCAAATACAATAATGCGGCCAATTCCATGAATATAAATAATATGGCATATGGTTCTTTAAATACTTTGTTGTTTCGTAAATTAAATAAGACTCATATAATACATATGAATCCGGTTATTAGGACTATAAATCAGTCAAATCTAGAAAGTATGGTGTTGAATTTGATTGAACTTAAAATTTTAACTTCAAACTTTACTCCATTAAGTTTGTTTAAATTTGATTTATTAAAAAAAATTGAGTTTTAACTAAATTAATGTAAATATCCAAGCTTGACTTGATTTTGATTAATTTCAAAATCCAACTCAAATTCTAATTATACTTGTGAACTCATTGAGATAAAATATTATAAAATCCAAACTCAATTTGATAAAGTCCTTAAAAAGGTCAAACTCAATTTAAATATTTTCAAATCGAATTTGAGTAAAAATCAAGTAGAATTCGAGTAATTTTTCAACTAATTTAGTTCCTTTAACTGCAACCGTGCAAAAGAGTGCATCTAATTTGTGCTCCCCTGGCAAAAATGTACTTTTGGCTCTTCCATTAACTCTAGTTTTTTTTTTTTTTAATAGGTGTCTTTGGAAAAAAGGAGGCGAAGAGGGGAAAAAGAAAATTTCTCTTTTTTACCTACTTCTTTTTTCCATAAAATATCGACTGAAATATGGATTTTCCCCCCTTCTCTCATATATCTTGAAATACCCATTAAAGTGACCTTGTCATGATTTTTTCAAAGAAGAAATTACATCGTAATTTTTCTTCTTTATAATTTTCCCTCTTCTCACTATTTTCTCTCACCCTTCATTTCTACTTACCAGAATTCGTACTTTCGCCTCAATAATTTGATTATTTTAAGAGCAAATTATTGCAAATTTGTTTCTAAAGGTAGAAAGAAAAGCGAGAAGATAGAAAGAAAGATAAAAGAGTAGGTGAAAAGGAGATATATAGGATCAATAACTTTGGATCTTGTATCCACGAATCCATTTCCAAAAATTTAATTTATTGATAGTCCATATTATCCTTTGTTACAAGGCAACTGTGCATTATATCTTGCTTTAAGAATTATTTGATTTAACGCAATTTTGATTCCTGCTGATAATGGGAAATGATAATAGGATGTTTTAAAGTACTATGTTAAGTATTTCAAAAAAGATGGCCCAAAAAAAAAAAAAGAAAGTAGTTCAAAGAAGAAACATTGTATCTGCATAATTCAAGATTTATTTAAAAACATATAGAGGTTAATTAAGTTTGTCTTGTACTTATTCCATATCCTTTTTATCCTATGATACCATAATTTCATTCCAGTTGTAAAGGAACAACAAACTTATTGCTTCTTTATCAACCTTACTTTATTACACAAATTAAAAAAAAAAAAAATCTGAGTAAGATATTATGATGTATATATTTGTACATTACAACATTGCAATTTATTGTTTATATTATTTGTTATTCAAATAATATGTACCCATATAGTGTAATTTACATAAAACTCCATCATCATAAAGTCTTAGAAAAATTTTAAAATACATTTTTATGGATAAGCTAAAATTAGGCATGGTAAATGGGCCAGGGCATGCGACGGAGAGTTCGTGAGTACACAGACTTAACATAGCATGCAAAGCACATGAAGGAAAAGGGAAAAATAAAGTGCGAGTATGCATGGGCCGGCACGCAACATGCACATAGGTGGCACGCAGAGCAAACAAAATAAGTAGGCCGGCATGGCACGACATACAAAGCATGGAACATTTTTTAAACAAATAAGATAAAAAATAGTGATTTAAGTAATTTTATTTTATTGTAAATTGCATTTAATTAATATAATTTGATTTGTTTAATTAATTTAATTAAAAAAATTTATTTTTAATTAATACAATATATTAATGTAATTTATTTTTTTAGTAAAGATTTCAATTGTCTTAACATATTAACATGAAATTTTTTTAACAGTTACATAAAAGAAATTATTACATAATTGTAATTTTTTTTATATATTATGATAGTTACTTGAAAATAATAGTTTATTGATTTAGTGAATTGTATTTTCACAAAATTAAATTTTATCGATAATTAAGAAGATTTTATATTAAAAAAAAAACCAAATTTAGAACACGAAACGAATGGCATGATACGACACAATTACCATGAAAACCTAGAATTGGTGGTGTCCAAACTCTCAAGCTTTGTTGGCTTGATGGAGATTCATATGAGGAGTCATAATAGAAAATAGCTGAAGAAGGTAACATTTGGGGTAAGGAAATTGAGGACCCAGTAAAGTAGTGGTCCATAAAGTGATGTATAACAACATTAATTAGTATATGATGCATGCTTTCCTTATTTCAAGTCAATAATTCATGTTCTCTGAGCTAAAGCACCCATGGAGATGAAAAATGGCAAAGCAGCATCTTGATATAGTCTTGACTTTTAAAACCAAAAAAGGACAAAGTTGCCAAGAGATAAGATATTTAATTAATTATGAATCTTAATAAGAAATGGTTAAAAAGAAGATGTATGTGGCAAGTTGCAAACACAACAAGCCATTCCCTACAACCTATGCCTACTCTAATTCACACATCTCAACAGTTTTCCTCCAATGATAATTAACAAAGGCATTAATGGAAAGCATGCCTGTAACCACACCGGGCTAATGGGTCAGTGGACAGTGACAAATTTAAATATTATTAGCCATTTGGGAACATTACTCTAGATTAGAAATATACTTTATGCTCACGAAATCTACACACATGAGCGGAGCAAAAAATAATTAAATAAATTGGAATTTCTTCTAAATGATTACAGATAAAAAAACCCCGAGATTTGGCATCACATGATATGAAAATATCAGGAATATGATGATACAAAATAAATTTAGAGAACTGTCGAGCTAATAATGTATTTTATAGAAGATGAAGAGGTCAGAAATATATCTTCCCTATCTTACCAGGAGAGAATTACTCATTTATGGCCCAAGGAAAAAAAAAGAATTACTCATTTCATAGGAAAAAGAAGTACATAGAAGGAATTATACATAGAAGTATAAACATCTTTTTATTAATTTTTGATATATGGGTCAATAAAATTCATATTAATAGTTTTACTTTAAGATAACACTAATTAGTTCTCATTATTTATTTGTTTTTTCTATTTAAATTTTTAATGCCCTAAAATTTAATTTAGACATTACCGCAACATATAATACTTTATGTATTACACGTTCACGCTTCTTTGAATGATATATTTATCGTGAACATTTGCTACTCGCTTTTAAATTATCAAATCTTGTAATTATTTTATTTTCAACTGGATTTACATTTCATAAAAATAAATTTAAAAAAAACATTTTATAATCTACTCTCATGAGTAGACTAACACTCACAAAGTAACTGTACCATCAAGTATCTCATATATACCTTTTAATGATGGTATATAAAACTTTAAAAACTTTATTTACAAAACATGGGCTCCAACAGACTCTTTAAAAGAATATTACAACTTAAAATATAAATCTAGTACTTAAACAAAACAAAAAACAAATACATATAAAAATCTACGGTCCTAACTCACTTCACTCATCCAACATCACCCTAAAACCCAAGCCAAGCATCATCTTCATCAATACCAACACATCATCATTATCCAATCATCAACATATCATCATCATCACCATCAATCATTATCAACAACAACAATATCATCATCATCAACATCATCTTCTTCACCAACACAACACCTTGAAAAAGAACAATAACAACAACAATAATAAGCCAAAGCTCAGTACACAGTAAAAAAGGCACACACGGAGTGACACACGAGCTTAATTAAATGTAATGTAGCAAGGAATATGAGGGTCTTGAGTAACTGCAGCTGCTCAGAGAGTTGACATAAGCAGCCCAAATACTTATATCTTTGATAACATTAAAAAAAAAAGTTTCATTTAGGTTTCACAACCATTACACAACTCTACTCATCTCAGTCCATAACATCATCTAGTTCAGTTATCCCCATAAAATGTGAAATAGATCATATTACTTCTTTATGAGCCTAAGTAGACGTTACACCGATACCATTGCTCCATCGGCTAGCTGCCGAGCTACCAATAATTACATCATGATGGGGTGGCCTAAGCACTTAAATTACTGTGTCTGCTCTGGTAAGGGTGCCGCTCCCCAGACCGGATTTAACGGTACATGCACAAAACAACACTCAATACTTAGGCCATCTTTAAATTTTAGTTCATTTTAGGATGTACATCCTAACAATCATCAAGCAAGTTACTGCATACCTTATATTTGTAATCTAAATAGGCTCATAAGGTAAATCAGAAGCTAACTCAGAAGATAGATAAGGTGTTCATATCTACATATTCAAGAATCAAACTCATATAAGAAATTATATTAATTATCTATTTATCTCAAAATTTTATTAAAACCTTATTTGATCAAACATTAAATAGAAACCCTACTATGGCTGCAAAGATTGCTCTAGTAAAATACAGACAATTCTCCTTTGTCTATCAAAGTATCTCTTTTCACTTTGATTATAGTCCCTTATTACAAAAGCATCATCATATCATGCATATTCAAAAACATTCATTTTCTAAACAAACACACATTTGAAACAACATATTCCCCATGTTATACTAAGGTTTATCCTAATTCATTAAGTAAAGTTAATTATTATTTATTAAGTCTATATTATCTTAACTTAGCCAAATTGATTAGAATTCATCATTCAATTCAATTACTAAGTCAAGGTGATTAAACCTATTCCATCTAATTCATTTTACTTATCGAAGTCTATATATAGTTAAGTTGAACTTAAAGTTATCAACTAAGTTTATTTTATATTTAACTTCTATATTTAATCCAATTATTTATTAAATCTATAAATTAACTAAACTCATGTTTAACTATATCATTTAATTAACACATCACATTAATTATCGTTTCTATTTTTCATTTTATCTTTCTTTCTTTTTTCTTTTCTTCCTTTTCTTTTTTCTTTATGAACAATACCAGAGGACATATCACGCCTGTTATGGGGGCCGTGATCATTAGCACCTACCTCATCACGGCCACGATGGGGTCGTGATCACCACTACGGCCTTGTTATGCCCGTAATAAGGAGATAACCCAATTGTCACGACTGTGATCTAGGCTATGTCTTTGAAAATGTTTTGCTCAAAGGAGATCATGCCCTTTGTAATGAATGTGATCTAGGCCGTGGTATTCGTCACTTGCAAATTGCGCTCGTTATCCCATTTTATTTAAAGGTCAGAGGAGATAACGACCTTCATCACGATCGTTATCACCCTTAATTATGCTTTCCGTAAGCATCACGAGCCATCTTATACCCGTGATGAATAGGGGAATCCACATACGTTTTTCCTTTGTCTTTTACACCTATTCTAATTACTTGTTTTCATAACACATCAATAAAACTAACTTGTTCTAAGTATAAACATGCATAATCTTGTCTCCTACACACCTCCATATATATATTTACATCTCATTATCATAAATCATTTCATCAAACACTTAGCTTGCCCAATTATGCTATATTTAGGTTTTCACATACATGGCCATAGATCATTTGTTCATCACTATTATCATAAGTTATACATATTCTTAGTCCTAATATAACCTTTACATGCATAAACAAGAATTTAAGCAAAGAAAATAACTATACTTATCTTTTGGAGCAAATTCTACTTCTTAATCTTTTCCACCATTATCTCTAAGCTCATAGAGTTACATATAGCATGATCTATCCTCTATCCTGTTTTCTATCTTTGATTTCCTTCATAAACTTGTTGAATTTGAGATTTGTGGCTTAGATTTTGAGAAATGAGAGAAAGAGAAAGAGAGAGAAAAAGAAATGATGGAAAGGAAAGAAGAAGAGAGAGAAAGCAGCCAAATGAAAAGAAAAAAGGAAAGAAATAATGGTTATATATTTTTACAGAATTATGAGATATTTTAGGATAAACGTATTATGTTTAGAACTTTCAGATCGATATCTTTAGTTCTAGAAGTATTTATAATATTGTTTCAAGATCAATAGATTATAAATTAAAAACTTAAAATAAGAACTTAATTTATGAACTTATTTTTTAAATCAAATTGATATTTAATTTGAGTTCGAGTTTAAGAACTGATATTTTTATATAAGTAGATGAACTCAAATTTATTGAGGATGATGAATTGGAATGTAAGCTGAAGTTTAAAGGTTTAAGAATCCTCTAAACATTTAAACAACATGTTTAGGGGTTCAAGCATTGAAATATCAAATATCAAATTAATTAATTATTAATCTAATTATGTTAACTTGTCTAATTACATCCTATAATTCATTTGCCTTATTTAAACTGTCTAAACTCATTCTTAATTTAGGTGAATGTTTGGAGTATTTCAAAATTCTTAACATTAATTGAGCTTCTAATATTATTTGTTTATTTATTTTTATAAACATAAAGGACTTTTGTCAATTTGGTTAAATTTTCTATTGATGTGTTGACTTCTAATAGTTTTGGGATAGCCGACTAAGATGTTTAGGATTTGCACAATTTTTGTAACAGTTTTTACTTTTCTTCATTTCACTTTTTATTTTTTTATTATATTATATAATTAAATAGATGTAATATTATTTTATTTACATTTTGTGATTAAATCACTCATGTTATTATTTTTATTGATTTAATTACTATGGACTAATTAGAAATTGGTACATGCTAAGGACAAATGAAAAATTTAATAAAGTTAATAGAAGTCCAATAACTATAAAAGTTTGAAATTTTCAGGAACTCAAATTGAAATCCATGTGAATAAAATTTAAATGTGTACCATTTAATTTTTTTTAATCTATGTATATCACATAAGTTTTTACAATTAAACATTGGAGGGATTCATTAAAAGAAAAAAAAAAAAATTATCCATCACAGATATAGCACTAAGACAATATTCTTACATTTTAATACTATAATTATAAATAGATGGGATATACATTGCAAATATATGTACCATTTTTTTATTTTTATAATAATTATCAATCACCCAAGTTTTATAATTTTTTTTCCTATTATGAATTAGAACTTTAGATAAAGAAAAAGTCCAACACGGTTCATTTTACTGGAAGATTTATATTTATACAATTAAATTACGAACAGAAAATATAAATTTTTACAATGAGACGTTGATGATGAGGGATTTGTTATTTGTCCATTACTTAAATATACGAATGGAAAATGCATGCATCCCCAGAGTTGAAATGACTTATATGCCCCGCCGCCCCACCTCATCCCACCTTTGAGGCTTGGGCACACCTTGGCCGTTTGTATGATTGAGACACGATCCAGGTCACATCATAGTCGGATATGAGGTGTCCCAGATCAGACATGTTCCTCTTACTTTTGAATGCCAGTCAGATCAACTAGATTCTCTCTCTCTATCCCGCTCTCTCTCTCCTGAGTTGTGAGTGAGTTTGGAATTTTGGATCACGGGGTTGTACGGACAAAAATCTTACTAGGAAAAAAAGAACCATTATTTCTCAATTATTTCATCGCCATTTTACTCATTCTGTCTGTCTCTTCTCCCCTAAAAGACCATCCAAAGTTGCTCTTTTTCTTTTACTTCCTCCTGCTTTGGACTCTCTCTTTCTTCTTTATTTCTTTTTTGGGTCTTTTCTCTTTCTCTCTTCACCGCCATCTCCATGAGGTCCACCACCATAAATACAACATACCCAACTTAAGCAGTAAAAACAGCACAACCCTTCTCGTACACAAACCTCAAAACCAATTATGTGGTATAAGATAGTAAAAAGGGTCACCAAAAAGTTTGATTATTTTTGGATAATGGGGAAGGTTTTCCTATAATCCCAAGTGTCTGCTCACTTATATAAATCCTAGTCCTTTTTCTCTCTGGTTTCATAATCAGTATGGATGTCGAAAGAGGTGGTTTTTCAGATTCAAACGAAATCAGCTATAACAGTAGTGGTATATACTCAGGTAGTAACATGGAGATCCCTTCACCCTTTGACCCCATGAGCCCTGAAACAAAGGCTTTGTTTCGGTTTTCGGATAGCATAGGTTCCATATTCGACTTCTCGGCCGAATCCGACTTCTTTTCTGATGCTAAAATTGTATCATCAGATGGCAAGGAAGTCTCGGTCCACCGCTGCATTCTTGTGGTAAGGAGTGCCTTTTTCAAGACAGAGTTTGAGAGAAATAAAGAGAGGGGTGTGAAGTTGGAATTAAGGAAACTAGCAAATGAAGTTAATATCGGGTTTGATGCGCTTAAAGTGGTTTTGGGGTTTGTGTATAGTGGGAAGTTGAAGCCATTGCCAAAGGGTGCTTGTGATTGTGTGGATGAGGAGTGTCCTCATTTGGGGTGTGGACCAGCAGTGGAGTTTTTGGTTCAAGTACTTTACGCTTCATTCAAGTTTCAGATCTCTGAATTGGTCGCTCTGTATCAGGTAAGTGTAATTCTTTATGCTTATTTCTAGAAGATCATCAAGTTTTAGATGGTAGAAGGACACGACGAAACTTGGGCTGGATACCTCTGATCACGTAAACAATCTGTTGAGTCGTCAAGTTGGTGCTTGTGTGTAGCTTGAATCTTGGGTTTTCTTTTAGTGAGCATTATTTTTGTTGGGTGATCTTCTTTTCTCTGTCAACATCTTTCTTTCTGTGGTTCGAGTTAAAATCATATGAAGTTCATGAGCTTATTATTATAGGATGGGACAAGTTGATGGAAACCCTTTTTAATGCCTCCATTCCTTTTTTGTGTTGTGGCAGGTTGATACATCTGATGAAAATGATTTATAAAGAGAAAAGTAGCATTCTTCATCTCGGTTTCTCAAAAAAAGAACAAGAAAAAATTGATTAAGAAGATGAAATTACTGATTCCAATTGGTTGTGAATTGTATTGCCTGCTCAACCTATGTTTAAATTTGGCCCCAAAGGAGAAAAAACCTACGTATAAATTAAAATCTTCATGGGGAAAAAGTTGGAAATGTTGGTGTTTAGAAGACGGATAGAACTTGAGGAGGAATGTACAATAGTGATTTTGTACTTGGTTAAACAGATTATGAAAGTGAAGAACCGTTCTCTAGAATGGTTTATCTGTTCAGGAATTGTGAGCCAACGGCCTATTTCCCACTGTCATTCTCATCTCTCCAATGAATCAGTCATAAAGATCAAATTCCCATTTTTATATTTTCACATCAGGGGACACTCTGTTTTTACCACCCTATAATGCAATTAATTGAATTGAGCACAGTAACATATATCAAATAGCCCAGTAATGCTAGTGGACCCTAGAAGAGGTAAAACTAAGGATTCTTTTTTATTTTCTCTCTTTTGGAAAATATATGAAGACCTTCAACCTTAGTTATAATTGAAGTTTTAAAATTTTAAATCATTGTCATGATAATCTCGAGTTGTTTTAGATTCTAGTGGCCTTTTGCAGTAAATGACAGTGGCCGGTTATTAGTAGCGGTGCATAACAATGGTAGAAAGTCCTAATGGAAAACGAAAAAAGCGGAAATTGTTTTTCCCTATATTGTATAATATTTTCCAGCATGGTTAACCACTGCACTACTCATTGGCTGCCACCTTCATCTCCATCATAATTTGTTGCTGAAACCACTAGCAATTGCAATTGCCTAGGATTATAATGATGGTATTTAACAACTCCAAATTTTGATTATAACAAAGTGGAGAAAAAACTAGAAAATTGTTTCCTTAAATCAGACACAACGGAGTTACATATGCTTTGCAACAATGTTTGGATAATGTACTTTCGGATAAGAAAGTATTTTAATGTAGTAATAATCGTATCAGTGGTAATTTTCCTTGCAGAGACGCCTTCTGGACATCCTTGACAAGATTACAGTAGATGGTGTATTGCAGGTGTTATCAGTTGCAATTATATGTGAAAATATATGTGAGAAGTTGAAGGATCGGTGCATTGATACCATAATAAGATCCGATATCGATGCTGTAACTCTAGAGAAAGCCCTTCCTTCTGACATGGTTCAACAAATTGTGAACACGCAAAAAATTGGTGATGGCAGGCCTGAATGCATCACATTCCCAGACAGACATGTTAAGAGAATTCAGAGGGCTTTAGATTCAGATGATGTTGAATTAGTTAGGCTTCTACTAAAGGAGGCGCATACCACTCTTGATGAAGCTAACGCACTTCACTATGCTGTATCATACTGCAATGCCAAGACCACAACAGAGATTCTTGATCTTGGCTTTGCTGATGTGAATCGTAGAAATCCTCGAGGGTACACAGTGTTGCATGTTGCTGCAATGAGAAAAGAACCAAAGATAATAGTGTCTTTACTAACGAAAGGAGCACAGCCATATGATCTAACTCCTGATGGTAGGAAAGCTTTGCAAATATGTAGGAGGCTGACTAAAGCTAGGGATTACTTGGAGAGTCCAGAGGATGGAAAGGATTCTCCAAACGACAAGCTGTGTGTTGAGATATTGGAACAAGCAGAGAGGCCGGAACCATTGTTAGGAGAAGCATCATTTTCATTGGCAATAGCTGGGGACAGTTTACGCATGCAATTGCTGTATCTTGAAAACCGAGGTACTCTTATAGCTTCCATCTCTATATCTCATGTTTTGATATACGCTGAAGTGATGTAGGAAGTTGAAGTAGTCAAAAGAAAAAAGGCGAACTTTATGCCATAAAGTTCTCAAATTAACCATGGCATTGATCATTTCATGGTATGGTTCTGCGTGTCACTTTTAAGCACCAACAGACTTAGTTGTGTAGATATCTTTCATAAATTTTCAAGCTTGGATTTGGTATTAGACGAACTAGTGTTAGAATTGTGCCTATGAGTCGAGATTAATCAACCACAGATGAAAAGAGGTAAAGGTCAATAAACTGGAGGATTAAGCGTGAGTGAATTCTTGAATAATTACCTGTTTAGTGGACTAAACCATGTGTTTGAGTGATCCAAGTTTGTGCCCATATGTTTGTTCAGTTTCGTTTTTCTGGATTGGTCCTGCTCTGCTCTCTGATGTTTTTCATACTCTGAAAATTTGGAGATTTGCTTAAAATTATTATCTTTTTTTCTCTTTCCCTGTTTTTTTTCTGTACTATTGTTTGCTGCATCAAGTGTGATCTATCTGCTTCTATGCACACAGCATCTAGGATCTCCATGGCTTTGCTATTGGAACTTCAGCTTCACTTTTAGGATCCTCTAATTATTGAAATCAGTGTCCTTGCAAATCTATTGTAGGTTTGATGATACCATATCTTATATTAATTTCAGTTTATAATTCTTTTCATACATGTTAATGAAATCTTAATAGACAGCTACCTCTTCTTTGTTTATTCAATTTATTCTCTAGTCTGATTCCTTGTTTTATCAGATCATCCTTTACAAGAAGCATCAGTTCAACTGCATTCCAAGTATTTAACCGATTAAGTGATATTATCTTATTCATCTTGATGAGTTTGACAACCATATTTCAAGGGCATTTTCACTTCCACCCCATCATCTTTGTGGTTAATTATCTAACTCATTACCATTTCATGGTGTGTATTGGGTTTCTTGATTTATCACTACCGGTATTAAACACTGTAATTGTGGCTTTGTCAACATTTATCCTCGAATAAACCTTTTTTTCTGAAGAGAGGCATTTCTTATGAAAGTAGAGCATCTTACAAGCGGATTAACTCCTTAATAACATCTTAGCTTATGGTGACTATTGCAGTTGCACTGGCAAGAGTTCTATTTCCAACAGAAGCAGGAGTAGTGATGGACATTGCTCACGCAGATGTTGTTTCCAAGTTTCCATTCCACAGCATTAGAGCCGAAGTTTTGGCTGTTTCACCGGGAACATCGGTTGACTCAAATGAAGCACCTTACAAAATTCAAGATAACCATTTGAAGATTATGCTAGAACTGTCTCGAACAGGTAGCTATATTTGAAAGTTAAATTTATCTGCTTGTGGTGTGTTTTAATCTCGTCTCATAGCTTTCAATCTCTTGTGCATATTGCAGTTTTGCTGAAAAGTTTAAATTATCTTCTTCATAGGCACGCTAAGGTTATTAATGTTTTTAATTTAATCATGTGATTACTCGATAAGCAGTTGAACTTGGAAAACGCTTCTTTCCGAGGTGCTCTCATGTACTTGATAAGATCATGGATCAGGATGACATCGAAGAACTAGCACAGATTGAGCGCGGAACTTCGGAGGAACGGCTTCTTAAGAGACAAAAGTTCATGGAATATCAAGACCTCTTTAGCAAGGCATTCCATCAGGACAAGGAAGAGTTAGAGTTTGAGAGGTCTAACATAGCTTCTTCAGCAGCATCATCGTCATCATCGCCAATAGGAATGACAAGATCTAAGAGAAAGCTCCCTACCGCATCATAAGCAACTATCAATTTGGAGATGCATAGATGTTCTTGTGACCGATATGTTTCCACACGGACCAGAATTAGTAGTCTAATTACTGCCTTCGATTCACATTAGTTGGGTCGACAATAATCAGACAATGTTGTGTTATCCTAGTCCTACCTTTTCTTTTAGTCACTCTCCATTTTCAGCTTTCTTATGCTGTCTTGGTGGTTCCCAGCTGTAGAAAGATGGCTTTGTTAAGGTGTGTATGATGACTTTAAAGCTTGTAATGGTTTTACCTTCCTATTCTGGAATGGAGTTTCTCAAATCTTCTTCCATGGAAAGGCGAGAAAATCCATCTTAGATAATTTATAATATCAAATCTTGTCCAATTATGTTTCCTCTTTAATGGAGCTAAAATTTTCATGTATTTTCTCATGTTCATTGCAGCATCAGAAGCAACTTCCTCTGTTTGGATATGCCCTGATTAAACTATATTCGAAGCTCCACAATATCTAAGGTTTTTGTTTCCTTTTACCTGTTTTCGGCAGTATAAAGAACCACTTCTTTTTGCACCATTTGTTACCAATTTTGAAGCTTGGTTTAGAACAGTGTTTCTTTTTCATAGGGCATATAGAATGTAATTCATGTATTAACGAGAATTTTTGTCAGTGCCTTGCAACCTTTTCTCAAATATTTGTTTATGCATAACATTTGATATAACACATACCTATAAGACGTGTATCATGTTAATTGAGGCATCAATCAACAGATATTCATTGGTTTATACATTTCATCTTCATCCACTATCAATGCGAACATAACAATAATCTCACGTCTATTTAGTAGCATCTTAAACCCTTTGTTGTAGTCTTCCATACTTATCTACCCTGTCTTGAGTTTAAAGCTACAAGAACATTTACTTTTTGTCATAATCTTGGCATAGATTGCTTTCTCATCAGCCTTTTCGTTGTGATAACTTCTTCCTCCACATTTTTGTGTCTCTTAATTTTCAACTTTGCCACTGTAGTCTAGTATACTAGTAAATTCTAACAAAGCAAGTCTATGCACAGCATAGTAATAATACTCCAATGCTTTCCAACCATCGTTACCCAATCCAAAAGCTCTTTGGGTGATTTGCTTCATCTACAAGTAGGAGCTTTAAAGCCAAATTACAAATATAGCTCTTAAACTATTAATTAATTATGATTTGGCCTCTCATCAAAATCTCAAAACATGATTCTATCTCCCCATAATTTAAATATAAAATTATATATATATATAACTTTCAAATAGTTGTTAAAATTAAAACCTTATAACTTTGAACTTTAAGGTAGCGTTTGTGATGTGTGCTTGGTACGATTTTGAATTTCCTGACTCCAAGAATCAAATAGCGGACCTTGACTCGATGAAATATTCAGAATCAGATTTGAAAATTCATGAACCTTGGTATAATTAGAATTGACCTTAACCCTATGGTTGAGTAATCCAAAGAACCTTGATATGAAAATCGCGATCGTGTTGGAAATATCGACCAAGAATCTCGGTATAATAGAATAATTCTCCAAGAAATAAAACTCCTGAAGAGATTCACAAGTTCTCAAAAGAACTCAAAGAGAAAGGAATTCTCTCAATTGTATTTTCAAAGGAAAATATCTTATGTAATCTGTCTTTTCAAACCTTATACATAGGATATATGTAACAAAATAAAGAGGAATCCCAAAAGTCT
Source organism: Combretum micranthum (assembly GCA_024138025.1). Classification (NCBI taxonomy): domain Eukaryota; kingdom Viridiplantae; phylum Streptophyta; class Magnoliopsida; order Myrtales; family Combretaceae; genus Combretum; species Combretum micranthum. The sequence goes on from JAMXBD010001514.1 coordinate 277,630, forward strand.
AAAAAAGGAATCCCAAAAGTCTTAAAACAACAAAATTGGCTGAGCATTACACGCTAGCGGCTTAGAAACAAGCATTGTCGGCCTTAGAGGCAGCCTTGAAAAACTAGTTATTGTTCGCACTTTACGCCAGCTAAAGGCCAGTGGTGTACCCTTCAATGCTGGTGGTGTACTCCCCAACATCGATGGCGTACTCGGTATTGCACAAGTCCTGCAACTTCTGATTCGAACATTGGTTGTTCTGTAGATTAAGGCCGACGGTGTTGATCATTACACCGGTGGCGTTGGACTTAAAACATGCGGCTTTGGCTTGAATTTCCATTGGTGGTGTTGTATTGTCCTTCCGAGTTGCGAAAATGACAATAAAAGTCTTCAATTTTTGTTCCATATCGATGTTGGTGAACTTGGAGTGATATTCAACAAACTTTTGCACATATCCTTGAAATCTTTCCTGAAGCTTCTTAGCTCTATTCCGTGTAATCATTCCATTAAGAACTTGGATTTGTTGAGGCGAACTTGGTGCAATTGTATCTTCATCATTCCCTCTCTCTTCAAAAGGATTGGTCCTCGAATCAGCTTCACCCACATCAAAAGGACTTAAATCAGAAACATTGAAAGTAGCACTTACATTGTACTCACCTTGTAAATCTAATTTGTAGGCATTGTCATTGATCTTTTCAATAATTTGAAACGGTCCATCGGCTCTAGGATCCAATTTTATTTCCTTTGAGATGGAAATCTCTCTTTCCTTAAGTGCAACTACACCCAATCACCTGGTTCAAAGGTGATTTTCTTTCTACCCTTGTTAGCTTGTTGAGCATATTGCTCATTTCTCTTTTCAATCCTTTGTTGCGCTTGTTCATGCAATTTCTTGATAGTTTCTGCCTTCTTCTTACCATCCAAGGTATTTCTTTCATTAACTGGTAAAGGCAATAAATCTAAAATTGTTATTAGATTAAAATCATAAACAACTTTAAATTGAGAAAAACCATTCGTCGAATGAATAGTGCGATTATAAGCAAATTCGATAAATGGTAAACAATCTTCCCAAGACTTCAGATTCTTTTGAATTATAGCTCTCAGTAGAGTTGTCATTGTCCTGTTCACTACTTCAATTTGTCCATCAGTTTGTGGATGAACAGCAATTGAAAACAATAGCTTAGTCCCCATTTTTCTACAAAACTCTCCTAAAATGACTCAAAAACTTGACATCCCGATCACTGACAATGCTTTTAGGCACTCCATGTAACCTGATAATCTCCTTAAAGAACTAGTCAGCAATACGAGATGCATTGTCAGTTTTATAACAAGCAATGAAGTGTGCCATTTTTGAAAATCTATCAACAACAATGAAAATTGAATCACATCCCCTTTTAGATCTAGGTAAACCCAAAACAAAATCCATAGAAACATTTGTCCAAGGTTCACTAGGAACATGTAAAGGGGTATACAATCTAGGAGGTATCACCTTAGATTTGGCCTTTTTCCAAGTAACACATCTACTACAAATCCTTTCTACATCTCTTCTCATATGAGGCCAATAAAAATATTCATTTAAAATATCTAAGGGTTTAATCACACCAAAATGCCCCATTAATCCTCCACTATGAGATTCTCTAACAAGCAATTCTCTTATAGAACATTAAAGAATACACAATTTTCCCTCTCTAAACAAAAATCGCTCATGTTTATAAAACTTATTCAAAGCTCCCTCCTTGTAAGCAGCAAAATCAGGATCAACAACATACAACTCTTTAACATGCTCAAAACCTAGCAACTTTGCATTAAGAGTTAAGTGAAGGACACACCTGTGTGATAATGCATCAGCAACCACATTTTCCTTACCTTGTTTATAGCTGATAACATATAGGAATGTTTCAATAAACTCTATCCATCTGGCATGTCTCCTGTTTAATTTCCCTTATCCTTTCAAATGCTTTAGTTATTCATGATTTGTATGGATAACAAATTCCTTTGGCTATAAGTAGTGTTGCCAAGTGTCCAATGGTCTCACCAATGCATACAGCTCCTTATTATAGGTAGGTTAACTCAATGGCGCTCCATTTAGCTTTTCACTGAAATATGCTATTGGCTTACCCACCTACATTGGTACAGCTCCAATGCTAACGCCAAATGCATCGCATTCAATCTTGAAAGCCCTAGAAAAGTCAGGTAAAGACAACAAAGGAGCATACCACAATCTATCTTTAAGCAAATTAAAAGCTTTCTCCCGTGCTTCATCCCATGTAAACTCAACAGACTTTTTAACAATTTCAGTTAATGGTGCAGCTAGTGTACTAAAATCCTTGACAAAATGCCTATAAAAACTAGCCATACCATAAAAAGTCCTTAATTCAGTAATGCTAATAGGTGTAGGCTAATCCTTAATTGCCTTAGCTTTCTCTTCATTTACCTTTATGCCTCTAGCATTTACAACGTATCCTAAGAAAACAATCTTTTCAAGGAAAAAAGAACACTTCTTATGATTAGCATATATATACTCTTTTCTCAAAACAAAAAGTACACTCCTTAGATGAATCACATCCTCTTCTAAGTTTTTGCTATAGATTAAATTATCATCAAAATACACTACAACAAATTTACTTATAAAAGGTCACATGACATGATTCATTAATCTCATGAATGTACTAGGGACATTAGTTAGTCCAAAAAGCATGACTAATCATTCATAAAAGCCCAATTTGGTTTTAAAAGCAGTTTTCCATTCATTCCCTTCTTTCATCCTAATCTGATGGTAACCACTTTTAAGGACAATATGAGAAAATAGACAAGAACCATGTAATTCATCGAGCATATCATCTAACTTAGGAATAGGATGACAACACTTTACCGTGATTTTATTGATAGCTCTACAATCCACACACATTCTCCAGGTTCCGTCTTTCTCAGGCACAAGTAATACTGACACAACACAAGGACTCATGTTCTCACAAACAAACCCTTTTGCCAATAACTCTTCCTCTTGCCTTTGGATCTCTTTAGTCTCTTCAGGACTACTCCTATAGGCAGGTCTATATGGAATAGAAGCTCTTGGTATGAAATCATTTTAGTACTCAATGCCTCTGATTGGTGGCAAGCCTCTAAGAATCTCTTTAGGAAACAAATCTTCATATTCCTGCAATAAAGTCACAACAGAACTAGACAGAGATGAGTCAAGATCATTAGTAGAAAACATGATCTCCTTGTACATAAGTACAATTAAAGATCTTTTCTCATTTACATCACTCCTGATCTCACTTTTAGTGGCAAAACAATTCAATTGTTTCTTCTTTTGCTCTCTCCTTTGTTTCTCACTAGCTACTTTATTTTTCCTCTCTGTCACTCATGTATCATTGTCACTAGCTCACGTGTTTTCTCTCTTTTTCTCATTAGCTCTCAACATGTCATCTTCCTATTTCAATTTCTTTTGATCTGCCTGAACTTGTTAGGGTGTCAAAGGCTTCAAATAAAATGTCTTTTCATTATGTCTCACAATGAATCGATTTGAACACCCTTCATGAATAGCATTCCTATCAAATTGCTAAGGCATACCAAACAATACATGACATGCATTCACGGGCACAACATCACATAATACTTCATCTTTGTTGTTTCCCAATGCAAACATCAATTTCACCTGCTTATTCACTTTTGCCTCTCTAGAATCGTTCAACCATTGTAATTTATATGGACTAGGATGTTTCAATGTAGGAAATTTAAACATTTCTATTAAATTAACCCTTATCACATTGGCACAACTATCCTCATCAATTATCAAGCTGCAAACTTTGTCTTTCACCACAAGTCTAGCATGAAAAATATTTTCTCTTTGCTGCTCATGATGGCTCTCATCCACCTGTTGTATGCTCAAAGTACACCTGATAACTAAGGATAAGTTTGAAGTATCTACTTCCTCATTATCAGTCACATCTTCCATTTCAAGCATGTCGTCATCGTCTCCTTCACTTTCGCTAGTTGTCTTATACTCATCATTTCCCAAACCAATCTTGCCTTTCTTGTTAGGACATTGGGAAGCTATATGACCAACACCATTGCATCTAAAACAGTGAATTTTACTCAAACCAGATTGAGATTCAGATTTACCTTTGGATTTACTAGAAGGCTCCTCTTTTGAAATAGCTTGAGTAAATTTTTCTTTCTTGTTCTTCTTATCCTCCTTCTTCCAATTTTTCTTCCATGAACTAAAAGAAGATCCTCCATAACTATATTTTTCTTTCCTCTTAAGTTGGCTCTCAAATTTCAATGCCATTTGATACATATCTTTCAATTCCACATAATGTTGAAGCTCGACCTTATTTGAAACATTTCTATTTAACCCATTCAGAAACCTTGCCATAGTGGCTTCATCATCCTTTTTCAAATCAATCTTCTTTATGATTGTTTCCATTTACATGTAGTATTCCTCTATACTCCTACTTCCTTAGGTAAGTTTCTATAATTGTTTATGGAAACCTCTATAATAGTGTGAAGGCATAAACCTCTTTCTCATCATTTGCTTTATCTCTCTTTATGTGCTAATTGTATCCTCTTGATTTCTTCTTCTATTAAGTGTCAACTGATTTCAACAGAAGCTAGCATATCCACTAGATTCTACCACAACTAATTTAACCTTTTTTTCCTTAGAATAGTTGTGATAGGCAAAAATTAATTCAATCTTGTGCGCTCACTCTAGATAAGCATTTGGATCACTACGTCCTTCAAAACGGGGAATCTTGAATTTTATGGAATTCAAATTAGTGTCAACTTTCTTACCTCCTCTACTAGTGCTTTCGCTTGAATTGCTCTTGCTTTAGTCTTAGCATGCATCATGTAGTCTTGTTCCTCATCAAAATTAGGCTCTTCTTTTGATTTCCATTGTTCCATGCAATCCATTCACATAGTCAATCCTTGTGACATTTCAAACATTCGAGCCATATCCTTCTGTAAGTAGCTGCTCTCGTCTCCTTCCTTCTTTGGTGAGTTAGACATCTTCTAATGTTAGAATTCCAAACAAATAATAGATATGAAAGAAAAACCTCACTTCACTCCCTTACGCGTATCTATCACAAAAATATAACACTCAACACTCGTATTTCATATAAACTCAAAAATACACTTACACCTTACTTCTTTATCTTTCGTCTTATGGTTCTATATCAAACTTGGATCTCAATTCTTGAATTCTCCTTCTTGTATTGTTTCTCACAACACCTTAATCCTTGGTAAGTATAAAATAAGATCTAAATTCCACTCAACCAAAAAAACAGAGATGGATTCCCAATTTCACTTTTTTTTTTACTTGTTTTTCCTTTTTCTTTTCTCCTTTTGCAATTCTTTATTTTTTTGTAAATCCAAATTTTCTCTTCTTTTTTTTTTTTTGTCACAAGAACCTTAACAACAAATTCAATAACCAAAGAAATGAGAAAGAAGATATGAACGAATCGATTTAAGGTTTTGATGCACCGTATTCGATTCGTACTGAATTGGAATGATTCTTAGAAAACCTAGGGCTTTTATACCAATCTGATGCGTGCTTGGCACGGATTTTGAATTTCTCGGACTCTAAGAATCAATAGCGGACGTTAACCCAATGAAATATTTAGAATCAGATATGAAAATTCACGATCCTTGGTGTAATTAGATAGAATTGGCCATGACCTTATGGTTTAGTAATTTAAAGAACCTTGATATGAAAATTGCGACCCTATTGGAAATATCGACCAAGAACCTCGGTATAATAGAATAACTCTACAAGAAATCAAACTCTTAAAGAGATTCTCAAGTTCTTGAAAGAACTCAAAGAGAAAGGAATTCTCTTAATTGCATTTTCAAAGGAAAATATTTTATGTAATTTGACTTTTCAAACCCTATACAAAGGATATATGTAACAAAACAAAGAGGAATCCCAAAAGTCTCAAAACGACAAAATTGGCCGGGCATTATATGCTGACTGCTTTGAAACAAGCATGGCCAGCCTTAGAGGCAGCCCTAAAAAAATAGCTACTATTTGCATTTTATGCCGGTTAAAGGCCGGTGATGTACCCTTCAATGCCAGTTGTGTACTCCCTAATTCAGTGACGCACTCGGCAATGCACAAGTCCTGTAACTTCTGATTTGAACGCTAGTTGTTCTGCAGATTAAGACTGGTGGTGCTGATCCTTCCACTAGTGGCGTTGGACTTAAAACAGGTAGCTTTGGCTTGAATTTCCATTGGTGGTGTTGTATTATCCTTTTGAGTTGCAAAAATGACAATAAAACTCTTCAATTTTTGTTCCAAATTAATGTTGGTGAACTTGGAGTGATCTTCAACAAACTTTTGCACATCAGTTTGGTTGCACCATTTTTTATGGTATTGGACTGGACAAAGGTCATTGTACCATAATTGGTTTACAAAATATATTTGGGACTGGACAAAACTCTCTCAATGGGATTAGATAAAAGTTAAAATTTTTGTCTCTTATATTTCATGGTAAAAATTATCGGAATTGGACAAAAATAAAAATTCTCAATAAGAATTTGTCTAGTGCTGTCTAGTACCTGCATACCAAACATGATACAAAGAATTGTACTGTCAAATACTTCTTATACTATGTTGTTTAGTTTTTTTTATCTTGTTCAATTATCACAATCAAACGCTATCTAAGTATTTTAGTGATGGTATGGGGTTCATTTGCATATTTGCGAAAGTTGAAGGAAGATAAAATCATACTTTTAACGGTTCTATGGGCATCCGACCAATAGTTTACCCGGTACATTTGCAATCTTCACAAATTTTTAATGGATATGCTCTAATCCGCTATTCTATGATTCTACATAGGACGCTCAACTACCGTCCATGCCTAAATTATTATCATCACACACTGCATTTGTCAAGCCCTCTATTTATCATCTGCCTTAATACATTGCTCACACGGCTATTCTTAGAAATTTTCATGCTCTCACTTGACATCACCATACTATTCAATCTCAACAACAAAGTAACAAATCAACCAAAATGACAAATTAATTAGCAGCTCAATTTTCACCAAGATGAATCACAAACTCCAATTTCTTTAAAAAGCAGAAGAAAAATCAATTTACAAAAAAGTTCCAGCAAATTTTCCCAAATGTACCTTAAGCCCTGAAATCAAATATATTATGTTTGCAGGCACAATCAATCTATAATGTCGTATGTGATGTCTTTCTGAACTCAGGCTAATAAAAATTGTATTCTCATGGGTTTTTATAGGTTAAAGAGACAGCTTGATAAAAGGGATATGAACAATTTTATGGCTTATATATATGCGGCATTTCAATCCTAAATCCAAACTTAGATCAGTTTAAAAATGATATAATGCAAAATCACTAAAATACTAATTAAGTGTCAATGAATAAATTGACATGATACATGTATTCTAACTAACCGACTTTCACTAAAATCTAAAATATTGATTAGAAGAACAGAAAATTGTTGAAAGTAATAAATCAAAGGTTCATACGTAAGCCAAGTACCATTGAAAACATATTTAAAAATCCTGATTTGTGCTAATAAGGGTAGACGCATGGCTAAATATAATAAATAAATAAAATGGGCATTTCTATTACAACGTTTATTCCAAACAAACCGTCTCCTGGATGTCTTCGTTCAGACCCTTGCTGAATTTGCACTAGTATTAATGAGCCCTTCGCTTCTTCTTTTTGCCTCGCTTCTTGGATGATGTCTCTGGTCTATCAACCGGCCTGTGTAAAAGCATCGAATTTGCTTCATTGTTCATCTGGCTCGTCTGTCGATTGGTGGATTTGATGCTTTCATTTTGCGATCTATCTTTATTGAGAAAAAGATGTACAGCACATGATCTTAGAGTGGCCCGAGAAACTTCAAATTCTACATCCAATTGATTGCACCCCTCCCGCATTTTCGCATCCCACCCCCACATCATAGCACATGGAATATAAAGAAACAACATATGGTTTGAATCCATTGAAGGAAAGAATTGACTGAAGCATATGCTCTTTCACCGTTGATGTAATCCTGCATTTCACATGAAACTGATGTGGTTTTCTCGTCAAATCCAATAGCGACACAGAAAGCCAACCCAACAGTTTGATACCACTCAGAATTATTCAAAGAGAGAGTCACAGATCCTTCCATACTCGCATGGTCAAACCACTGTGGTAATTCTGTTCTTGGAAGTAAAATCCCAATCCGGGAGTCCCCAAACAAATCCTGTCATATGGAAGATGGTACTAAACATAGAAGGACATGTAACAAACATATGCAGATAATCAACTTGGGTGAGAGAGACCTTAGGTGAAAGCATGTCAGCCATGGTGCAGAGATGCTGAGTCAACCTGTCACAACCTGCAAAGTCAATCCGCTTAACGCAGGGTGATGCTTCTGTAGTCGGTTTCAGGAGGCTTGACAATGGCTCGCAGTGTTCTGGTGATTCACAACCTTTTGCCGACAAATATTTTATGTTAGATGGAAGGCCTTGAATATTTTGAAGCTGCTTGCAGTTTGTTACACAAAGCTCTTGCAACAGAATGTCTGGCTGCTGATTCCTGCAGGAATTCTATCAATATCTTTTCCAGATAAATCTAAAATCTTAAGTATGAATGGCAGCTGAAATTTTCAAGCAATTTATTTTTCTTTCAGTCTGCATCCTTGCAAACCAAGATAAATGATTTCTGGGAATGCTGACGGCTCCGATACATAGGAAGAACAATTTTGGTTCTCTGCGTATTCTGGAAACTCTTTTTAACTCTGAGCAACCTCCAAGACAAACTCTTTGAAGAGCTTTTAACTTGTAAATGCTACTTGGTAAATATGTTAGGTTTTTGCAATTCTTTAAATACAATTCTCCAAGGTTAGCTAGCTTTTCAATGGATAGTGGTAATTCATCAATGGCAGTCTCATAAAGACACAATTGTCTTACATATTCATTTCCACCAGTTCAGGAAACCTCAAAAGATTCCAACAACCTTTAAGAATTAGGTCCCGAAGAGATTTTGACTTCAGACAAAGTGCAAACGTACGTAGTTCACGACAGTTTGAAAAGTTCAAATGGACCAGCTTTTCAAGAGATCCAAGCGCCTGATGAACCTCAGCTAAATTAGTTCATTCTTCAACATTTAGACTCTGAATATTTGAGACAGATGATGGATCGGGGATGTTTCTCAATGATGTGCAGTAGCTGAAGTCAATAAATTACAATTCGCTGAAAAGCTGGGCATAAAATGTCAAGAGATAAGTTAGTAAACACTCGGAAGATTATGGCTTTGTTTGGTTTCCTCCACTGGATAAGATTCTCCAGAATCCACATGGCTTTTTTTTTCATTTCTTCTTTTTTTTTTTTGCGAGATTATAGTAATAATATGAAATGTCTTATATGATGATGAAAAATAGACGAGGTCCTAACTTTCTTTTAATTCGGATTGATTCCTTGCCTCCACTAAATATTGGGATTCCATGGACATAGGAGTCATAAGCTCTTTTCTTTTATCACCACCCCTACAATATGACTAAACTTCAACTAAAAGAAGATTAGTGAATTGGATTCTATGGAATCTTAATCCTTGGTTGACCATAGGAGATATTGTTATAATCTGAAATTCATCTATCAAAAGTTGATAATGCTTTTACTCAAGTGAAGTCCAGCAATCTCCTGTTCTCGTGATTGAGAGGCAGTGATGGCAAGAATACTCTGGCCATTCCAACCACCTTAACTACCTGGAAATGTAATTGAAGTCCCAGAAAGAAATTGTTGTGTGCTATAAAAAATCCGAGGCCTTCCCATTTTGTGTTAAGGCCTCTGAAGTCAATCCTAAATCTTCGGTTCCTCAAGCTCCAGCTTTATGCCTTCAATATTTCTTGTCCCCTATTAGTTTATGGCAGGGAATGCAAGTAAGCACTATTGGCATAGCCTAGTGAAGTTGTGAACTAAAGCTTCCTTGTTTCTTAGTGGAAAAAAGAAATAAATATATATATTACAACATATACATGCATATATATATTGCATATGACTCAATAATTCGGAAGAACCATTAAGGAATTATTTTAAAAAATGTTTGAATAGATTCTTTCTGTGTTTTGTGGTATACCTGAAAAATTTCCTTTCTGATCCAAAGCCTACTTGGTTTACTTGGATCTCTAGATGAGTCACAACGAACAATCTCCCAACTGTTGGGTTGATTTACTCTCAAAGCCCAGCCCACGAATTTTACCCCCTCCTAACCCTAGCCGAATACCAAACACACAGTCAGATACACTTCTACACTACGAAAACACCTCTTTCACACACTCTCAAACCTTTGAGAAATTAGGGTTTCCTCACTTCATTTCACTCACACAAAACAGGTTATCAAGATAAGTTCCAATAATTCTCTCGTGTTTAACTCTCGTATTATCTCTATCCTCCTAACTATTGAATTTCACGGTACATTTTGCAGGTAAAGAAGGAAACTCAAACAGAGGATTGTTCGAGCCAATCCAAGCTCCAATATGTACACAAATATCTCAAAGGGGGGTTAATACCCTTTTCCCTTTCTATTTCTATTTATATGCATAGATGTACAGTTGTCATATTGTTATTCTATTACATTTCATTATGTTAATTAGTTGAATCTAATTGGCTACGCAACAAAAATATATACAGTTGTCATATTGTTATTCTGTTACATTTCATTCTGTTAATCGGTTTACGCAACAAAATAGTTTCTCTATTTGTTTATTATGTAATCCTCTAATCTACGTGGCATTTTCCTCAATCTCGTGCTTTGACGTGTAACATTTTTCTCCCCTGTTGAAATACAACCTTATCCTCAAGGTTGTAATCAGAGTAGATCAGTCGGAACTGGTCATAATCTTCCCAACTCGCATCCTCCAGTAATAGCCCCTTCCATTGAACCAAAATCTGCTTAGTAGGCTTCTGGTTAACTAGTATCACCCAAGAATCAAGGATACCTAGTGGCTGTAATACAGGATGGTTATTATAAGCTTCCTTAGGTAACTCCAAAATCGGATCAGTAGAACCATAGGCTTTCTTGAGAGCAGAAACATGGAATACATCGTGGATCCTGGAATTAGGAGGTAGCTCAATCCTATAAGCTGACGAACCAATCTTTTGAAGCACCTTGTAAGGACCATAAAAACGTTTTGAAAGCTTGTGAAAGCTATTAGCGACAGTAGTTTGTTTATAGGGTTTGAGCTTCACCATGACTAATTCTCCTTCCACAAATGTGACATATGATCTATGCTTGTCTGCTTGGGATTTCATGTGATTCCGAGCTTGCTACAAATTCTGTTTGAGCATAGATAATATCTCATCCCGTGTGGCTAACTCAGTGTCCACAGCTTCAACATTTGAGGAACCCCTAATATAGCCTGGTATAGTGGGTGGAGATCTTCCATATACGACCTCGAATGGAGTTGTTTTAGCACCCTCATGATAAGAAACATTGTAGGCATACTCAGCCCATGGAAGAAATCTAACCCACAACTTAGGTTGTTCCATGACAATACACCTCAAATATTGTTGAAGTGTCCTATTCATCACCTCAGTTTGGCCGTCTAACTGAGGGTGGTATGGTGAACTCATGCACAATTTAATACCACTAAGCCGAAATAATTCCTTCCAAGAGCTACTCATGAAAACTGGATTCCTATCAGAAACTATTGTTCTGGGAATTCCATGCAATTTAATGACCATGTTCACAAATAATTTTACCACTTTAGTAGTAGTAAATGCTCATTTAAAGCTCCCAAATGGCAATATTTAGACAACCTGTCTATCACCACCAAAATCACAGATAATCCTTGCGAACATGGTAAGCATGTAACAAAGTCCATGCTTACATCCTCCCATACCCTGTCAGGAATTGGTAATGGGGATAATAAACTAGCAGGAGATTTAGTTAAGTACTTGACCTGCTGACAGATCATATAATTTCGTACAAACTCTTCCACATCCTTCCGAAGTCCCTCCCAATAAAATTCTGTAGAAATCCTTTTGTAGGTTGTGAGAAAACCAAAATGACCAGTTGATGGAGTTGCATGATATTCTCTTAGAACAAGAGGCACCACCAAAGAGTCCCGAACTAGAAAAATTTTGGAATCACAGTAAAGAATTCCATGCTTCCAAACAAGAGATTTTGTATGATGCAACCCTTTAGCAAGGTCAGAAATAATAGGTTGAAAAGCTGGATGGTTTTGATACTCTTGTTTCAAATCTATAAACCGAAATATAGGAATAGACCATCCAAAATGACAATATCCCCCAATAAATTACCTTGATAAAGCATCGGCCACTGCATTTTCTTTCCCGGCTTTGTAAGTGATTGTATAATCATATCCAAGTAATTTGGATAGATATTTCTGTTGCTCGGGGCGTCTGAATCACTTGAGATAAAATTTCCTTCAAACTTCTATGATCTGTTCATATTAAAAAATGAGTATCCAATACATACAGTCACCACTTTCAAACAACTTCAATTATGCCATATAGTTCCCTCACATATGTAGATGCTTTCCTTAAGTGAAAAGGAAGCTTCTTATTGAAATAGGAAATAGGAAGTTCATTTTGCAGTAAGAAATCTCCTATAGTAGTTCCAGAGGCATCTGTGTCAATAACAAATTCCTTGGTAAAATCAGGCAATTGCAAAATAGGAGCTTGTACAACTGCTGTTTTCAAAGAAACAAAAGCTTGTTCAGCATCTGAATTCCACTAAAACTGATCCTTTTGCAACAAGTCTGTTAATGGGCTAGCAATAGCAGCATAACCCTTGATAAACTTTCGATAATACCTGGATAATCCCAAAAAAGCTCGTGATTGCTTGACTGATGTAATAATTGGCCAATCTCTCACTCCTTGAACTTTAGAAGGATCTGGACTATCCCCTTTGCTTGACACAACATGCCCTAAGTACTCAATAGTATCTCTGGCAAAAATGCACTTAGAAGCCTTAACAAAGAACTGATTTTGCTGCAAAATCAATAATACGGAATCCAAATGCTTCAAATGATCTTTAAAAGTCTTACTATAAACTAATATGTCATTAAAAAAAAAAACAATGACATATTTTCGTAGGAATGGCTGGAAAAGTCTATTCATTATGGCTTGGCTTGGAAAGTAGCAGGGGTATTACACAAGCCAAAGGGCATTACCAAAAACTCGTAATGACCCTCATGTGTCCGGAAAGCTGTCTTCTCGATATCATCATGATGCATACAAATTTGGTAATATCCTGAACAAAAATCTAGCTTTGCAAAACAAGAAGCCCCAAACAATTCATCTAGGAGTTCATCAATGGTTGGAATTGGGAACTCATCCTTCACAATCACTTGATTAAGAGCCCTATAGTCAATACAAAAAAGCCAAGTTCCATATTTCTTTTTAACCAGAAGCACTGGACTGGAGAATGGACTTGTGCTATGTTGTATGATACCTAAGTTAAGCATATCTTTAACTTGTTTTTCAATTTCACTCTTCTAAAAATGTGGGTATCTATAGGGTTTGACATTAATTGGCTGTGCTCCCTCCACTAAATGAATGCGATGCTGTGTGTTTCTTAGAGGCGGCAAGGATGAAGGTGCTTAAAAAATTGAGGCATATTTTCCCAATAATGCATCCAATGCATTATTATTGGATGAAATGCCATGAAAATCAGACTGAGACTGAGCCGTCAATTGAAAACAAGAAATCACAGCATCCATTCGAACTAATTTCCTGAGCTGATTATGGGATATCTGGAAAATCATAGGATTTTCTTCACCTTTCATTACTATAGAAGAACCATTGTAATAAAACTGCATGGTTAATTGTCCATAATCAATAGTGACCGGCCCAAGTTTTTGTAACCATTAAACTCCTAAGACAAAATCAGCACCCTGAATAGGTAAAACATAAAATGCCTCTGTAATTTGAATTCCTTGAATATCCAGTGATACACTTGGACACTGTCCTTCACATGCGAACTTGCTACCATTTCCTATCATAACATTGAAGTTGACTGAGGGAATAACAGATAAACCCAAATATTTGACAATTTTTTATTGTACAAAATTATAGGTACTACCTGAATCCACAAGTATAATGACATCTTTCCCATTAATCGTTCCCTTAAATCTGATAGTTCGAGGAGTAGAGTACCCCGACAATGCATGATAGCCAATAGTTCCTTCATCAAAATCCTCAATTCTGGACTCATCAATATCATTGTCCTGAATTTCCTCATCTTCTTGTAGCAACAAGAGAAATTTGGCTTTACATTTGTGGGATTTATTATACTTTTCATCACAAGGGAAACAAAGACCCTTTTCTCTCTTTTCTTGAAGTTCAGCTCGAGATAATTTTTTGATAGGCAAAGATGATTTAGAAATGGCTGGATTTGTGAAAGTGGAAGAATTTGATGGTTTCAAAATTTGTAACGTGGAATTATTTGGAGAAGAAAAAGACTGAGTTGAATCAGGCAAGAAAAAAATGGTTTAACAAAAGCATGATCTGCAAAATTTAGATTCATGCATTCTACCTAACCAAAATGCATGTGATAAAGAATTAGGTCTAGAAATTTGAACTTCTTTCCTAGTGTGTGATTTCAATCCAGAAACAAAGCAACTGATGAGAAAAGAATCAGGAATGCCTACCACTTGATTTGATAATGCAGTGAATTCATTCTGATATTTTGCTACTGATCTCCTTTGAACTAATTTGGACAGGGCGCCTTGAAAATCCTCATACTCCGAAGGGCCAAACTGAGTCTTCAAGGATTGTAAGAACTGTTGCCATTAAATCAATTGTTTATTTTGCTCTAACTACTGTAAAAATTGTAGAGCATTGCCCTCCATTGCAAAATCAGCAATGTCCAATCTTTGTGCCTCAGGTATTTTATGGAAATAAAAGAACTTCTGAGTTTGATAGATCCAACCTAATACATATTGACCCGAAAATTTAGGAACCTCTAGTTTAATTCCTTTCAACAAAGAGTCAGCCAATGAAGACGATGAATGAGATCCGTCTGATGATTCTTGATGTAAAACAGCTGTAGTATTCTCATTTTGATTCCTAATATTGTCAATTTTCTCTCCAAACTGCTGAATTGATTTATTGACATTATCATGAAGATCTTTAACTATTTGTTGCATCAAGGCATTAGATTTCATGGATTCTTGCATTTGTGTCTGCATGCCCTTCATCGTCTCAGCCAATAAATAGACCAAGGCTTGCAACTTAGTAAATTCTTCTTGAGAACGAGTGGAAGCCATGAATTCCCTACAATTAACAACGAGAACACCAAATTGTTTGGTTGTATTACTCTCAAAGCCCAGCCCACGAATTTCACCCCCTCCTAACCCTAGCCGAACACCAAACACACAGTTGGATACACTTCTACACTACGAAAACATCTCTTTCACACGCTCTCAAACCTCTGAGAAACTAGGGTTTCCTCACTTCAATTTCACTCACACAAAACAGGTTATCAAGATAAGTTCTAATATTCTCTCTCGTGTTTAACTCTCATATTATCTCTATCTCACACTAACTACTGAATTTCACGGTACATTTTGCAGGTAAAGAAGGAAACTCAAACAGAGGATTGTTCGAGCCAATTTAAGCTCTAATACGTACACAAATATCTCAAAGGGGGGTTAATACCCTTTTCCCTTTCTATTTCTATTTATATGCGTAGATGTACAGTTGTCATATTGTTATTCTATTACATTTCATTCTGTTAATCGGTTGAATCTAATCGACTACGCAACAAAATAGTTTCGCTATTTGTTTATTATGTAATCCTCCAATCTACGTGGCATTTTCCTCCATCTTGTGCTCTGACGTGTAACACCAACCCATTTCTTGTATCTTCTTATGCATTTCAATTTTGTCTTGTTTGATAAATACAAGGGATTTATTGACGAGTTCTACAATTCCAAAATCTATTTAAAATTCACAGCATTGTAGTGCGTTTCTCACATACTCCTATGGCTGTCCCTTAAAGCAACATGCAATGTCAAGGAACATTTGCTGTTCATGCTCACTAAGATTCAGAAAACTAACATATAGGGACTAAATATTTCTCTATCAGTAGCATTTTTTGGTTTCTCCAAGGTACTTTGCTAGACCAGCTTGTTTTTACCTTGAAGAGATGAAGCAAGAACTTTAACGGCTAGAGGAAAACGTTTCCTATGACCTACTAGCTCAATCAAAAGCTTTTCATAGTCTTCCTTATGTTTATCATCCTGAAACAGAATCCTAATGAAGAGTTTCTTTAACCTCTTTAGGCTCCAAGGGTGGAACTCTATATACGTAGTTCACCTTATGACTTTTCAGAATCTCACTATTCCTTGTTGTTATAATGATTCTGTTGAGAGCACCAAACCATTCTGGTGATCCTGCTAGTTTTTGTAACTGTTCCAGATCATCAACATCACCGATAACAAGAAGAGTCTTCTTGTCCCTTAATCTAGCTTTTATCATGCTAACTCCCAAGTCAACATCATCAATAACGAGCAGATATTGGCTCAGCTGGTAAAGCTTTGGTCCATAACCCCCAATGGTCATAGGATTGATTCTTGCTGGAGGTAAAGATGTCTTTCTTTATTAGAATGATAAAGATAAGGAAGACAAGAACTATTATCATATTAGATCCTATAACCACTTTACTCTTACGAAAAGTAATAATATAATTAAAATAACTAGAAAATTTAAAGAACGAAAGGAATTGAAAAGAAAATCTTTGTTCTTAGGTAATAATGGTTGAACAACTTGTCCAGCCTCAAGTGTTTTTTTTTTCTTTTGGCTTTGAAAAATTTCATGGTGGCTTCGGCTTTTGTGACCATCATAGGAGACCTAATTATCCTCTCTAGTTTTTTCGGGAGATCACTAGGGCAACCATATCTGTATCTGGGTGAAGTAGGCGACCTACCAACAGTGTTTCAATGTTAACAAGAATCGACCATGACCAGGGAGATACCTTTGCCTGTGGCAAGAATGGATCCCTTAACCACTGGGAGCCAAGAGAGGACCTTTGTCAATTAAGCCAACCTTTGCTGGCCTAAAATTTGTAAATTTGAATATAGCTAAGTATTTTTGGTTACACAAGTCACCAATAATGCATTTATAGTATGACTCTAATTACTTGTATACTTCGTTATAATATCATTTCCATTATAGTCTTTATTTTAAATGAAAAGCTATTACATGTTTAGTTGATCATAATAACGACTTCATATAAATAAAGCCCTATTATAAAAAAACATATTAAATAATTATTCATTATTCAAACCTATATCAATTTAATGTTAATATTGATTTTTTTCCTAAAATATCTCCTATTGCGTTACAGCTGTACTCTATTTTCTTATTAATAGTGATTGTATTATGGTCTTATTAATTATGGGAAGCAAATTTCAAACACCTTAATAATAAAACAAATTATAAATGATTCAGCCTTCTTTAAACACTAAAACGAAATCTCCATCCTTTGAACATGAACGGGTTGAGAACATTATCGAAACTATGAATCCAATATTCTAAAAAATTCAAAAACTTTAGGGAAAATAAATAAAGAAATGAAACGCTAAGTTATAATTTAAGAGTAGAAGGTTGTGGATCTAAAACTTATATATAGATGGTATTGCATATTATAGAACAAATCTGAGATCAAAGTTTTTATACTCAGCTATATCTTTAAAAAATAAGGATATAGAATTTATAATACATGTAAAATGCGGTAAACTTCAATTATTTCCAAACTGTTATCATCAATATAACTGAAAATCTGCTAAAACACACTGTAATTTATCCTGAATGGAAAGAAAAATTAGAAAGGGTATAAAAAGAGTGTTAGAGCTCTTGCCCATCAAAAGTATATCCAGACAAAGTGCCTGCTTCCTTGAGAGCAGCTTTCCACCCTTTTATCTTATTCATCCATTTGTTTCCATTGGCAGCAAATGCTCGAGCATACGAACCTTTTTGATTCCTCACGTTACTATGATCCGTATAGTAGAAAACAGGGAGCGCTTTTTGGTCCTTCAACTTGCTGTACTCCATAATAATCTTGGTAACTTCATCCAAACACCAGTGAGACGTCGCGTAATTCTCCGAGAACACAATGTTTGCAATCCTAGATTTTTCGATAGATTTTATGAGTGTGTCCGAAATCTCTTCACCTTCGTGTAACTCCTCGCTGTCAACAAATGTGTTGATTCCCATTTGATCCAGAGCACCAAACAGATGTCCTGTGAAGCCCTTCCAAGTGTCTTCCCCTCCCTGTCAACAAAGCTTAAGAACACATCGCAGCTATGACGAACATCCTTTGATAGTGTATGAGTTTGATTCTCATCACTGGTCCTAGAAATGGGCCTATCATTGCTGTTCATTATATTTCTTACTGGTTTCTTAGTAAACTATGATCAGATTTTAGTACATAACAGTTATAGCCATATACCTACTAAGCAGCTGATTATTAAGGTGTGTGTTTGCTGGAATTCTTCTTTGAGAAAAATTTAAAATAGATAACTATATTATAAAATTTTTCTATACATAAATATACTATTTGGATAGATAAAAAAAAAAATAACTATCTTAACCATACGAGATCCATTTTTCTTGTATATCTCTTTTTGAGATTATTATATATTAATCATCGTTTTTTAAAAAAATTACACAAATACAATTCAGACAAAAATAATTATCAAACTACCATCGCTATATTACATAAGGAAAACATGATACTATTTTTTCTGTTGCACCTTGGAAAGGTGATACATGCAAAGGATTATTGAAGAATGTAGATCATGCTGTCATGGGAGCACTTGTCATTTCTTCTACTTCTTGATGACTAGTTGGCTCTTCCAAGGTACTGACTCCTATCCCATCTAGCGCCATTTTTGTCATAACACAAAAAAACTCTCTCTCTATCTCTCTAACATGTCTTTTGAAAGCTCACAACTTGCTCCCCGGTCCTCTATCTGCTATTGTCCCCTCCTCTGTTTTTGATATATATTTTCTTTTTCACCTTCATTCATTTGTTTTCATCTTCTTTATTATCTTTTTTGTATTTTTACTTGGATCACATCATCATAACCCAATTCTTTTTTTTTTTTTAATTTCTCATTGTTTAACTGGGGTTATACCAATGACTTCACTTTTGCTTTGAGGATGTAGATTCTTAATAGATTCAACTTGCTGTGGAAATTGTAAACCCCTAGATTTTATGTTCAATTTTATGCTTAAACTTTAGAACCGGAAGTCAACCGGAAACTCTAAAGTCAACAAATCTATAACAAACCCTACTGAATCTAGATCCGACACTCTTGCACACTAAACTCTTAAATAATAAAATTGAGATAATTGTAGATTATCGTCTACAATAATATAGTAAAGCTTAAAAAAGATCAGATTCATCAAAATTTAGTTTGTTTCGGACCCGAACGAGATCAGTTTTTGAAAACAGGATTTGAACATGCGAAATGGTAAAAATATTTCGATAAAACCATTAAACTCGTAATAATATAAGGATTCCAAACATATCAGTTTTATAATTTTTGGCATCTAAAAATATCAAATATAGTTTGTTTAAGCATATTTTCTTTACTACCGATATTAATTTGTCTTGTCTACTGTTCGAATTATTATTCGTTATTATTAATTACTATTCCTCTATTTTTACTTTTTCTTATTATCTATTCTTACATTCTACCATACCTATTTCTTACAATGTTCTTTTTCCATAAAACTTTATTCATATCATATCTTACTTATTATTACTTTTCACTGCAAAACAATAAAATAAATCAAAATCTCTCTCCCTCTACCTCCAAAATCGGTGCCCCTTCCCCCTTCTTCTATCTATTTTTTCTTTTCATTTTATTTAATTGCATTAACATTTATCTATAAATACCCCATCTCCCTTCATTTTCTTAACATGTTTCTTTATCATACAAAAACTCTCAAATTCTCTCAATAAAATTCCTCTTCAAAAATTTCTTCTCAACTATCTCTTCTTCCCATATTATTACTATCTCCATACAACATTAACCCCTTTTTTCTTCTACCATCTACTTCTTTACCTTAGGTAAACATTTCTAAACCATTTTTCATGTTCAAGCAACAATATATTTATGTCTTATTTAACAATATTCAAGTATTATTTTTATTATTGTTATATTGTTATGTTCTATTATTTGCTCCTAATCTAACTTTTATATTACTAAGTATATTTATGTATATATGTTCTTAGAGTACATAAGCTCACTAACATAACTTTTATTTATTCATGCTCTTATATTTCTTGTGATTTATTTATTTCTTACAATTTATTTATTTCATGCAGTTTCATTAAGACTGGTCTTTTTAGTCTTAGACTTGTCCTTATTAAGTCAAAACAATTTTTTTCTTTTCTTTTCTTTTATGGGACTAGTCTATCTCTAGTTCGAAAGTCTTGATACAAGTTAAGACTTCCAATACTTGACTTTGTTGTTATGATCATATGCTTATTTAATTTCTTATATCTCTTATGAGTCATTTTTCTTCATATAACATAATTATAAGTTCATGTTCATACATAATCATAATTTTGTTGTCTAAATAAAACGAGTTCTTTTATTAAAATTAAAGACTAAACTCTCTACAAAAGTAATATTGGCACTTAGGAAAAGTTTTTTTTTTTTTTTTTAAGAATTTAAATAAGTTCAACCTAGATTTTTAAGTGATGATATTATGTAAACTTTTTCCAAGGCATAGTAAGTAGTTCCTTTACTTTCTTTTTCAAAAACACTAAAACAGATTTATTATTAAATCTTAATATTGATAATTATTTGTTATACAAGTTTTTCTTAAAAACTTATTTAAAAGAACCCATACCAACACTCTAATAAACACTAAGAACTAGACAAATTTCTAAGTCAAGATAAAATCAATTCACTAGTTATAAGAAAACAATTTGAAAAGCAATATCATTAAATAACCTAAAGTAGCAAGTTTTCAAAAATATAAAAGTTTATTTTTATGAAGTCTATGAAGTAGGAAATGGTAGTTAAAGAAATAAAAAGTACTCATTTAAAATAAACTAAAAATCTTAGTTTTCATTTTAATAAATTTATAAAGGAAACTCGTATATTCCAATCTTTAAACTCCTAAAGGAGATTGTTTTATGGAAAATCATGGTTTGGACAACAACACTTGAATCATACATGTAGTGTGAATTTATATATGTATAAAAATGATTTTTCAACTATATAAATATATATATGCTTGCTATGGGATTTTTGGTTTATGAAAGGCTTGGAAAATTATATTTTTAAAGGCTGAGATTTTCGTATCTATTATGTACCGAACCATTTTGTGACCTAAATGACCTTTTGTGATAAAATAATCTTAGAAATAGATGGATCTTTTCGATTAGGTAGAAAACGACATATAATATGAGAAATTCCTAGTTAAAATGAGAAAACCATGGCTGTTTTAAGTTGAAATTTCACTCCATCCGATTTTTGATGAACTTAGTAAACTAGAATTAGAAGTTTAAGTAGAAATTCCATAAAATACTCATTTTGGGTATTTCTCTTGTTTAAGTGATGCGGAGAACGAGTTTCCTTACCCGGACGTCTATTACGACTAGAGGATTACCGCACCATGGCTGAGTGAGTTGTGTTTATTACATTTGGTACTTATGTATTTGTTTGTAGAATGTGGCATTAGAATTATGAAAAAGATAAAAAGGGAAAGTGCATGTGCTTTATATACATGGTTGAATTTATGTTAAGTATATCAAGGCGGGGATCATCTATAATCAATTATTGATTTAGTATAGTAATGATATGTCTGTAAATTCTATGGTCACCCTTGAAATATCTAATACTATGCCATGAGTAGTTAATTAAATCGATTCATGCATAACACGCAATGGGTCACATTACATTCATTACTATATACTTGGTAGGACAAGATAATAGTAATGAGGTAAGTAGGGACCTGAAATCTACATAACGGCGAATGGTTGCCTGGATATTAACAGCAAGTAGTTATCTGAATGAACTATACTTTAGCGGCTAGTATTAGCTTCAATGAACTACAAAAATCTTATTTGCGAATAGCGGTCTAAATGGCCTGGAACACTTAACCTCCAATGGAGGATGTAAATCCATTCAACACATGAATCTCAGTAAACCATGTGTATTGTATAGTCACATGTTTGTTGCATTTCGTATGCTTGATTAATTAACTTATTTGATTATTGGTTGTTTGAGTACTTTATTGCGGAAATATTTCTCACTAAGCAAATAAGCTTACTCCCTTCTAGATACCTTTTGCAACATCCTTACTTATGGTTGAAGCCTAGGGGCTATTTCACTCAGGTATGGTCTTTTGGATTCAGGAGATTTTGGAAAGAAGTTAAGGACTAGATGTAGACTTAGACTTTTAAGTAAAACTCTGATGTATTTATTTTTGAAAGATAGACGTTGACGAACTATATATATTTTGTTAGGGGAATGCGCCTTTGATAATCGTAAAACTCCTTATATTATATTTAGGTTGTAATGTTATGATTTCCATTCTTAATCGCTATTACGTATATCTTCTTAAATAACTTGTTTCAAAGCATGGTCCTTTATGCTTGAAAGTATGCTTGACACTGGGTATCAAAACTTTTGAGATGACTAAGGTGGTTATACTTGAGCTTTAATATTGAGTATGATGAACTATCGCGTTTAGAGTACCCTTTGAGGCGTGATAGAAATGCCTCTAAAAGCAATAAAGATTGAATCTTTTGAAGTTTTAGCATATGGGTATAGATGAATCACATAAAAAGGCTACTTTTTTTGTTACATAAGGTGGACTCTATTTTTTTTACTTTGTTTTGTCCTTTTTTTTTTCCATTAGTTTTGTCACATCCTGAACTAATTCTAGGCATACCAAGTCTCGCCACATGCAATAACGAAGCATTACACGAAAGCTATCCATTTGAAACAACATTTATGTCGATTGTTTGCTTAAATATACCTTAACCATGTTTACAAACCACTACTCATTGAGAGTAGAATTACATATACTAATACATCATTAGTATCGTTTAGATTGGTACTTCAAAATATTACAAAGGTTTTGCTATCTCAGAACATAAAAATAAACCTAATACATAATATTACAAACCAAAGGCTTATGAGTAAGCCTTTAACAAAAATTACATGAAGTTGGAAAAGTCTCGATTAAGTCTTCAACTAAAGAAAATTTACATCACTTTCGAAAAACATTTTCCTAGTCTATTACAAAACAAATACCATTAAGATCATCATCCCCAATCGCCTCATTTGTCAAGGAATTCTTCAAAATCTGTGTCATAATCCATTTGATCATAATAATCTTCTTCATCAACACCTATAATAGAAATCGTGAGCCAGAGGCTACCACACAACAATATAAATAAATACAAAGTGGCACATGCTCTTAGTCTAATGCAATGTAATGAACATTAAGTTTAATTTCAATAAAATTAGGTGTATTAAAGCAATATTGGAGTATTCAAACTTCAATAACAAACTATTAGGAAACTGGGTATCCTAAGTAATAGCAGCTACTCAGAAGGTTGATATAAGTAGCCTGAATACTTATGTCACCTATAGAAATATCTACATAGATAATAGTTACATCTAGGGATCATAGCCATTTCATATTTTTACTTAACTTAATATATAATATCACTTATAGTTCATTCACTTGACATAAATAATTATTCATTCATTCCTCGTTCGATGTAAATATGATATTACGGGGTTCATTTGAAAGGAATGACTTAAAAAAATTAAGTCATCAACAAAAGAATATGTTTTAAACTTGATAAAGAACAATTTAATATTAACCACTATTTATCAAATAATAAATATTACAATGAAACTATAAGAAAATATATGACATTTGATTAATCATTATAAAATAAAATTAATAGTTACAAGTAAGATATTATTATATTTTTCTAAAACTGTTTAATTTGATTTTACTAATTGGTTCAGTTTACTCTTATAAACCAACTATAAATTTACATATTTATTTGAGTTGGGAAGTTTCCAAACCAAATTGCTTAAAAAAAAAAACCGTATTTTTAATTCAATTTGGTTAGTCTTTTTTTCACCCCCAAATATTGCCACAATCAAATTGCCTTACTTTTGGCCCCCACATAAAAAAAAAAAAAAAAACAAAAAGAAAAGGAAGAAAGAATCCCTTAAGTGACCCAGGTAAATTCATGCATCATAAGTTAACAATCAGGGATTTAACAGGAGTTTTGCTGAGATCAATAAATCTAAAAAATGGAGTTTAGTTGCGATCAATAAGTCTAAAAAAGTTATTTGTTATATTTAATCATGAATTATATATGTACACACACATAAAAGCCAGCTGCCTAGCAGGCTTAGATGATAGCGAAATATATCAACTTTGTTAACTTCTTTTGTGGCATGTGATTTTGCTAGCTGTAATTCTTATTCATTAGCAATCTAGTTAGATTTCTTCAGTCATTGTTCTGGTTTTCTAGGCAAGAAACAAAAACTATTGACTTTTTGGATCCTTGATGAGAATTTTATTATTATTGTTTTTAATTTACTGTTAGTTTTATGAATTTATATCATAGGTTATAAAATAAAAATAAGGTAAATACTAAATTTAATACCCGATACAAAATGTAGTATTTAATTAAATAATATACATAAATTCTACTACTAATCCCTTTTTAAGTTTTTTTATTACAAAAGAGGAATTCAACTCTAGTAGTCCCACTTGAAAAATCAAACAAATGTTATTAAGCTACAAAACCATTGCAATATCTTATGCTGTGTTTTGATCAGTGGAAAACGACTGAAACCAACGAAAGAGAAGAGAATTTGGATGAATTTTGTTTGTTTGGCTATTTTGAATTGTAGTGAAATGGGACGAAGTGGAGGAAGTAGAAGGTGACTTTGTTTCCATCTAAAGTTGGGAGGAAAATGATGGAAACGAAGAGAAGTTAATTGAAATGATAAAAATATCCTTATAAAATTGCATATACTAATATTTTATAAAAATAATATAAGAATAATTTTGTCAGTTACTCACTTCATTTTTTTTCTTTTCCTTCCATTTTCTTTATAAATTACCAAGTCTAAAATAAAGATTCTACTTCTTTCTATTTCCACTTCCATCCATTTCTTTCTACCCACTTCCATCTATTTCCACTTTTGCCACACATAGCATTAGGGATGCAAACGGGCAGGTAGCTAAAGGGTACCCAACCTGCTAAAAACCCTAGAGGGTTTGGGGTCGGGTTTTTGGTCATATATATAACTCGATGGGAAATCGACCCGACATAAATATATAAAATTTCAAAAAAATTAATAATAATAAGTATACACATAATTAATTACAAATTCCATAATTTCATTTCCATATTAATGAAATTTATATCTAATTTTTTAAAAAATTTCTTATATAGATTATAATGTATTATATAATTTATGTTTTATGTTGAAATTACATCATTGCAATAAAAGAAAAATAATAATAATCTAATTAGGTCGGGGTGGGTCGGGAATTGGGTTTGCAAAAATCCTACATGATCGGGTTTTCGGAATGATAGGAAAAACTTTATGAGGTTTTTCTCGGGTTTTGAGTGACTCTATAACTAATCGGGTCGAGTTTGGGTTTTATATGATCCGTCTCAAACCCGATCTGGTTATATCCTACATAGCGTTAGCCAAAGGTTAACATAAAAAATTAGAGTTTTTTTAAAACTAACAGTTGAACTACGTTCCTATTAGGGAGCTTCTATAGTCCCATAAATGAACCGTTCAGTCAAACTATCCAACTATTAAAATAAATATAATAATTAAAATATTAACTATTAGTGGTTTGATTATAATTGGATATAATGTTAGTCATTGGATAGTGATAGGATTGGTCTCGTTATAATAAATGACGAAAGTATAGAATTTCCCTTCTATATAAATAAAACTTCTAACTGTTTCATCATTCTAGTATCATTTTGGTATCACTTTTAAACTAATGTTCGTCAAGAAACTGATATTGATGAAAAACTAATAGTTTTACTTATAAATTGACAAAACTGAACTAATATGACATGAATAAGTTACAGATGCTGATCTGATACAAATATGATACCATTAAAAATTTGACAATCCAAAGAGGCCTAATCTTTCATTTTAACTTATCAAATCTTCTTTACACGATTTAAAAATCTTCGATAACATTGGAAATATTTTCAACCTTGGATAAACTATCAACGTGAATTAACTTCTTATAATTAAATTAAATGAAGCAATATATAGAGAAGGAAATACCATTTGAATAACATTTTTTGTTTTATGTATCATTTCATTTACAATTTCTATTCTTGAACTAATAGTGAAATAAAATTTATATCCTTTCAAATATTAATTCATGTACGCGACATGGAGTAGTGCCCTTTAGACAAGTAAAGTTTGGATGATATAAACTTCAGGATGGGATCTGCCATTTTTTATTTTCTCGAACCGGTCCAATAACTTATTCAACGATTAAGATTTATATCAGTCATAACCACAATCATATCGATTCCTATAATTATTTCCCATTTGAATGAAGGATTGATTTTATGAAAATAAGCCAGCTGCCCACTCGGCTTAGACGACATTGCGGAATATATCAACTTTGTTAACTTCTTTTGTGGCATGTGATTTTGCCAGCTGTAATCCTTATTCATTAGCAGTCTAGTTAGACTTCTTCAGTCATGTTGTGGTTTCTAGCCAAGTATCAAAATCGTTGACTTTTTGCATCGCTGATAAGAATTTTATTATTATTATTATTTTTATATACCGTTAGTTTTATGAATTTATGTCATAGGTTATAAAATAAAAATAAGGTAAATACTAAATTTAATACTTGATACAAAATGTAATATTTAATTAAATGATATACATAAATTCTACTACTAATCTCTTTTTAAAAAGTTTTTTTTTTATGATTACAATGAAAAAGAGGAATTCAACTCCAGTATCCACACTTAAAATACCATATTAATGTTATTAAGCTACAAAATCATTGTAATTTCTTACATTGTGTTTTGGTCGGTGGAAGACGACTGATACCGATGGAAGAAAAGAAAATTTAGGTGAAATTTGTTGTTTGGCTATTTTAAATTATGGCAAAATGGGATGAAGGAGGGAAGTGGGAGGAGATTTTGTTTCAATTAAAGTTGAGAGGAAAAGGATGGAAACCAAGAAAAGTTAATTAAAATAACAAAAATATCCTTATAAAATTACTCATAGTAATATTTTATAAAAATAATGAAGGAATAATTCTACCAACTACTAACTTCATTTCTTTTCTTTTCCTTCTTTTTTTTTTTCCCATAAATTATCAAATGTAAAATAAAGATTCTACTTCTTTCTATTTTTACTTATTTCCATTTCTTCTGTCATTTGCCAAACATAGCATTAGTGAAAAGTTAACATGAAAAATTAGAGTTTTTAAAAATTACAGCTCGAACTAATTTCCCTCCTATATAAATACAAACTTTAATCTTTCAGTTTAACTTAATCAAATCTTCTTTTCACAAAAACCTCTACCGACAGATCGGGGGAGACTCACTGCTCAACGCCATGTTTGGTATGGGTTGGTGGCTATACCATTATGGTGGCTTCTTGTTGTTTTTGATTCTCTAGTTTGAGAAGTGAGAGGAAGACTAACATTTTTTAGCTTTTATAATGGCGACGATGGAAACGAAGTTGGAGTTGAAATCATACTCAAATCCCCGTAAATATGATGTTTTCTTGAGCTTTAGAGGCTCAGACACCCGCCGTGGCTTCACTGGCCATCTCTACAATGCTCTGGTGCAATCAGAAGTGAACGTATTCATGGAGGATGAGGAGCTTCAAAGAGAAGGAGAGATTAATGATACGATCAAGAAGGCCATAGAGAATTCACGGATCGCAATAGTGGTGTTCTCAAAGGAGTACGCATCCTCTCGTTGTTGTCTGGATGAAGTTGCCTATATTACGGAGTGTTGCAAGTCAAAGGGTCTGATAGTGTTACCAGTATTCCTCCACGTACATCCGTTCGATGTAAGTGGCCAAAGCGGTTTTGCCCTCCTTGAAAATGGGTATCAACCGGATGATACGAATAGTTGGATAAATGCTCTAAGAGAAGCAACGCAGTTCAAAGGTTTTATATTGAAAGATAGGTAAATATTGTTGGAGATATGATTCAAAATCTGTTGCAAGGAAATATCGTAACAATCTCGAAAATTCAGTGGTGCAGTTAGCAAATAATTAGGAGATATTTTCTGTTTGACTTGTCTGCTATTTTTCCAGAACCAGAATGACTGTTCGACTTGATCTTAAAAGTAGTTTAGTTTTATTACCGCGTAAAAGTAGTTTAGTATGAATGTGTGTGTAAGCATTCCCTTGAAGAACACTTGATCTGTGCGACATGTGTGTTTGTACATGCCTGAATCCATTAAGGTTGACGTTTGCCTAAATTTACTTAGATTCTTGTACATTTTGTGGGCAGGAAGGAAAGTCTGCTTGTCCAGGAGATTATCAGTTATGTGCTGTCAAAACGGGAGATGCCATTTCCTGATCCTAGATATGATGCTTTCTTATGCTTTAGAGGCGCAGACACCCGCCGTGGCTTCACTGGACATCTCTACAGTGCTCTGGTGCAATCAGAAGTGTCCGTATTTATGGATGATGATGTTCCAATAGGAGCACATTTTGGTGAGACATTCAAGAAGGCCATAGAGAATTCAAGGATTGCAATAGTGGTGTTCTCACAGGATTACGCGTCCTCTATTTGGTGTTTAAATGAGGTTGCCAACGTTATGGAGTTTCATAAGTCAAAGGGTCTGATAGTCTTACCAGTATTCTGTGGTGTAGATCCTAGTGTTGTAAGCAAACAAACGGGTAGATATGAAGAGGCATTTGTCTTCCATGGAAGAAATTATGGACCATATGAGGTGGAGAGGTGGAAAATTGCTCTAAGAGAAGCAGCCAGTTTAAAAGGTTTTGCATTGGGAGATAGGTAAATAAGACCACCCTTCTATTTTTCCAGAACCACAATTCTTGTTCGACTTGATCTATGAATACAAAAGCTCTTAAACTTATTTAATATAGTAATGGCATGAGAGCACAAAGTCAAATCTCTCTTGGTTTGACTTCTCATTTAATTAATTTCATGCAATTGATATGTGGATTGCGGTTTTCAATGTATATAACATTCTCTTCAAAAGAAGAATGGATTGGATCCTTGCAGTATAAAAACTTTTTTTCCTTTTCTTCACCTTCCTCCTCGCGCCGCGCCACACCATCCCTCCCCCCCCCCCCCCCTCCCCCCGCGCGAACCGCACCCAGCCACCCACCCCAAACAACAATTTTCCCCACGGAACTGATTTTCCTTTTCTCTGTGGGTCATGTGTGTTTGCCCATGCCCGAGTCCATTTAGTTTGAATTTTGCCTTGATTTACATAGATTCTTATATATTTCATTGGCAGATATGAAGCTCTACTTGTCCAGGAAATTGTCCGTGATGTGTTGTCTCAGCTAGAGCACTCCATTGATGACATGCCATTTGATGCTCCCAACTTGGTTGGTATGTCCTCTCATTTAAAGGCTGTGTATGAACTTCTAGATATAGATAAAGACAATGTCCTTATGGTGGCACTTTTGGGATAGGAGGAATAGGGAAAACCACTATTGCAAGAACCATCTTCAATAATATTGCTCGAAATTTCCAATATAAATGTTTTTAGCAAATGTCCGAGAGACTTGTCAGCAATCCATGCCTCTTGGTCTGCTTAAACTGCAGAAGAAATTGCTTTTACGAATTTTGGGTGAAAAAATAGATATTTGGCATGTTGATCAAGGAGCTGATGAGATCAAACAGAGATGTGGAAACACTAAGGCTCTTCTCGTTATCGATGACGTCACTGATTCACGACAACTTGAAAATCTTGCAGGATCATTTAACTGGTTTGGTCCTGGAACTAGAATTATTATAACAGCCAGATATAAAAAAGTAGTAAATGCTCAAAACAACGTAAAATTATATAATGTTCCTGAGTTAGGACATCATGATGCAGAGCAACTTTTCAGAAGGACTCTTTTCTTTGATAATGACAGAATTAAAGAATATGAAGAACATATATCTAAGGTACTGGATTACACGAAGGGCCTGCCTCTAGCTGTTCAAGTTGTGGCTGTAAACCTTCGAGAAAAGATGGCAAGTGAATGGGTTAGTGCCTTAGAAATATTGAAAGAAATTCCTGATCCAGAGATTTTTAATGTCCTAAAATGGAGTTATGATGATCTGAATGATTATGAGAAAAAGACATTACTTGATATTGCATGTTTCTTTAGGGGACATCCTCTAACTTATGTGAGAAATGTACTAGAATGTTGTAAGCTCTACCCTGATCAGGTAATTGGAAACCTCTTGAGTAGATATCTTATATCTGTCAAAAATGGTAAGGTTGATATGCATGACATGATACAAGAAATGGGATTGGAGATTGTTCGACAAGAGTGCTTGGACGATCCACTGAAACGTAGTAGACTTTGGTCCCAAGAAGCCGTTCTTGACGTCTTAACTGGAGAAGGAGTAAGCAACATATGCATTCTATTTATTATTATTTACTGGTTAAACCTGATTAATTGAGAGTGAAATCTTTCATGAAGTTGCTTAGTTCTAGCAGAGCAAATATGAGATAACGTTCTTAGTATTGACTTATCAATTTATACATTATCAGGGGACAGAGACAGTTCAAGGCATAAAAGTAGAATTTACTGAAAAGAAAAAGGTGGAGTTCCCTAGAGGGTTGAGATGGCTTGAGTGGCCTGAGTACACATCATTATCACTGCCTCTCCATCATCATGACAATAGGGAACTTGCTGGACTGTGTTTGAGCAAAAGCCACATTATCCTTTCTGAGGATGATCTTAAGGTGCATTTCTTCATTTTTAGTATTTCCTTCTCTCAAAAATATACCATAGATATTTTCCCAAACCAGCTAATTTTATCTTTTATACCGGTTGCAGCAGTTTTGCAATTTGAAGTTTATTAACTTCAGCTTTGGCACTTCACTTAGAAAGATACCAGACTTATCATCACTTTCCCATCTTGAGAGCTTGGATGCTAAAGAATGCAAGGAATTAGTTGAGGTTCATCAGTCCCTTGGATTGCTTGAAAAGCTAGTTCACTTAAACTTTTCAAACTGCAACAAGCTTCGTACCTTCCCAATTACACTCCATTCAAAAGTTCTTCAAGATCTGCTTCTCAAAGGCTGTTTGAAACTGTCAAAGTTTCCAGAAATTTTGGTAGAAATGGGAAATATGACTCAACTTAATCTAGATGAGACTGCAATTGATGAATTACCTTCATCCATTGAGAATCTCGTCGGACTGGAGGAGTTTTACCTCGAAAACTGCAGAAAGCTTAAAACTCTTCCAAGCAGCATTTATAGGTTGCGAAAGCTTCAGAGAGTTTCTTTTGCTGATTGCTCTGAGCTAGGTGAATTTCCCGAATGTGAAGATGGATTAAGTGGCTATCTCCCAGTATTGATTTATTTAGACCTCCAAAGATGTGGTCTACGGGAAATTGCTTTTCTCAAGCATCTTGGTTGCAAAACCACCCTAGAGAATTTAGAGCTTTCTGGAAGCAGGCTTTGTACGATTCCTAAATGCATTGAGGAATTCATTTCCTTGCAGCAGCTCAATCTGGAAAATTGCAAGCAACTTCATGATATTCAAGGTCTTCCGCCCAATATAAATTATTTAACAGCAAGAGGATGTGAATCGTTGGCATGGCATGTTCCATTATCTGAAATGCTAAAATCTCAATCGGAAGCATCACCTAGGTTCAGGCACATTGACTTCTCTGGCTGTTGTAAGCTGACTTGGAGTTTGTGTAGTTCAGCAAATTTGTACTCAGTAGAGATCTTTCTCCATCTCTGTCTCTCTTTTTTTTTTTTTTTTCTCCCCTTTATGTGCATATCTGTGTTTGTGTCTGTGTGTCTCTCTAATATGGTAGTACCACTTTATATTGGACAGGACCCACTTGTGGATTCTCAAATCAAGATCTTATATCCTGGGAGTGAAATTCCCAAGTCATTTGACCATCAGAAGATGGGAGGATCTTTGAGTTTCCCTTTGAAAAAAAATGTGTACCAGAACATTGCAGGCTTGGCCTTTTGTGTTGTCATTGGATCAGGGGGCAGGAAGATATCATCATTATCATGTGAAATTCGTGTCTACAACAACAATCAAATGGCATACGACTTTGTAGATATATTTCATCCACTGGAAGTGGACCATATGTGGTTGGTCTATGTTCCATGTACTATGATGTGGGGATGGAAGACAAAAATACAGGACCCAAGCAGTGACGTTAAAGTGCTATTTAAACTGTCCGGGGGTAAGCTAAAATGCTGCGGAGTGCAGCTAGTTAGTACTCAAGGAGGATGGGAGCAGAGAAGGGCCAAACTTTCAGATGCATCAACGATTTAATGAAAGATACCTCCTGACATGAGAAAGGGATGAAAATCTTCAATTTCCCAACCAAGCACACAGTGGTTCGTCGATGTATGCTCTTTCTTGTTACTTTTAAGTAAATGAACTTTTCTCTGTAGAAGGTCATGTGTGTTTTCTACTCTCAATCATTGGACTTGTACTGCATTAGCTTGTGTATCTTTTCTTTTCATTTTAATAATGGCATTGGTTGATAGTAGCCAAAGATACATAAGCAAGCTGCTGCTTTCTATAATGAGGCTTGAATGTTGATATGACACGATGCTTCTCTCCATCTTTTGAAGCTTTACTTCCTGCTCCCGTTTTTCTAGATTTTACTATTCCTACTAGCTTCTTGAGCTTTCTTAAGGTCTTGCACTATGAATCCAAAGAGCAAAAGAATAATGGTTTTGCAACCATCCAATCCTATCAGTTTCTTCCACAAGATCTTGACGCATAGGAAAATGGATGCACCACATGTGGGTTTCCGTTTCATTCCCCAATATCAAACATCAAAGGGATGACTAGTATTGGCTGGTTGTGGGGTCATTGAAATAGCCCCAAAATATTAAGGTTTAATAAAATAAATAAAATTAATACAAAGGCCTATAAATAAAATTTATTAAGTATCCAGGACAAAATACCATAACTGTCCTTATAATGCCCATCTCAAAATAAAATATAAACATCCACTTAATAGGACACGAGATCAAAAGGCATATAATTTAAAGCAAAATCAAATTAAAAGTCATCCTATTAAAATTCTATAAATAGGATACTGGTAAGAATTCTCTTGCTGCGATGGGAGAGGTACGGGAAAAGTTAGGAACCACGCAACAAACAGCTAATGCATGCACGGCATTGAGATCAACAAAGCCTAACTTAAAGATTTGTGTCGATTTTCAAAGCTCATTTTGGGGTCAAAATGAGCAAATTCAAGTGTATACTGCTGAAATGAGAAGTCAAAAAGAAGCCGAAAGACAGGACTGAATCATGCCACTCAAAGGTCGGTTTAATCGGCGTAGGGTAGTTTGACCGGGCCTTTGGCTACCGAGTCCAGTCCACCAGCTTCTTTTGTTGATTTCACAAGAGTTCCAGCTTTAATAATTGCGGACATTTATATTTAGTTTTCTTGGTTTCACTCTGGTAATTATTGGCAGATTATTTTATATCATATTATCTAGTTTACTTTTCTATTAAGATTTTCTAGGATTTCCTATATACTTATAAATATTGCATGATTGTATTGAACAATGAGGATATCATTTTGAATGAAATTCGAGTGTTTTACTCTTTGTTGAACTTGTCCAAAAATTGGTAATTTTTGTGGCGTGCATTTTATACCTTAGGCTTCTAGCTCGATTGTTGCCAATGAGTCTAGGTTTTATACCTTAGGCTTTCTATATAAACTGTTCTAAGCTATGTAAGATGGGGAAAAAAAATAGATTTACTATTGACATTTAGCAATTTTACAATTCTAAGTAATGTAAGACAGAAAAAACATCAAAAGTTGAGGGGTATTGCATTTTAACATCATTACTTAAATTGAACTAAATAGTTTAAGTGTTTGATTCATTAATGTTTTGCATATGCTTTAAAGGTTTACAGCTTTGTTTTGTTTTGGACTTTTTGTTTCCTTTCTCTAGCCACAGGTTTTGTGTATCTCTAAGAAAGACGTTTTGTTTGTCCCTTAGATGCAAGGTGTAAATGTATGGATTCGAGTGAAGTAGTCACGTGCGTGCTGCGTGAGTATCATGCTACACATGGCCTACGAGGTGTGAAACATAATGACATGTTAAAGATGAACAAGAGGGAAGTGAAATAGGGGGAAAGAGTAGGCAATCTCAATCGTCTCAAACACACTTGTGATAGGTGGAGGAGCTATTAAGCATCAAACCATGCAAGTAGTCATGAATAAGTATTTTGATCTTTTGAGACAGAAATTCAGCAACACTTCAGTATTTTTATTTGATTTTTTTTCCTTTTTCAAATAAAGATGGACTTGGGGTATTTATAGAACTTAGCTACAAACGTCATTCGTTTAGGGCCTGTTTGGTTCGTCATTCTGGTATCGTTTTGGCATAGTTTTGGTGGCAAAAAATACTAAACTAATATTGAACCGATACAGATATGATACTGATGAAAAATCAATAGTTTTACTCATAAATTGATAAAATCGAACCGATACCAATACTGAACCGATACATATATGATGCTTGACAATCCAAATAGGCCCTAGATCATGTTGACAGTCGATGGCCAAGATGAGTTTCTTTTAGTGCATGAGCCAGACTGAGAAATGGTAGAGGATGGACAGGTCGATCCAACGAGCTCAACTCCAAGCCCACCATGCTAAATCTCCCTTGATCATCCAATAATTGAACTGGACTCACTGGATCCTGTCACTTAACCCACAAATCAAGGCCAAATATAAATAATAATATTTATATTTTATTTAGCCCATTTACACAAGGCAACTAATTGGTTTATTGCTCATGGTGTATGATGCTTGTAGGTGCTTTTAACTAGCATTATGTTAATCAAGGATCTTATTCTTGCTTGTGCTTGCACATAATCAAGATAATGAAAATCCACATCGTTTGGAAGTTATTCCCTAAAAATTTTTGTAAAGACTAGTGCTGATTAGTGTAGTAAACCTAGTTTTCAAGAATTTAAAAATTGTTTTGATAACCAACAAATCAAAATCACGTAATCTATTTCGAGCATTCTAGAATTTTTGTCCTCCATCATCAGGTATTGGAAATTATAAATCTAGAAACAGTGTTTTGGGATTTGGTGAGTCATATTAGATTCTCATTTATCCTTATCCCTTTTATGTTCTTTAGAAAGAAAAACACAAAAGTTCCATCTTTAGTTGTTTTTAGTGTCCTTTGAATTTCTTTTTCAATTTATTTCCATGAAAACCAATGAAAAATCTAATCTTTGAGTTCTTTCATGGAGCCACATTTGCTTGTTGAGAGTAGGTTAGTTTTGGTATTTTTTGGAAATAATATGTTAGTAGAAAGGCGTAAGCAATGAATATAAAAAGGGCTTTGGTATTTTAAAGCATAAATTGCGTAGGATGAGACATGTTGGTAGTACTCAAGAAAAGTTCTAGGAGGCTTACAAGACTACTTGAGGGAGGTTATAAGGAAAGACTTTAGCCTTTAGAGTATCAGGTAAATTTCATCCAAGATACTTAAACTTTTTCGATTATAACAAAATTGTATCTAAAGAAAATTTCTTTTTATAGAGACAGTACTTGAACTTTTTTAAAATTTCACATAAAGTACATTTTGACGGAAACCATCCATGTTTCCATCCATTTGTTGGCATGGCATTTTGAACTTTTTCAAAATACCAACCTCGATGGAAAAAATATTTTTTATTGCCACATCAGCAAATGGACAGAAAAATGGATTGTTTCCATTCAAATGTACTTTATGTAAAATTTAAAAAAAGTTTAGATATTGTCTCTATAAGAAAATTTCTTTAGGTATCATTCTGTTATAATCGAAAAAGTTTAGATTCCGTGGATGAAACTTACCCTATAATATCTAAAAAAAAAAAGTTGATGAGAGTGAAAAATCAAGGGTAAATGTCAAATATGGCAACTATACTTTTCACAAAAATGTAATTTGGTTTATAGTCTATTTAATATCTTATCAAAAAATTTTTTGTAGTTTTTTTACCATCTCCTTAACACTATTTATTTGATTTGAGAGATAATTATTATTAAATTTTTATTATATTTCTCATCACTATTTTGCATCAATAAACTGCTTCTTCCATATCATAAAATAGAGTAATAGTAGTAGTAAGATGGTAAAAATAGCAACGGAAAGTTTAATTGAGTATTAAATTGACTATAAAGTTCATGTGCCGAATTAAATTTTTATGTAAATTGAGATAATAAATTAGACAAAAAAAAATTTTTTTCCCTTTTCAGGCCAGAGGTTATGGGAATAAGAGTCCCGATTGTAAGTTTAAGGGTCCGAGGAAGAGCAAAGAATTTTTTTTTTTTTTCTTTTTTCGGTCGAAGAAGTAAAAAGATTTAATTAGGTCAAGAAAAGTCTATGATTATTTCAAGGAAAAGCCTAGTGGAAATTAGGTTCCATTTCGTAAGTTCTTTGAAGAAAACTCAATCTAGAAACCTTAAGGATTCTTATCATGGTTTTGATTGTGATTTTAATTCCTGTTCTACTTCTGGTGTTGTTAGAGATTCTAGTTTTGACAAAATTTTCGCTTGAGTCCTTGATACTTTTAACAATTCTACTTCTCGAATATCCAGTTTATGGAAGATAACTACCAGAACTATTTTGCTACAGCCCAAAGAATCCGGATGCATTTATTTTATTTCCATTCTCGTTCCTTAAGTTGTGTGGAATTTTTTAATTACGTCGTTATTTTTATTTAAATCAAGTTATATATATATATATATATATATGTCCATGTAAACCCTAATAAGCGATAATATATGATTATTTATTCTTATATTTGTAATATTTGGTGGAACTCTTTCTTTTCATAATAAAAGTGGTTTCTTAATGATCTTATTAGTCAAAGTACATTCTTTGACCAGCTGATTCATCGTTGAAAGTTTATTAATTAATCTAATTAATGCTTTTTAATTCTTATAAATCATGAGTCAAGAGGTTCACGAAATTTAAAGCTCATCCAGCTCAATTATTGAACATCTGATAATTATTCATATCTTTTGTTGTTCCAATCTATAAACATATAAACACCCAATATTTTAATCATTCTCGTGATTAAAAAGCCTATAAATACAAAATATTCATTCTTTCACGATCCTGCATGGAATCCATTCAAAGATTCTAGCTATGTCATCCTTTTAGCTTCAGAGCATGGTTCAATGATGGGTGATCATCGATAGGCTTATAGATTTCACAGCTTTTGATGAATTTCTAGATTGCTAAAATTAGGGTGTGGTGAGTGCTGAAAATTGTTATAAGATTATTGTGTGATTGTGAGCTAAATTTTGCAGCAATGTTGCGAGAACAGACTCGGGTTTTGATCCAGACATGCTAGAGGATTAAGGATTAATGGGTTAAACCGGATGTTAAACTGCAGTTAAATTAGCTTCTTTTTTAGAAAAAGCCAAGTATAATCAAATCGAATTAGGCAAGCCAACCGCGTTTGACAACACTAGTTTAGAGTGATACAACACTTATAGGCACTAGGATGGTGACGAGGCTATTAGTGATTTATTGTGAGATTCCTTTATTTAAAGATGTTGGGCAAGAATCTTGACAATAGAGGGAGGGACCCGAGGCAGGGGGGGTGGGGTGTGGGAGTTGGTTATGATAAATGTTGAATTCCAAAAAGTTCTAACAATAATAAAATATTTGTTATGTTTTATTAATACAGTTATTTGAGT
Source organism: Combretum micranthum (assembly GCA_024138025.1). Taxonomy (NCBI): domain Eukaryota; kingdom Viridiplantae; phylum Streptophyta; class Magnoliopsida; order Myrtales; family Combretaceae; genus Combretum; species Combretum micranthum. The sequence continues at coordinate 315,528 of JAMXBD010001514.1, forward strand.
GTGCAAAATTGATGAATGTATATCCCTTGTCTTTCTGAGTTGGCAGAAACATGTAAAAATCAATTAGATCTCTAAGAAGTTTACAAGCAGAGCCATAAGCAAAACTACATTGGTAAAATAAGAAGAAAACCTGCAAGAAAAGGAAGAATTGACATGAATTGGAAGCTTAAGCATCAGTGGTAGACTTAAAGAAAAAGAGCATATAACAAGCTAGAAATGCATGAACATTCTTGGAATGATCAAAAGTAGAAATTTAAGATGACAAAGTTTAGAAGCTACAAGAAGAACAAGATGATTAGACATATCATAGAAGACTTGAAGACCTGTGAAAGTAACAAGATTCGGAAGTGCATCAAAGAGAAGTTGAAGCGTGTAAGAAGCTGATATGGAAAATGTAGAAGCACAATAGCCAGATAAACCAAAAGCACGATTGAATGTTCAAAAGTAGAACTAAAGAAACAACGAGGATATCAAATGGTTCAGTATTGCAAGTTAGATTTATTTTGGTAAGATCTAATTAAGATCAATCAATTTAAAAAAGGATTCAATTAGCGAACAGTTAAACAGCAATGAATGGAAGAAACCAATATTCACAAAGTTATTTAAAGCAAATTGAAGCATTAAATATGAAAGAAGACTAAGTAATAGACAAGGATTGATAAAAGGAATGATAATACTCTATAGCTAGATGTCTTAACGGCTATTTCCATAAGCACAACAATTTGAACGTTAAATACAAAGCTAGAAAAATAATAGGGTAAAGCCAAATTTGGTATTTGAATTTTGCATGAAAATTCAATTTAGTATCTAATAATGAAATATATAAACTTGAATGAACTAAATTGTGTTGAGATGACTACGAAGTATCCTGTTTTATTAATGTTCTTCAGAATACCACTTAGTCCACATTTCTCGATGAGTGGTCCAGCAAAGTAATGAAAATCCTTGGAATGTTTGTGGGTTTTAAGACTTCGTCTGGATTACTTAATGAAGTCCTGCCAAATGCTTTTTGTTGCACGGTGTCAAAGCATCATCTGGATTCCTAAAAAAAAAAGGTGATTATGTCAATCGTTTTTTCCTATTGTAATCATGAAATGTGATTCTGATGGTTGAGAGTTTTGAATGTTATTATAGTGCAAATTTCTAACGTATACTGATTGATTACCTACTCTAGACCAATTATTAACCCAAGATTTAAACTAAAAGCTCCCATTAATCGGACTAGATCGCATAATTGAGGCCATCACTTCTACAGATAACATTGAGAGGCTGGTGTGAACCTTGCTCCATCATTTGCAAATTAAAGGAGGTGGAGATGATTGTGTATTTATTAGCTAGAGTTGCAAACTAATGAATTAATTAATTATCATAGATGACTTGGAAACCATTGGAGAATATTGCATTCATATGATTGCTCATACATAACATATTAATTGGTAACTTGCTTGCTCTTGTGTGTTATGCATGGTAATGAAAGATTACTCCATCTCACTAACTAGTGAGGATACTGTGCGCCCCTACATAGATTAATGTTAAGAGTGATTAAAAAAAAAAAAAAAAGAAGTTGACGTAGTCAAGATGGATACGTGAAGAGAATTCTTGAATTCTCATAAATAATACATGCATGCTGGAAATAGAGAATTCATTTGAATTCTCATTAAATGCAAGCTGTCTTGAGTCGGTTTTTTAACCGACTTTATCAATTGGAAAAGCTGGAAATTAGTTGGATAAAGACCAACTTTGACCAGCCAATTGGAAAGAAGAATATTTGCCTATAAATAGGCATTTGCATGCAAATTTAGGAGAGCATGCTGTGTGTGTTTCCTTGAAGTGTTGGAGAGGCTAAAATACGCAAAAGAAAAATTGAGAGGGAGAGAAATTTGAAAGTTGTGAGAGCTTGAAAAATTCTCCGGGTTATTCTCGAGTGTTCTTTTGGGTTTTTTGGTGTGAGAAAAATATTGTATTTGTATTGTGTGGTTGTAACAATTTTTCACATAGTGAATATTTTTCTTGGTTGTCTCTCGACAACACCCATGGTTTTTTCCGTTTTGGAGTTTTCCACGTAAATTCTTGTCTCGTTAATTTCTCTGTTGCTGTTTATTATTTTTCTTTCTAAAGTTGATATGGGAGGTGTATAATTTAATTGAGTGGGATTATTGTAAAATCCCCAACAACTGGTATCAGAGCCTACATATTACTTTGGTGCAGTAAAGGTTTAGTGAGTAGTGTACACCAAACAGTAAGCACAAAGAAAAATGTCAACACCCAAGTTTGATATTGAGAAATTTGATGGACGGATTAATTTTAGCTTATGGCAAATCCAGGTTAAGGATATATTGATTCAATCTGGATTGTATAAAGCTTTGAAAGGGAAACCGATCTCTTTGCCTGGCAAACAGGATTCAGATGTAGATGGGAAGTCCAAAATGAGCGATGAAGACTGGGAAGAGTTAGATATGAAAGCAGCTAGTGTGATTCGTCTGTGTTTAGCAAAAAATGTTCTTGCTAATGTGATTGGACTGTCTACGACAAGGGAGCTTTGGGATAAGCTGGAAGATTTGTACCAAACAAAGAGTGTTTCAAATAGATTATATTTGAAGGAGCAATTTTATAAATTGCAAATGGAAGAAGGTACAAAAATTTCAGATCATTTAAGCGTCCTTAATGGAATTATATCTGAATTGGAAACTCTTGGAGTTAAAATAGATGAGGAGGATAAAGCCTTGAGACTCATCTTGTCTCTTCCACCTTCCTACAAACATATGCAACCCATCTTAATGTATGGGAAGGATACTGTTGTTTTCTCAGAGATAGCGAGCAAACTAATTTCTGAGGAAAGAAGACTAAAAGATGGAGATAAAATATCTTCTGAAAATTCAGTATTAGCTGTTGGTGGACATGTGAAGAAGAAAAACTCCATGAAAAAGAAAATTGTATGCTGGGGATGCGGACAAACTGGGCATGTGAAGAAGGAATGCAGAAATGTTGGAGTTGGTTTGGCTAATAGCTCCAAAGAAAAAGATGATGCTACTAATGTTGTCTCTCTGAGTGAGGGAGATGATGAATTCAACTAAAGAATATATGTCCTCATGGCATGATAGCTACCACATGAAATGCCATGTAAGAGGATATATGATTGGTAGCATGTCCACGGATTTGCACACGGGCATTGGCTGATAGTTATGCAAGGTGTGTGGTGGAATGAATGGATGTCGATGGCTAATGAACTTCCGGGAAAATCAGCATGGGAGTTGCACCATAATATATTAGCAATTGTCGACATGAGCCAAAGAAAAATTCTTGGAGTTAGTGACTTAATTCCAAGTGGTATACTCTTTATGGTGGAGTATGATAACTCTTGTATTTTAGAGTTATGATTGTCTGAAATAGACAATGTTATGGTAGCAAGTTTTTTTTAATCATGGTGGAGATTGTTAAGAGTGATTAAAAAAAAAAAAAAAGAAGTTGACGTAGTCAAGATGGATACGTGAAGAGAATTCTTGAATTCTCATAAATAATACATGCATGCTGGAAACAGAGAATTCATTTGAATTCTCATTAAATGCAAGCTGTCTTGAGTCGGTTTTTTAACCGACTTTATCAATTGGAAAAGCTGGAAATTAGTTGGATAAAGACCAACTTTGACCAGCCAATTGGAAAGAAGAATATTTGCCTATAAATAGGCATTTGCATGCAAATTTAGGAGAGCATGCTGTGTGTGTTTCCTTGAAGTGTTGGAGAGGCTAAAATACGCAAAAGAAAAATTGAGAGGGAGAGAAATTTGAAAGTTGTGAGAGCTTGAAAAATTCTCCGGGTTATTCTCGGGTGTTCTTTTGGGTTTTTTGGTGTGAGAAAAATATTGTATTTGTATTGTGTGGTTGTAACAATTTTTCACATAGTGAATATTTTTCTTGGTTGTCTCTCGACAACACCCATGGTTTTTCTCCGTTTTGGAGTTTTCCACGTAAATTCTTGTCTCGTTAATTTCTCTGTTGCTGTTTATTATTTTTCTTTCTAAAGTTGATATGGGAGGTGTATAATTTAATTGAGTGGGATTATTGTAAAATCCCCAACAAATCCCCTTGCAGGTCTGTACTAACACAACACAGCTAGGATTAAGTTTTGAGCAAGAACAGTGCAACATGTCGGTCTCTCGATTTACGTTTTATTTTGTAGTTGGCATTGTCACTGGCAAAAAGTTGCAATAAAAAAAATGGCTATCTTTTGTTTAAGAACATACTACATGATATATGAATTTTTGAGGAAGTTTTTGATGAAACCTTTACAAGATATTTAATGGGATTTAGAACACCAATGGTTCCCTAAAGACACTCATGGCCGCTTGCCACGGTTATAAAACCTTGCAGCAGTTAGACCTTTTCATCTTTGCTGCTTGTTCAGTATGTGGTTATGCTAATACAAAGGCCGTTGGACACAAAATGCATCCGGACATGTTTGCCTCGAAACTATGTATCCTCACTTCCTGCGTTTATTTGTGTCCATCCTAAGAGGAAGTGAATCACCAGAAGGCTGTTTCTTTTTAGAAGGGGAAAAAATGCCTTTTGAGTAAAGAAAAGGGAAAAACATACTTCAATACCTTCTCTTTTCTTCTTCTTCTTTTTTTTTTTTTTTTCTTTTTCTTTTTTCCTTTTGTTTTTTAATTTTTTACTTTTTTGTTTTGGGCTTATGTTTTCATATTATATATATATATATATATATTTTTTTTTTTTAATTTAAGGACACAATTTATTAAAAACCAGTCAAGATAGACAATTAGTTAGTCTCTGTTACAAGTGTTGTGAAAAGTTGAATTGTGAATGAAAAATCTAAAAAAACATAGGTCTACAATGAGAATATACATATTTTCTTCTCTCTCTCTTCTTCTTCTTTTTTTTTTTTTTTTTTTTTTTTTTTTTTTTTTGCCTATAGAGAGAGGGAGAGATATGAAAAGACTGAAAACTTAAGTCTTGCATTGTTTTTTCAGTTTTATTTCCTTTTGGCACATATGTTTTTACTTTTACTTTTTTCTTTTTCCTTTTCAAGATTAAACTTTAACTTTGTTGTAACAGAGTGACAAGACCCTATTTTGACACATGCGATCTGAAATGAAAATTTTTAAAAACATTGGTCCTGAAAAGGGGGGAAAAAGGGAAAACTTAGGTCTTTTTAGTTCTTTTTACCAATAAAGAAAATAACAGGGAAACCATAAAACCACTTGCAAAGCCCAATATCCTGTCAAAAGAAGTTGGAGATGACGTTTTATTTGTTGCCCTGCACAAGGAAGTTGATAGTGATCCATTGCTGATCATGCTTGTCTGTGAATTCATAGGATTAAGGCTTCCATTTGTTTGTCCGTCTTTCTTGAGTACTAGATGCACTGCGCAAGATTGTAGAGTACACCTTGAAACTTCAAATATTACTTTAAGTTGATTGTGCCCATTCTGCATTTTCGAATCCCACCCCCACATCATAGTGCATGGAACATAAAGAAACCACATATGGTTTGAATCCATCGAAAGAAAAGAATCTGGAGAAGCGTATGCTCTTTGGCTGTTGATGAAAACCTGCGTTTCACATGAAACTGATGTGTTTTGTTCATCAAATCCAATGACAACACAGAAGGCCAATCCAGCAATGCTTTGATGCTGCGCAGAATTTATAGAGAAGACCACAGATCCACCCATATTCTCATGGTCAAACCACTTTGGTATTTCACTTCCTGGATGTAAAATCTCAATTCGGGAATCCCCGAACAAATCCTGTCATATGTAAAAAAAAAAAAAAAAAAGATGTTAAACATTAAAGACATGTGCACACAAATATGCAAAGAATAACCACAGAGAGAGTGTGAGAGAGAGAGAGAGACCTCAGGTGAAAGCATGTCAGCCATGGTGCATAGGTTTTGAGTCAACTTGTGACAGCCAGCAAAGTCCATTTGCCTGATACAAGGTGATGCTTCTGTATCCAGTTTCAATATGTCTGACAAGGGGTTGCACTGTTCCAGTGATTCACAACCTTTTGCCGACAAATATTTTATATTAGGCGGAAGATCTTTAATATCCTGAAGCTGCTTGCAGTTTGACATATAGAGCTGCTGCAATACGCTGAATTTTCCAATATCTGCAGGAATAGTGACCAATTTGTTTCCAGAGAGATCCAAAAACTTCAGTTTGGTATCACAGCTAAGATTTTCAACAAATTCGATATCTTGTAGACTGCATCCCTGCAAACCTAGATAAATCAGTTCTGGAAATGCCAATGGCTCTGAGACACCTGAGGAACCAGTTGAGTTATTCACATGTTCAGGAAATCTGTCTAATTCTGAACAACCTCTAAGACAAACTCTTTGAAGAACCTTTAAATTGTATATTGTACTTGGTAAATATCTCAGGTTTTTGCAGTTCTCTAAGTACAATTCTCTAAGTTTGATCAGCTTCTCAATAGATGATGGCAATTCATCAATGGCAGTCTCATTAAGACAGAGCTGTGTGACATATTTCATTTCCACCAGGATTTCTGGAAACTTTGAAAGATTTGAACAACCTTTAAGAATCAGGTGTCGAAGAGATTTTGACCTCAGACAAAATGCGAAGGTATGCAGTTCATGACAGTTTGAAAAGTTCAAATCGACCAGCTTTTCAAGAGATCCCAGTGACTGATGAACCTCAGCTAAATTAGTGCATTCTTCAACATTTAGACTCTGAAGATTTGAGACAGATGATAGGTCGGGTATCTTTCTCAATGATGTGCAGTAGCTCAAGTTAATAAATCTCAATTCACTGAAAGGCTGTACATAAAATAGCAGGAGATAAGTTAATAAGCACTCAAAAGATTTTAAAACACATCTAAGGCTTCCTTTGGTTTCTTCCATGAAACAAAATTCTCTAGAAAGCAGAATCCACATTACTAATGTTTTTCTATTAGAATATGGCTACAATATGGAGATAATAATCATAACATAGGGTGATGATGAAAAGTCGAGGTCCCAGCTCCTGCTTTTAGTAATTTGATTCCTCTTCTCCACTATTTATTAAGATTCATATGCTCTTATCTTCTATCATACACCCCTACAATATGACTAAACTTTTATTAGAAACATTAGCGAATTGGATTCTATAAAACCTTATTCCTTAATTGACCTTAAAAATATTGATGTATACCTGAAGTTCATCTCTCGAAAGTCTGATACTGCTTTTACTCATATGGAGTCCAGTAATCTCCCTGTTCTCATGATCGAGAGGCAGTAATGGCAAAGAAAACCCTGGCCAATCCAGCCACTTTAATCTACTAGGAAACTTAATTGGAGTCTCAGAATGGGGTATGTTGTGTGCTATAAACAATCTCAGGCCTCCCATTTGTGCAAAGGCCTCAGAACTCAAACTTATCTCCTCTGGTGTCTCCAGCTCCAGCTTCATGCCTTCAATTTTTCCTTTCACCTAGTAGTATATGACAAAAAACATGGGTAAGCACCATTGGCACAGCCTAGTAGAAATTGTGAGAGGAAAAAAAAAAAAAAAAAACACTCTTATCAGTTCTTCTGTATATGTACCAATGGATTGGGAAGAACAACTCGGGGATTAGTGAGATGAATAGATGCTTACAGTGTTACTTGATAAGACTTGATGGATTTCTTTTTTGATCCAAAGCCTACTACGTTTACTCAGATCTTTAGGGGACTCGCGTCGAACTATCTCCCAACCCATTTCTTGTATCTCCCTCTGCATGTCGATTTTGTCATTTTTGATAAAAATGAGGGATTTACTGATGAGCTCTCCAATTCCAGAATCTGCATAGAATTCACAGCTTTCTAGTGCCTCTCTCACGTATTTTAGTGGCTGTTCCTTAAAGAAACATGCTATGTCAAGGAACATCTGCTGCTCATGTTCACCCAGATTCTGATAACTGACATATAGGGTCTCAAATATTTCTCTAGCAGTGATCTTTTTTAGTTTCTCTAAGGTACTTCGCCATGCCTGCTCACGTTTACCACGAAGAGAAGAAGACAAAACTCTGACAGCTAGAGGAAGACGACCTGTACGATCAGCTAGCTCATTCAAAACTTCTTTATTATCTTCTTCATCCTTTTTGTCCAGACACAGAACCCTAATGAATAGTTTTCTAGCATCTTCAATTTTTAAGGGCTGAACATTATATACAAATTTCACATTGTGATTTGCCAGAATGTTGCTATCCCTAGTTGTTATGAGGATTCTACTTCTGGCACCAAACCATTCTGTTGCTCCCACTAGTTTTTGTAACTGTTCTGGATCATCAACATCATCAATAACAAGAAGAGTCTTTTTGTCCCCTAATCTGGTTTTTATCATGCTAGCTCCTTGGTCAACGTCCGTAATTTTGGAATAATTGTCCCTCATTATCTGAGAAAGTAGTGTCTTTTGAAGTTGAAGCAGGCCACTCTTCTGACAAGTTTCTCGAGCATTTGCTAAAAAGCCATGATGACTGAACTGATGAGCAAATTCATTGTAGACAAATTTAGCTATGGTGGTTTTCCCCAGTCCTCCTGTCCCACAGATTGCAACCATGCGGACACCATCTTCTTTCAGATCCAGTAATCTTTCCATCTCTTTTAGATGGGTGGGCATTCCTACCAAGTTTGCTGGAACATGAAGAGGCTTGTGATTCAACAGGAATGTGACCTCTTTGACAATTTTTTGGATAAGCGAATACTCCTGCTGCCTGGAACGTCATAAGAAGTACCAACATTGTTAGAGATCCTTATCACATATTACTATAACATCTAATTAAAACAGATTCAAGCAAATGTATAATAGACGTATATATACATGTTATATCTTCGGTGAGCATAATCGAGCAAATATTGCATTTGGAAATTTCCTTCTGAAAAGTTAGTGGAAAATTTTGTCTCTGATTCTTCATCAATTTTGATAAGCACAACAAGTATAATCATCATGTTAGGCCCTATAACCATTCTGCCTTTGAGCAAATGATAGAAGAATAAAAATAATAATGGTCCAACAGTGAGCCTAGCCTTAAGTTCAAAAGCATAAATTTTCCAAGGTGACTTTGAATAGAATATCTCGTTGAGTACCATCATGAGCACCCAGAATGCAGTTTTCTGCATAACTCTCATACCATACTAACATGACTAACCAATAATTCAGACCCTGTTACACCAGGTTTGATGGGATGAGTTTCAAGTGAGTACTAAAGGTTGTTGGGTAGGTTTTACATAGAATTTTTCAGAACCTACTGTCATAGTGTAAGAGAGGGTATAGAACCTATACCTACTTGAATAATTTTCTTTTTTTTGTTGGCCATTATCACTACTTTTAATAATTACTAACTAATAATGATAAATGTAAAACAATATTGTATTTTTATAAAGAGTTAAAACAAAAGAAACGAACATATAAGATAGTGGAAACCCATAGCCATGTGTAATATATACATGATGAGTAACTATCAATGATATTCAAATACATGACCGTATGGATAGTAGTTACTTTAGAATTTACCCATTACCTCATCTACGTATTAAAGTATTATTAGTTACCTAACACGTGTACATTATACTACCCATAGGATCTTTTTCCCATTTTCTGTAAAAAATTCCAATGCATTTTCTGTTAAATTTCCTTTTACCTCACTATTGTCTTATTTGAATGTTCTATTCTCTACCTTTCTTCTTCCATTTATAAATTCATGGAGATGCCATATAAGTTTGATTTTAAATAATTTGAAGGTAATATAGTAGAGTTTGAATGAACACATGTGATTGACATACTAAAAGGTTCAAGCTGTCAACAGTTTGCAAAAGAAATTTAATATAATGAAATAGTAAAATTTATAGGTAGCATAGTATACCTATAACTAGGGTGGTTTCGGGATTTTAGAAGATATAATCTGATTCAAAAATTAGGAACTGATACCTATATGGTAGGGTATACGTACTCCTAATCCTACTAATTAGTTTTCACTCTGTTTACATATATCTATATATATGTTCATTTAAATCATAATTCATTCACTTCTAATAATAAAACATTTATATTTTTCTGTCCTCTTTGAACATTCAAAGGAAATCTCCATCCTTTCACATGAACAGGTTAAGTACATCAACAAACATTATGAACGCCTGCAATCTATTTTCTTCCATTTCCTTCATTTATCGATTTTGCAACATAGAAATTTGCATTCATTAATTTAGGCACCAACCGATCATCGCGATTTCCCATTAAGATAAAGTGATTTACTTATTAGAATAAGTAAGTAGTATTTTACAATAGAACAAACCCTGTATTTGACCAGGGCACTGAACACACAAACAGAGTTCACTCCACTCAAGAAAAGATGGATACTGTGAATTTACATGTTGAATTCAATCGAAACACTGCAAGACATGTGTCATAGTGCTTTTTTATTTACATAACTTTTTTTTTGCCCTTTATATAACTATGTTATAATACTATATCCCCCGGATTTCAAAGTCAGAACACATAAGTGGAATGAGGTATTATGTATAAAAAGTCATATCAAATTTATAAATTTAAACTTTGAGTGATTTTAAATCCAAAAAATTACCAATAAAAAACAAAATCAAATATAATAGACTTCCTGACTTGAAATTTATCATGATATCAACATAGAAATACTGAATTTAAACCTTTAGGCAGTCATGCATATTCCTTTTAAATCAATTATATGTCGATATAAAGTTTATCTATCCATGCAAAATACCATAAACTTTCCTTATTTCCAATTTCATATTAAAAAGAAAAGAAAAGGGAAAAGAAAAAAAAAAAGGAGGGGGAGAGAGAGAGAGAGAGCGTAAGAGCTTTACCCATCCAAAGTATATCCAGATAAAGCGCCTGCTTCCTTGAGATTATCTTTCCACTCTTTTATTTGATTCCTTGATTCGTTTCCATAACCAGCAAATGCTCTAGCATACGAACCCTTTTGGTTCCTCACGTCTCTGGGTTCCACTTTGTAGAAAATAGGTAATACTTTCTGACCCTTTGACTTGTAACACTCCATAATCTTGGTAACTTCTCTCAAACACCAATCAGAGTTTGCATAATCCCCTGAGAACACAATGATTGCGATCCTAGATTTTTCGATAGCTTCCATGAGTTTGTCTAACTTCTCCCCTTTTTGTAGCTTCTCACTGTCTATAAATGTGTTCACTCCCATTTGATCCAAAGCACCAAACAGATGTCCTGTGAAACCCTTCCGGGTGTCTTCTCCTCTGAAGCTCAAGAAAACATCGTAACTGTAGTGAATATCCTTTGACGGCACATCGGTTTGAATCTCGTCACTGTTCCCTGAAACAGGCCTATCATTGTTGCTCATCTTTCTTCCTAGATTCTTACTAGACTTTGATTAGTTAAAATGTTATCAATAAGTTTGATTTTTCAGGAGGGGATTGAAATTTCAACTATGAGCAATTAGATGCAAAATCAACGAGGTCAACTTAAAGTATGCTGTTGGTGTTGGACAAAAATGAAAAAGGTATTTGTTTCGCTTTAGAGGGGAGCTTGAAAATTCCGTGTTTCAAGTAAAACGTAAAACTAGTTAGAAACGGGACCTGGGTTAATTTTAAACTATGTAAGTATACCTGTGAAAATAATATTTTTTATTTATTTGAGTTATTTTTAAAGGCAAAAGGAGTAGTAGTTCTGTCTAAACTCTAAAGTAGTATGGTTACGAAAAAGCCAAACATTTAATTTAAGGAAAAAAATATTTCTAATGGATGCTATTTTTTTTCCCCAACTTCCAAAGGTTACCATTTGAAATATCAAATATTAAACTTTTTTTTTTCAAATAAGAGGTATTATTTTAAAAAAGTCAAATAAAAAAGAGACTCCTGACTAATACTTTTCCATAAAAGAGGTATTATTTTTTAAAAAAATAAAACCAAATTATAAAAAAAAAAAGAAAAAAGAAAGAATCTTTTAAAATACATTTTAACTATTATATATTCTATTACTTTCGAAAATTCTAAATATTTACCTTTTTTCCCTTATTTATGAGATTATTAAAGCACGTAGATTTGTACAATGTGATTGAATAATCAAAATGCCAGATGCATTGACCTCTTTTTATTGTTTTAAATATCAAATGATCCAGCGCACGATGCAACATTTTCATTAAACTTCTTGGGTATAAACATTAAACTTTGTTCTTTTTTCAATCCAAAATGTATGTGACGACAACCTTTCCCTCATTTTCTATCAAAATTGTTGACAGAAATTTTGAACATACACCTTTGCAAGTCCAATCCAAACACCTCATGACATGGGCGAGCCCATTTGACTATTTGGGTCAACCAACTTAGGCTATTAACATAGCCTAGGAAATAGCTCACAAGACCACGAAACAGCTTGATATACTTTTATTAAACTAGCAATAACAATTGTGGCTGTTCGTATATTATTACAATACACCATCTAGACGGGTAACTCCAAATTAGGAAACCAACTTTCAAGGGTTTTCTAATTTATCTAGGTGCACTTGCTTAAAACCTTAATCTATTTAGGTGCATTTGTTTAAAATTTTATCTATACTTTCCTAAATAATTAGAAGGCAACTTATTTATTTGAACTATCCTCATTTTCAATTAGTGAAAAACCCTACATTAAATATCTTCAATCATGTCCAAGTAAGGTAGATCCACTCTTTCAACTCTTCATCCTTCTTAATGTTAAATTTCTCTTTATCCACTTATTAACTTAAGCATTAGAATAGTCATGCTGGGATCCCCTCGATGCTCATTAATTATTTCCTGCCTTGCAAGTTTGAGACTAGTAGACATATGTTCTAAGATTTACTTAGAAAATTGGGCATTGTCCGTGAAAAATGATTACGCTTTCCACTAGACAAAACAATAACTAACAGGATGGCTAGAATAACTCAGAGTAAGAGTGTCACACAAGAAACTATTTCTGTTGTGACCTGGGGTTAAAATCATGGAATTGGCAATCCAAACCCAACTCCAACAGTAAAAAATATGGCTAGAGCTTTACCAGCTATAACAACAGTTTGCTTAACCGAAGCAGATTTTATGAACAAGTGGTTGCTCAGTATTAGGAAGTGTTACAAAGAAATCAAGAGCATAAAAATTAACTCTCAACGACCTAACAAGACAACCCTTCGCCAACCGCAATTGATAATGAAGGGCAAAGTTCCACTTCTCCTCCATAAAAATTCCATGAGAGCGAGCTCACGAATGCCGTTAGTGAGAGGCCATTTCCTCGTACCAGGCACTCGATAGGGCAATGCTAGCACACAACCAACCTCAGCACCCGCTCGAGCAAATGGATGACTCAAGCCAAATGTCCGACTTGACCCCTCTATTACAAATGGAAAATCCTTTCAGGAGACAACTAGCATATGACTCGAAGAATACCTTAATAACAAAAAAAAGTTATCAAAGTTACGAGTCGAATATATAATTGTACATTTTCATAATTTTATAAGCTTTTTATCAATTAAAATGAATACAAAATCATTTAGGTAAACTTAAAGTAAAATAAGAAATTTTATTTATATGATTTCATAAGTTTATGATTTTTGTTAGATTTTGTACTATATTGATTCTATATATTCTAATAAATAATAAAATCACAAGTTTGATAACAACAAAATCCTAAACATTAAGGACAACAAAAAGGATGAGCAAACTGTTGTGGTTACAAATTCTACTAGACCTTTTTTCAAGGCAATCTAGGGAAAGCCCTTCCTTACGAGGCTCTAACTCCCATCCTTAGATAGCTATAACGGTCAAACCAATCCAGGGGATCACATCATGTATTTCAAAACCCACATGATATAAAAAGGTTTCAACAATGCCATTTTGTGCAAAGCCTTGCTAGGAACCTTTCGCATGGCCATCAGCACTTAGTTTAACTAGCTTGCCCTAAACATCATAAGCAGCTTCAAGGATTTTGTTGAAATGTTCAAATCTCACTTCATGGCAAGTAAGCCACCTGAGAAAGATACCTCATTACTCCACATAATTAAACAATGAAAGTTGGAACCCCTTCAAGAATTTAATAGTGAGGTTCACTACTGTTGTACTTGAAATCCCTAATGTCCATCTAGGGGTTGTGTTGCATGCCATGATGCAAGGAGTAGATGTATTTAACCAATTCTTTCAATCCTTAATAAAAAACAAACATAGACCTTGGAACAGTTCGGGGGCGAGCTAAAAAAAATACATAATTGAGGATAACATCATTTGAGTAAGGTAAAAGGCAAAGTGTCGAATGGTGAAGCCCATCAAAATGACATAAATATGAACTTGAGCTTAGGTCCCACTTGTTTCAAGATAGTTATTTTCTGAAAAAGCAATTTCTTTTATTTTTCTTTTGTTTGTTATATAAAATAGGACACTTTAAGTAGGAAAAACATTTTCCTTTATAAGGGAAACTAGTTTTCATTGAAGAGAAAATCCTATTCTTTTTAAGGAAAATGATTACTCTTTCAAAAGAAAAGCCATTTTCCTGAATTAGCCTTTGCAAATATTCTAACTCTAGAAACATGATATTTGTTTGATTTTTATCATATTTAACCAATAAATTATATTTTAAACATGAAAACAATATAATGGGGAAAAGAAAATTAAAACTCATTATAAAGATATAAATATCAACTTATGGCTTGTAAATAAATGCTGTAAAAAATATATAATTTATACTTTATTTTAAATAAAATTATTTGGCATAATGTATTTACTAGCAGTTACTATAGTCGTGTTGTTGTACGAATTTAATAAAATCAAGTCATAATTGAAAATATATGAATTTTTTATCGTAAAATAGTATAATCTTTTAGTATAAAAAATATATTTAGATTTTCAGTTTAGTATAAATTATTAAGGCAAGCTTTTTTATATATTTCTTAGTCTATGATGCATATTTTTGGAAAAAAAAAAAGAGAATTTTTTGAAACGTCAAAAAGAAAAGAAAAAAAAATACAACAATTTATACCTTGGATATCTAAGAAGGTTGAACATGCACAAAGGGGGATTATAATCAAAATTAGAAACACAATTTCCTTTTCAAACGTGCTAAAGATGGTTTTTAAATAACTGATACTGGGTAATTGGAAAAAAAAATGATATTGGCTAGGTAATGGTTGAATAAAGAGAGGAATAGAGAGAAATTACAAATAGGAATTGATGGCCAAAAGTGGATGAGAGAAAGAGAGGGGAAAAAAGGTATAGAAAGAAAGTACTGACTTCTGCCAAAAGTTGTAATTAATTAAAATTACTAAAATATTTGGAAAGTTGTAAATATTAAATTTTAAATCATTAATAAAATAAAAATAAAATGATTTTATTTAAGGACAATTATGGAATAACATAAAAGACACCAAACAACCATCTCTTGCTTAAATAATATAGATATAGTAACTTGCTAATAATAAACTATAAATGCAACTAAACACATGAAAACATTATTTTTAGGAAAATATTTTTACATAAAAAAATTTTATAAATGCAAGACATTTTCCTAAAACAAACAAGGCCTTAGATCGAGAGGAACTTCACACTTGAGAACACTTTTTAGAGTGCACTCACAATTAAAGAGAATTAATATGTCATGATACAAGCACAGCTCATGACGCGACTACGGATCACATGGGTTTTGGATGTCTAACATGTTTTAAGTAATATTTGTAATTTTTGCCACTTTAGCATCCTTTATATTGTAAATACTATTTTTTTTTCATGATATCCTAGAATGATTACAAAGAGAATATTATTGATGTTGTCATATTATATAAGATCGAACTTTTGTGTGTTTTAACAAATTTTGTGGGTCTCACAATTGCAATTGGACTTCGTTTCTTCCATTTCCCTAAAGGATGATAGTTTTATTGTCTCATCTCATTATTCTTTTCAATTACTTCTCTAAATTGCTTATTTGTATTATTATATCTATGGAGGAGCAATTGATTTAGCATAGGTCTTGTGGATCCTTGGGTTGAATTCATGCAATTCTATAGTGCTTAAAATGAACCAGTGTTGATTTCTTGAATTCGATAGCTTAAGCTTAATAGATTTCGAATTTATATAATGTATGATATGAATTCATGTTTGATTAAAATAGATCGAGAGATCTTTTTAATGAATATTTAGACTATTGAAGAGGATTGCTCATAACATCTAAAGATAAAGTGGTAAAATCCTTCTGCGTTGTGATTATTTAATTCTTGAATTCTAATTCTTAATGTGGTTATAGGTTGCTAATGATTAAGAAGAAATTCATATTGTTAAACTTAGAATTAGAAGTTAATAATCTCGAGAGAGTTTTTATCATGCCTTAGAGATTTCAATTTAAGAAGTCAATACATAATTTATTGAGAATTCCTCAAGTTACATGAATAGACCTAAGATGAAGCATGACTTAAGTGCTTTGTGGATTGGATTATCTTCATTTTCTTGTGTGTGCTATGAAAATTAATAGTTTAGACTTAGTTGATAGCTTAGTTTAGCAAATTCGCCTGCTTTTATTGGCTACACAATAGGAAATGAGTGATTATGAGTAATTGCTAACTTTCCCATGGAATACGACCTATATTCTTCTACTATGCCACTTTGATAAGTGTACTTGCTCGTTCAATCATACTTAGTATAGAATGTAGAGAAAAGAATTGTGATTGTGTGTTTGTTTGCATTGTTCTACAAACGAAATCAAGTTTTTGTGATATATTCAACTCACATGCCAAAAAGATGGACACCTCCATATCATTCTCCAACAAAGACATTGAGGGAATCTTAGTTCCCTACCAAGAAACCCTTGTCATCTTAGTCTAGATTGCTGACTTTAATGCGAAAAATCTAATTGACAAAAGAAGCGGTATCCACGTCATATTTAATAACACACAAAAGATGGTCTCCACACCCAAGAAGAACCTCAAACTAAAATACCCTAAGCCCTCATATAGTTAATTTAAAAACAATTTAATTAAATAATATGATTAATAGTTAATTTTGCACATAGTTAGATAGTTTAAATAAATAAAGTGAATAGACAATTTGATAAAATTAAATTAGTAAATAGGTTAAATTAAGATTTGAGATTTGAAATTTTCTTTTCAAAATATATATTTTTTCTTCTATCGATTCTATAAATTAAACTATCCGACTTCTACTCAATCTTTCATTTTAGTTAAACTCCTCTTTCTTCAATTTCAATTCTTAACTCTCAAAACAAATATTTTAAATGTTTTGAAAACTCCTAAACTCTTAAACTTTAGTTATCTTTCATTTTGTAAAATCTTATTAGTTTTTAAAATCAATTACTTGCTTAAAAATACCAATTTTAAACTTGAACCCGAATCAAATATCAAATTTTCATAAATTAAACTTTTGATTATTTTTTATCAAGTTATAAGTTTCTAATATATATATTCTCAAATTATTTTCTAATTATTTACTATACTAAAGATATTTATCAGAAAGATTTAAATATAATATCTATTCTAAAAAATATCCTTAATTTTTCCTCAACCTTATCTTTTCTTTTCCTTTTTCCTTTCCCATTTCTGTTTTGTTTCTTTTCCTTCCTTTTCTTTCCTTTCTTTTTCTTCTTCTTCTCTTCTTTTCTTTCTTTCAATTCAACCCCCAAATCTCAATTATAACAAGATTAAGGAGAATAAAAGATGTAGAAAACAAGATCAAGGATGGAGACCTAGCATAAAAAGCTTCAGATTTTGGAACTAAAAAAAAAAAGATAAAAGAAAATCTAGAAGTTTTATTACCGAAAAGGAGATAAGTTTTGCTTTTCCTTTGCTTTAGTTGTAATTACTTTGTTTGATTTGTTGATTATATTTGTATAGTTGGTTTGATGGTGGATGAATGTTGGGTTGTGAAGAAGATGATGAATAGTAGATGTAGGGTTTGATAGAGTGTTTTGAAGTGTTTGATGGGTTGAATGGATATAGAAGTGTTAAAAGTAGGAAAACTAGTTTGTATGATGATTAAATGATGTTTTGATGAAGGTAAAATGTGTAAAAAGTGAAGAAAAATGAAGTTTAAAACGGGAACTTGTTATAGCCCAAACACCCTATTAAATAACCCGTTTGAAGGGGTGTATGGGCCAAATAGTCCTTGAAACGGCTCATATGAAAGGTGTTGCAAGTTCTTGAGCTTTTTATACAAATCCCTTAGGTCCAAACGGCCTTGGAAATGGCCTATGGGGATTGTATGGAGTAGATAAGATACAACTATAAATAGAAATGAGACAATCTAAACAACAAAGGTTAAACTATGGAACCAGAACTCATGAGGGTAGAAATATGAATTACCATTCAATATTTTGTATAAGAGCCTTTAGTATTTAAAATATAAAGAAATTCATAATAGCAATTTTACATGAAACAAGGGAATTGAGCAATTCATGTGCAATTTGTGTTTCAATTATAATATTCTTCTCTTGCTTAGGCTATCTGACTTAAATTAAAGCCTAAAATTAGAACACTTAGCTATCTTAATTTGCTTAATAGAAAATTTTTTGATTAAACTAGAACCAATCATTATAAATGACAAATGAAAGACTATGGTAGCATTTCGTTGCACGGTTTTTTATGATACTAGACTAGGTAAGAGTTATTGTACCATGTATAATTTATAAAATGTATTTAGAATTAGACAAATTTTAAAATTTTTATATCTTATATTTGATGGTACAAAAATATGGAATCTAGATAAAAATAAAATTCCTTAATAAAAATTTTCCAGTGATGCCTAATGCCATGTATACTAAATATGGTATAAGAGAATTGTTCTATTAAATATTTTTTATATTGTATTATTTAGTTTTCTTACCATTTTCAACTCTTGCGGCCAAACAATATAATTAAAGATAATCTACGAACTTAGGTAGAGTTTGAGAATGCTGTGATGAATCACAATATTGGAAATTCTATGGTCCGTTATTAATTTGATGAGACCAATCTTGTCACAATCTAATGGCTCATACCATCCCCAACTGTGATTAAACAACTAAAATAGTTAATATTCCAATTACTTATTTATTTTAATAGTTAGGTGGTTGGTGGTCCCATCAACGGAACATAGAAGCTCCCCATAATGTTTTATGAATGTTTATGGACTTTTAGGAGAACTACGAGTAAGGTTATAAACAAGCGAGCTTTTAAAGGCTTAGGTTTAGCTTGTTTGAAAATTATCGAGCTCGAACTCGAGTCAAGTTTTTACCGAGCCTAAAGTCTAAGCTCGAGCTCAGCTTTTTACAAATCAAGCTTGATGCGGACGACGAAAGTGACGTATGCCACCAGCTTTGACCATGCATATTTAATTTACTTATTGATTTTATTTCCTTTTTCTTAAGACTAAATGTATATTGTATTTATGATAGTCATTATTTGCCTTTTCTTAAGAGTTTGCATTTATTATTAGTCTTCTTTGCATTTATTATTTTTTCCTTTTTAGATTTTAAGTAATAGTATAAATATAGCCTTAGGGTTTTGTAAACAATTCATTCGATTATTAACTCATATTTTGTTATTCGAAACTTATTCATAAAGAAGTTTTCTCTCAAAGATTGCAACTTTCTTGCAATTCTTGTTTTATCATGCTATATGCTACGCTAGTGGTATCGAGCGAGATGGTTACTGACGGCTATAGCGGTGCTCTCTATGACGTGTTTAGGGGAGTGGAGCCCCTTAAGGGGATAAGGTGTTGCAACGATTGGAGCGACGTTTGGAGCAACGATGAATCACATGTCCTAGTGTTTCAAGGAACATTTTAAGGAGATTGTGGAACGTCTGGATGGTTATGGTAGTAATGCACACAAGAGACGGAATGACAATAGAAGGCCATAGGTCAAGGTAGCTCGTGGTGACCCTATTGACAGACTTATCCATGCTTGTAGATAACCAGTTTACAAAGATTCAGAACAGAGCGTGTGGAACCATCTTGGTTCACTTGCAATTCGCCATATGGTGGTCAAAGAAGGCATGCATATGAGGATAAGATGGTCGAAATTTTTGTTATCAACAGTATGGAGGTCAGAGAAGGTAATTATGAGGATAGAGATCTCAAAAATTTTCATTATTAGCAGTATGGTAGTCAGAGAAGGCATGATTATGAGGATAGAGACACTGGGAATTTCCAAATCAGTGATGTGGTGGTATAGAAGAGATGGCTATGATGATAGGGATGGTGGAGACTTTCAATTGAAGGTTGACATCCCATATTTCAAAGGGAACCTGACAATTGAGGAATTTTTAGATTGGGTTGCAAATGTTGACCGATTCTTTGATTATGCAAAGAATCCTCCAGAAAGACGAGTGAGATTAGTGGCATGTCATTTAAAAGGGATAGCTTTTGCATGGTGGGAGCGGATTCAATATAGAAGAGAGAAAGGAAAGGGTCAAGTACGTACTTGGTACCGAATGAAGTATCTAATGATGGAATTCCTACCACCGGATTATGAACATATTCTATTCCAGCAATATCAGAGATGCCAGCAAGGAAGTAGATTGTTCATGAATTTACTGCTAAGTTCTTGAGGTTAGCAGAACGGAATAATCTCTTGGAGTCTAAAGGTCAGCAGGTGGCTCGGGTATTTTGAAGGGTTGAAACCAGCCTTGTAGGACCGAATTGGGGTACAAGTTATTCGCACATTGAGTGAGGCAAAAATCTAGCATTGAAAGCCGAGTTGATGCAGCAAGAACGTGGAAACAGAAGTTTTAGGGGATATAGATCCACTCATGGTTAAAGGAGAAAAACAAAGAGTTGGAGGAGCAAACGAATGGTGGATACAATGCTAAGAATCGAACTCCAGAGGATAAGGCTATAGAAAAATGTCCTATGAATGAGGAGGATAAAGAGGTTAAGAAGATAGACAATCCTTATGCGAAGCCAATTGTTGGAAAGCATTTCCGTTGTGGACAACCAGGGCATCAATCTAATGAGTGTCCTAAGAGGAAGACTATAAACATAGTGGAGAGAGAAGGGGATGATGATGAAATTTGTTGTGAAGCGGATGGAGATGAGGAGGAATGTGAAGAGGAAGATGACGGCATGTATGTTGTCAGAAGATTGATGTTGACTCCAAAAGAAGAAGATCATACCCAACGACATAAATTGTTCCGAACCAGATGCACTATTGATGGTAAGGTATTTGGTTTTATTGTTTATAGTGGTAGTTGTGAGAATATAATAGGAAGAAAGATAGTACAAAAGCTAAAATTACTTGTAGAGAAGCATCCAAATCCCTATACTTTGGGGTGGATTAAGTTAATTGTAGGAAAGATTGAAGTGATTAAATGATGCAAATTTCCATTCTTTATATGTAAGTACCAAGATGTTGTGTTTTGTGATGTTTTTGATTAGATGTGTATCACCTCCTACTTGGTAGACCATGGTAATATGATGTTGATGCACAACATTCAGTAAAGAGTAATGTGTATAAATTAGAGAAGGAAGGAGTTAAGTATACTTTACTTTGAAAGATAAAGCTATTCCATTAATAAGAGTACGTTTTTATTTGTAGTAAAGGATATGGGGCTAAAATTAAAGAAACTAGGCAAGTGCATGCCTTGATTATAAAATAGGTCCTAATGAATGATGCTGAGTTGCAAGTGAACAAGCAACTAGAAATGGTTCGCCCATTGTTGCAGGAATTCAAGGACTTGATGCTAGATGATATTTCAATGGGGTTGCCACCATTGAGGGACATCCAGCACCATATTGATCTTATTCCTGGGGCTAGCCTTTCGAATTTACCTCCTTATAGAATGAACCCGATGGAAAGTGAGATTTTGAAAGAGAAGGTAGAGGAGTTGTTGAGGAAGGGGTTGATTCAAGAGAAAATACAAGAGTAGCTCTAAAGGAGGTTCATACTTATGATTTTAAGCATATCTTTGCCGTCTTAAGATTGAAGAACTCCTATAACCAGATTCAACCATAAACTAGGGAGCTTTTTTCCAAGTGGAGGAGAATGATGTAGACGACAAACAGTGACGTAAGCCACTAGCATTTGACCATGCATATTTAATTTACTTATTGATTTATTTCCTTTTTCTTTAGACTAAATATATATTGTATTTATGATAGTCATTATTTTGCCTTTTTTTAAGAGTTTGCATTTATTATTTTAAGATTAGTCAATAATGTATTTATTATTAGTCTTCTTTGCATTTATTATTTTTTCCTTTTTGGATTTTATGTAATAGTATAAATATAGCCTTAGGGTTTTGTAAACAATTCATTTGATTATTAACTCATATTCTATTATTTGAAACCCTATTCATAGAGAAGTTTTCTCTTAAAGATTATAACTTTCTTGCAATTCTTATTTTATCCACGCTATACGCTGCGCTAGAGTTGGAGCTGAGTAGAACTTTTTATTGAGTTTAACGAGCTTTTATTAAGCCTAAAATTAAAACTTAAGCTCGAATTGTTTAAATAGCCCATTTTTCATTTTTTTTCCAAATATAAACATAATATATAAAAGTAGCTAAGCTATATATATATGTATTGAATAGAAATTAGTCTTGTTGTTTTAATTATATATTAAATATCATAAATATATAACTTGTAAATTTGCTAATGAGCATGTTAATGAAACTGTTAATGAGCTTAGTTTGTCCACAAGCTTGCTCATGAGTTGGTCGTGAGCCTAAATCAAAGGTTAAGCTTGGCTCATTTAGATAAACGAGTTTTATCTTGAGCTTGAGTTTGAGCGAGCCGAGTTCGAGTAGTTCACAAGCAGTTTAGCTCGTTTGTAGCCTTAATTGTGAGGCTAAGAATAATTGCTAAGTGATATGTTCTAAATATGCTTTGATACCAAACTTATGAAAAGTCACTTTAAAATTTATTAATTTAAGTTTTAGGTTTTAGGATTTATAAATATTAATAGGGATGGTTTGTGATTTTCGATGGATTTATGAAATTAAAACCTAACTATTCATGAATATTGAAGGTGGGATACTTTGTGATTGAATGGCTGACCAATGTCACATATATGTTGTGAACATGGATATTTGAATGGAAACTCGACCTATTGATTATACAATGACACTCAATGCTTAAAAGAATTCACTAATAAATTGTAATAATCTGATCATTCAAAGATAATGTCAGGCTTATTTATGGGCTTTAATTGTACTATATGATAAGGAAAGTAAATATTACTAAGATATACATCTAATGAAAAAAAAAAGATATCTTGCTTTGAATGTTACCAAAAAAAGAACAAAATTACATCTAAGAACTTCCTAAAATATACCTATATCATAATTGGACAAGAAGTATATTGAAGTGAACTTGGAAAGGTCATGAATGAGGGTGCCTTATTACCGTATATATTATAATGTCTCATGTTTGTTTGTGACTTCACCACCACAATGACAAACTTTAATGCGGTTAGAAAAATAATTTTCAAATAGTGTTTTAAAGTGCTAAATATGGGAGAAAACCTCACTTTTTACCATGAATGGAAAATGGCTAAGAGTATCGAGTGTAATCATCAACAAAGGTAAAATAGTAGCAAAATCCCAAATGAGATCTAACAGACAATTAACATCTAAGGGCTTCCATGCACAATGAGATGAGTGTTGAGTAGACCTTTCAATGTTGTAGGCATAACAAGGAGTGGAAGGGGTTGATGGAGATTTAACATTAATGTGATGACTCTTAATAAGAGAATTGAGTACGTCCGCACGTGGATGGTACAATCAAGAATGTCATATCTCTTTCAGGAGGATAGAAGCAAAAAAGAACTATAAGGATCGAGTAGTGCGAAGCTTAATCGAGTAGAGATGATGTATGGTCTTTTGTTGAAAAAGAACTTTGCCTGCATTAGGATCCTTGATACAGAGAGAGGAATTATTGAAATTAACAGTGCAATTGAGTGGTCGAACCCCCCTGACCGACCACCTTTGGTCGATTACCCCCGTTTGATTGGTTTGGCTGGTTCAGTCTATTCATGCTCCCTTGGATGCATCCCACTCCCGAGTCGGCTTCCTCCATTCGTGATTAGTCCATAATTTTTATCAAAAATGAAATCTTTCAATTCCAGCATGGCATGCATTCCTCATCACTCCTTTTTGAAATGTTTGATGAAGAACAAAAATACATTATGGAGATAAGGATGGTTTCAAAGTCTACTTATACATTATTATAAAAGAAAAAAAAACCTTAAAAAAAATCTTGTTAGTATAAAAGAAAGAACATAACTTATAGATTTAAAACATCTGAAATAAAAGTTAACAGTTTCCAAAGTTAAAAATATATAAATATATATATATAGCACTTAATATAGACTTCCTTCAAATGTCTTCCATCTACACAGCTTATCTAGGAGTCAGCAGGATAATCAATACCACTAGCGTCCTTCCCATCATCGACAAAGATATCATATCCAGAAAGATCATAGATCACCTGTTCTTCTCATATTCCTGAAAAATAAAGGAATGAGCTAAAAACACCTAGTGCGCCAAACCGAAAACACATGCACATGATCATGAAGTAAACAATAACACATACAACTTAAAAGCTAATGGAGCAAGCATAATTTATTGTCTTCAATTTAGCTAGGCAACTAACATAGTTTAGAACCATTCATGACTAGTCCCAAACCTAGAGTATCTCATAACTCCTCAAAAACATACAATATAAAAAATAGGTAACATATATACATATATGGTGTCGGGAATCTCCCACACACCCGAGGTGCCGTACTTGCACTACTTTTGAACTACCAGAATCATCTCCAAGTGCAACTTTACTTAGGACAACACCACACAAGAATCATCAAGGTGCCTTATTAGTATCATACTATACATGATTTTATTAACTAAAGCCAAAAACATAAGCAACAAACACATTTATTATTACAATTAAATAATATTAGGTCAAATTTTTATGTCTAATCTTACAAGCACAAGCAACACAAGCAAGATAAGGACATACCTGCATCAAATTTCAAGGAACAGAATTTGTTGTGTTTTGTAAAAATTTAAAGTTCAATTCTCATTGATTATTGACTAAGTTTTTCAAATTTATAAATTTTTTCTAAATCAGATTCAATAACTATAGTTTCAAAGGGTAAGCGCACTCATCAATTGTAGCATAGATAATGATTTAGGTCAGTCCTAAGGGAAAGGTTGGCAGCCAGTATACTATCAACCTCATTAATTGTTTAGCCAAAGAAAGGTTTTAGAAAATCATAAAGAAAAATAAACTATGCTAAGTTAGAAATATTCACAAATGTTTAATGGCTAAAATGAGAAATAAGCCTGTAACTTCTATGAAATAGTAGCTCAGGGTACTTCACCAATTCCTTATCAAAATGATTTCTTAAGAACGACAAACTTCTTAAAAGTTGTTGAATGGTGTGTTTATACCGCCGGATTCTCTAATTTAAACTAAAGCTTCTCTCAAAGTCAGTAGTTCTAGATCTAGCTAAAACCAATAATCTAAAGTTTCAATTAAACCCACATAAAGAATAAGAATCCATTGTTTTGAAAAGATAACTCAATGAATTTTTAAAACAAGTAACAAAAAGTCTTCACCCATTCCTCGATAAGAGGTAGTTAAGATTGACTCAATTAGCAACCACAGATCTATTCAATTGAATGATCTCTCGATCTATTCAATTGAAATCGATCATGGATCTAAACGAATGCAACACTCCTTTAAAAACCATAAGTTAAGCTTAAGTTACAAGTTACAAATTACAAACACCCAATCAAATTTACTTGAAAGCGCATTTGAAAACAGAAATTGATTTGTATCCCTAAGCATAAGAATTTATTTCTCCATGGATTTGTCAAAATAAGTATAGATTAGAAGAAATAAAACAAATTCGAAAAATTAATCAATTAATTGCTTAGAAATTCATAGAAATTACAAATAATGGGTTAAATTGATCTTACCTAGAAAACAAAAGAAATTCTCAAGTAAAAAGAAATGGAAATTCTTTTAGCTGAGAATCCTTCAGAAATCTACTCTATGTTAATATTGATTTACACTGTTGGTACATCTTTTACAATGCACGCTTGCATGTTTATTTATAAACTACTAGGCACAGAAAGCATGGTCTACTTTATTTGATACGTGGCAAATTCGGCAGATTTTTTCCAACAGGATTTGATAACTTTCCACACATGCGTATGATATGTGAAAGCACTCGTCGAGGGTCGCGAGTGATCTGTTGGTTGAGGCTCGTATTAAGTAAGATTAGACTCGACTTCAGGAAATTCCTAAGTAAACTGTGCGTTTTTGTCCATTGCTCTATCGAGGGTAAAATTGAGAGAGTCAAGGGTTGTATTGTTGAGGCTCGAGATAATTCTGGCGAAGAATTGGTCTATCAACACAATCGTCAACGGTCGAGATTTGAGGCTCGACTTTAAGGCTCAACAATGTATTTTCTTTATAGTGATGCTTGATTGCTTCGACTGAAGTTAAGAGTCATGTCGAGGGCTCGCAGTTGAGACTCGATAGACTAATTTTTACTGTCTTCTTTCTTTGTTTAGCCTCGGTTGTATCTTTATAAGGCTCGACTTCTTCAATCTTGACTTTGCTTGCTATTTTTGCTCCAAATCTGAATTAAAACACTTGATTACTCTTCATTGGATTATAAAGGCTTTAAAATAGTATTATTAATCAAAAACATTAATTTTTGCAGGATTTTTCTAAAGTTCGTAGCAATTTAAGCTCAAAATCCTAAGGAAACTATAAGGTAAAAAATGACTTATCAAATTTCACACACTTAAGCCTTTGCTTGTCCTCAAGCAAATAAAACAAATTAAAGATCACAAGGCTTACTTAAGAAAACAAATCATGAATGGTTCATTGTAAGCCTCGAAAAATTTCAGTAAATAATTTTAAGATGGACTTCGAAAATAAACCCTAAAAATCACTCCAAATTAAAACCGAATTTCAACTAGTCCAAAAACACGAACGAATTCAGAAACTTCTTAATCTTGAGAAAATGAAAATATTTAAAAATAAAATAAGAACGCAGTGGTCTTCAAATTCAAAACCACGACGTACGAAAAATTCCATATTTAACTTCGACTTATAAAATCGGGTAATATAAAGCTAAAAAACAAATTATTAGAAAGGGGTTAATGATTAACCTTCGGAAATAAAACTCAATTCAAAAATTCTGAAAACGTTGAAAGATGTTAAATACTTACAAAAAATCAAATTTAAAATAAACTTCTCAAAGTGAATACGTTGTATAAACATAAAATATCAGTTT
The DNA here is from genome assembly GCA_024138025.1 of Combretum micranthum. Classification (NCBI taxonomy): domain Eukaryota; kingdom Viridiplantae; phylum Streptophyta; class Magnoliopsida; order Myrtales; family Combretaceae; genus Combretum; species Combretum micranthum. The sequence continues at coordinate 342,752 of JAMXBD010001514.1, forward strand.
CCAAATTGGCAAGGATCTAAACCTGAAAAATCACCTGGAAAACCCTAACCGCAATACAATAGCTTAAGTCCAGCAATCTAGCGCTCCTAACTCTAGAGGCCGAGATATAGTTTAAATATGTAGAATAGCTCATAGTAATAAGTTTGTTTAAAAATATCAGATTGGTAAATTTTTGACCTATTTCGAACCCGCTCGGATACAGACTTCGAAAAGCATGTCCCGGGGTTCGAGATATAAAAAATAAACCAATAGTACCGTTAGACTCGTAATTTCATAAGATTTTCAAATATATCAATTATATAGTTTTTCGGGTTATAAAAGTTACAGTTATAAACATTTTGTCGTATTTCCATTATTACCAGTAATTAATTAGTCTTTTGCACTATTCATTTTATTTCATTACAAAATTTTTATATTCTTATAAAGTCTTATATTTTTAGATAAATATTTTATATGTTATAGAAAATTTTGTTTTTTCTAAAATTTAGTTCATTTCGGGTCTTTACGGGATTAGATTCTGTTTAAGACCGATACTAAAAATAAAATAAATTAATTTAATAATTGAAAAATATTTAAAAATATTTTTATCTTCATAAAATAATTTTTAGAATTTTTCGGGTTATAAAAATATCATTTATAGCCATATTTACGTATTTTGATCATACCGGTAATATATTTGTTAAATTACTAAAATAATTCAAATAATTACTTAATTTTAAATATGAAAAATCTACTACAAATATTTGGAATAAATTTTCTAATTTTATTTTATTTTAATATATTTTATTATAAAGTACTTTTACAACCCATATCTTCAAGTACACCTTACACATATCACTTCATTTTCACTTCAATCTTTCTACACATTATCTCACAATTGATGGCAGATTTTTGACCCTATTTATGGCTGCCATTGTCCTTTATCTACTCATTTTGACTAAATTAATTATTTTCTCTATCTTCTTAAGAAAGTTACATTACACATTTTTACACAATTCAAATTCAAGTCAAATTTCAACAATTTCCCCCTCTCTCCTCCCCCATTTTCACGTGCAGCATGTACACTTCTTGGCTGCCTTGTTTTATTTTTTTCTCTCATTTAATACACTCATTCTTTCTCTCTCTTTCATTTACTCATTTTCCTCTCTTTCTTTCTTCTTCTTGTTCTTATTTCTTTAACAAAACAAGTTGCCCCCAATTCATTCTTGAGCGTCCACCCATATTTCTTGAAGATTTTTAAGCAAATCTTCATCTCAAGGCCTCCATAGGTGATATAGGTAAAGTATAATGAAGGTTTCATGTATCAAATGACCTTCCATAAGCTTAGAAGCTTAGGATGATGATGCCAAAAATGAAACTCTCATTTTCTCTAATTTTATTATCTTGTATTTCAATTATTTTCTTGTTTAAAGTTGATATATATTGTAGATCTAACTTTTTATAGCTTTGATTTTTGTTCATGCCATAGATCTTGTTATTTAAGTTGTTATTTTTGTTTATTCCTTATGATTTATGCATAGATCTAGCATTCACATGTCTATCTTAGTGATTCATGCATGTAAAAACTAGTTTAGAAAACTAGATCTAAAGTTTTGAGTCATAGATGCATTAGATCTTTTTGTTTTCATGACAACTTGCTATAGCTTGATGATGGTAGGAAAGTTGTAGGAAACCCGAGATCTATTTTGTTTTCAACAAAAATCAATTTTGAAAATTCGGATGAAAATGGAACCATAGTTAGAAAAGTGGTTTTTCAACTTCAAAATGTTTATTTTTCATTTAAAATGAAGGGCTTAGGGTATAGATAACATAAATGAGTAATTTTGATGAGCAAAGTTTAAATCTATGGTTTAAAGTTTGTTTTTCATGGGTTTCTTCTAGGTGTATGTTCATATTATGTGTAGATTTTAGATTTGAACTTGAACAAAATTTGTGAAATTCGTATTTTGGCAAGACCAATATTTAAAAACCACTTTAAGTGTCAAAGTGTAATTTTTTCTTAAGAAAATGAGGCTTAATATATGAATATCATCAAGACTTCTTTTTACAAGAATCTAATGTGATTTCAAAGTTATTTTCAAAATAAAAATTCCATTTTTGGATTTTGGCCAAGGCCTATTTTAAAAACATGTTTTCCAACTCAAAAATGAAGTTTTTATTTAAGAAATAAAAGGCTCTTAAGATACGATATGTAAGGAATGGATTTTCATGAGTTAGATAGATTTTATCAAAAGATATAACAAAAAATGAATTTGTAAATTCGGATCCCAACCAAGACCAATTTTTAAAACCCATTTATCAACTCCAAAACTCATGTTTTATGTGAAAAATGAAGTATATAGGTAATATATCATTAAGCAATGATTTTTACAAGTTAAAATGAGTTTAGGCATGGTAAGGTGTTAACAAGTAATGGAATTAAAATGAAAAATTTTGAGTTAGTGATCAATTGTCAAATCGTAATTTGAGATAATGCATAAGTAATCACTTAGTATTTGAGCTCAAATTGCAAGTTTTATGTGTTAAATGAAGTCCTTAGGTAATTGGTATAGTAAAACCTTAAATTTTAATGCTATAAACAGGTTTTCCCCAAATGAATCATTCAAAAAGTGGATTAGAATGAATCATCCAATGGCCGAGTGCGTTTTCTCCTTGTTTTGTTACCTTGTTTGTGCTTGTAGTTAGTAGCATTAGAATTATAGGAACAAGATAAAAATCGATATGAATGGGGATGGGATATATGATGAGACTGTGATGAATGTATGATAAAGAATACTAAAGCATATCGAAACCACGATTCGATTGGATAACTACACTGTTCATGTTATTTCTGTTATGTGTATGATATTGGCTGGTCACCCTAAAGAATGTATAAATATTTAGACCTAAGCAAAAATTAAATCGATCATGCATCGCATCGGACATATTGCATTTGGTAGCATGCTATTCCTACGCAGGTCATTGGTATGGTCCGTTGTTGCCTCGTTTGGATAACGAGCCCGGTGCCAGAGCTCATTCAGGTACTAAGGCGCATGTGGATGCATTCTTGGATGAGCCTAGCCGAGTCGAGTGCTAAGAGCCGAGAGCTTGGGGACTAGATGCGGTCGTGTGTAGACTCAATACCATTCCTAACCCAAGATACGAAGGGTGTAAATCCATTATGTGTGTAGGTTCCGGATGCACATGCATAATTGCTTGCTCACGTGTTTGTTCATGCATAGCATATGACTAATTTTAATTTGTTTGTTATGGTACGGAACTAAGGAAATTCTCACTAAGCTAGTGTAGCTTATATCCCAATAGTTGTTTAAATGAACAGGTTATCTCAAGAATGCTGAGTGGGGACTGTGATGGTTGGAGCCGAGTATGACTTCGGGATTTTGGCAAAGAATAAGAATGTTTGAAGTTATCAGTTAGTTTTATGATTTGTCTTGTAATAGTTTACGTAGGAAAGTCTGTGGATGAATGTAATTGAAGTTTAATGAATTGTATTTTGAAGTATAGTGATTCGTATATGAAGTATAGTGGTTTGTATCAGAAGTATAGTGGATTGTATTTCCTTTATATTGTTATTCAATTGTATCAACCCAAAATGTATTATTCTGATGTGTCTCCTTTATGTGTTAGACGCCTTGTACATAGTATGGAAGCCTCGCGTGACTGAGGTGGTCATTCTTAGGCTTTAATATTATGTACGGCGGACTGCACGTTTAGGGTACCCTTTGGGGCATGACATTCATTTTATCTAAATATTTCAAGTGCAAATCATCTCAACTTTTTGAAATATTTAATTATCTTTACTGACTGAAATAAATTTATTTTTGCAGAAATAAGTTGGCTTATCTATGTAAATTAGTTTTACCCTCATTATTTAATAAATAATTCTTAAGCAAAAATTATTCGGAAGATCAATAAGAGTAAGAAGAAACTCAATCATCTTTTTCCCCTTATATATAAAAGTATGCAATTTGTTAATCATTTCTCTAAGTAGAATAATCTAAAATGAATGCATGTACATCAGATCATCCCTTGAATCTTTTTCCTTGTTTGTGCTTTTTATTCCTTAATTTTATTAATTATTTAAAGCTTTAGAGGGACAAGGTGTTGCCTGCATCTTTTCTTTACCTCTGGATGGGGTGTTGACCGCATCTTTTCACTTTTTTTATGGCTTTTGAAATTGAAAGAGGGGACAAGAAGTTGCTCTTCTGAGAGACCAACCCAAGTGTAAACCCTTGAAATTTTCATAATTTTTAGAAAATAATCATAGAAGTCAAACACCAAAAACCAAAACCTTGAAAATTGACCCAAGTTAAAACAAGATCAAATACGAAAATCCTTAACCTTAAGAAAAAGAAAACCCTCAAAACAAAATGGAAAATCCAACAATTGATTGATTCAACATCCGTACAATAATCAAATCATCTATCTGATTCCTAACATGCAAATCAAGATGATATATCTAAATAATTCTCAAAACAAAATACTGAAACTTTAATTGGTTCGGTGGATTTTTGAATAAAAATTTCAATTACCATTAAAAGTCAAACTAAGTCAACCCATAACCGTAAACTCAGTTAAACTATCCTGATAATTGAGAAATATAAAATAATCACCATAGATGTTAAACCAAAAATATAACATGGTCAAAACCCCAAAATTTTATGATCTGGCGAATAACTCAACAAGCCGAAAGTCAAACCGGAACCCTAAAAGTCAACAAAGTCTACAACAAACCCTAGTGTTTAGATCCAAAAATCCTGAGCTCTTAAACCTTAAATAACGGAACTGTAGTAATTGTTGACAATAGATCGTAATAATATAGGGAAGCTTAAAAATGTCAGATTCGCAAATTTCTAGTGTCATTCAGATCCAAACGGGATAGTTTTCAAAAACAGTGCCCTGATACATCGGACAGTGAAAATATTTTGACAATACCAATAGACTCGTAAAAATACAAGCTTTCCAAAAATATTAGTTTTAGAATTTTTCTGTAACTAAAAATAACAGATTTGGGCCATTTATGCGTATTTTCTTTACTACCGATATTTTAATTGTCTAGTCTATTATTCATAGTTCTTTTTCTACTATCCATCCATTTCTACTTTTTCTTACCATATTTTTCTTACGACCTATACACCTATTTTCTTACTTTTTACATTTCCAATATATCTTATATCAAATCATATCTTACATATCAATTATTTCTCTTACAAAATTAAAAAAAATTAATCTCTCTCCCCCTTTTTTTTCCATGGCCAATGAACAACCCCCCTCCCCCCTACGAGCTATCCTCTCAATTTTTCTTTTTCAATTTATTTTATTAGACACAATTTCCCTTTATCTTTAACCATAAATACCTCATTTCCCTCCACTTTTTTTATACCTTCATTTTACATAACAAAACTCTCTCAAATTCACTCCACAAATCTTCTCTCTCAAATACTCTCTACCAAAACTCTCTACAACTAAATTCCTCTAAAATCTTTCCCTACAAAATCCTCCTCTACATATAAACCAATTACCACATATTACTATCCACATAATCTACATCTACCATCTTCATCCTTCAACAAAAACACTCTTATGTAAAAGCTTTCAACCATCAATTTGCCCATGTCATGTAACTTAGCATGACTATGGTATTGTTTCTTAAAACTCATTGAGTCGTAGAAGCAACAACATGTTCATGTTTTGTTCTTGCACATGAATTCTAATTTTATTATCTTGATGATATTATGATATTATTATTATTGTTGTTATTATTATTGTTATTATGTTTCTAATCTAACTCTATATATATTATTAAGTATATGTATATATATTTGTTAGGGCCTAAATGCTCACTAACTCTTATTAACTTGCTTTTATTGTTCTTAATGCTTCTATTATTGCTTTTTCTTTTCTTTCTTTTTCTTTTTCTTTTTCTTTTTCTTTTTAGGACTAGTCTATTCTTAGTCCCAGGATACCTTGATGAAGTTAAGGCTCTCAATACTTGACCGGGATATCTTGATGAAACTAAGTTCCAATAATTGATATTATTACATTGCTTTTATTATTATTATTATCTTGCTTCTTATCTTTTCTTACATTTTCGTCATTTTCATATTACATGCATCATCATAGTGATATTGTCTCAACAACATTTAAAGTGGATTTTTCTTTAATAGAGGAACTTGAAACTAAACTCTTTCATGATGTAGCTAGTCACTAAAAAGAAAGTTCTCAACAACAACTTAGAAAATGTATTTTTACAACTTCTTAAACTTTTCCCAAAGTTTTCCTAAGTGTCAACAAGGATAATTTACCAAGGAAATAAAGGAAAAACGAAACCAAACTCTCTTTATATACATCGAGATTTTGTTATCACCCACCGAGGATAAATTATTTCTACAACCTCTTTTTAAACCCACCAAGACATTTCTTTAATAACAATGAAAATGATTTTTCTCAAAGAATTTAACTAACAAAATAAACATTTTCTTTTGTTATGTTAAGTCACATAAAGTTTATTAAAACTTAGTATTAATAATTCTTTGTTAAGCACATTTTTTTTCTCAAAAAGAATACTTGTAGGATTTTACCAACTCCATAATAAAAGTAATAACTAGACTAAGTTTTATAAGTTAAGATAAAATCAACTCACTAAATTATAAACTCACTTAGGAAATAGAGGTTGCCAAAGTTTCTAAGTGATAAACCGTTTCCAAAGAAATAAAAAGGAGATAAAAGACCAAGTTTTGGAAACGAAGTTAAATTTTAAAGAAGTTGAAAAATTAAAATAAAGAGAAAAAACTTGTTATCAAAGCCATTTTTTAAAAAGGAAAATATGCACAACTCAAATTATTATAAGTTATCAACAACATAATAAAACTCTTGGAAACTTCATTTTTATCACTACAAGTAAAACATGTAAAAAGATCGAAGCTAAGAGAAAATTTATTTATTTATTTTAGAAAAAAAATAAGATATACTTATTTATAATAACCAAGAAATTATGAAATTCGTTCAAAACACTTAGGAAATAAAATTGCTAAGATATAGTCTTCAACACCATGAGACATTGTTTTACGAAATAAAATCGTTGAGACAACAATATGGAATCTTGCATACAATATGATATCTATATATATATATATATATATATTTAAAGGATTTTTCCCAACTATACTAATATCTACATTTTTTGTACAACTATTTTTTGATGCGGAAAAGTTTGTAAATTTATGTTTTGAAAATTGGAATTTTTGTGATGACTTTTATGACAAAAATAACCTTAGAAATAGATAGATCTTTTCAAATAGGTAGAAAACGATATATATATGCGAAATTCCAAGTTAAAATGAGCAAGTTATGACCATTTTAAGTTAGAATTTCATTCTACATGATTTTTGGCGAACATAGTATGATAGAATTAGAAAGCTTAAGTAGAACTCCAATGAAATACTCATATTGGGTATTTCTTTTGTCTAGGTGATGCGGAATACGAGATTTCCTTTCTTGAGGATTACTACAACTACGAAGATTGCAAAATAGACGAGTAAGTTATTCCTCTTAATTTCGCTAGTTGCTTGTGCTTGTAGAATAGTGACATTAGAAAACTAAGAAAAGATAAAAATGGACATGTATGAGGAATTCAGGGATATGTATATATGTGATTCCATGCTTATGTGATGGAATGAAAATTAAAAATATCGCAACTTCGAATTGTTTGTTTAAATATTTTGTTTACCTACATGTACGCTTGCTTATTGTTGCTAAATTATTTGATCACCCTAAGAAACCTTAATAAGGTTTGACTTAAGAAAAATAAAACATTCACGCATAGCATCCATCGAGTTACATTTCTTTCGAAGGCTGCGAATTCTGCATATAGAGTTAGGTGGGCTGTTATCGTGTTATGGCATGGGCTCTAATCCTTCTTAAAGAATCCACATCACTTAGGGAATGCGACTCTAGGTTCAAAGCCGAACCAACCAAATGCTTTAGGTGGGGCCTCGGGACTAGCAGTAGAAGGTCAAGAATCTTCATCAACAATTCCCTAACCTTCGATATGAAGGGGTGAATCTGTTTTATATATGGTTTTCGGATAACTATATATATTTTTGAAATCATGTGATTGTTGCATAACATACATAGCATATGTGTGAAAAACTAGCTAAACTTGTCTGAAATCATGATACGGATAAAAGGGAATATCTTACTAAGCTAGTTGTAGCTTATACCCTCACAGATTTTGTTGAAACAGGTATACCATGGCTCAAACCATGACATTAAAGAGTCATAGATGGAATTTAAACTCTTATGGAGGCAATAAGAATTTAGGACAAAGTTATTTTAAGATTTCCTTATATGTAATGTATGTTATGTTAGTATTTTTGAGATTTCTAAAGTAATGTATTTATACAAACTTGAAGAGAATAGCGGGGGTATGCCCCTAAGAATTGTAATCAACTATGTTTATGTTTATGATAAGTATTCTTTTTGTCTTGTTACTTAATCGTTATCAATATAAATTGCATTATTGCGATAAGTGCCCTTGGTTGTGATGTACGCCTCGTACATGATATGGAAGTCTGTGCGTGACAAAGGTAATTCTTAGGCTTTAGTATTATGTACGACAGATTATCATGTTTAGGGTACCCCTCAGGGTATGACAGTTTAATTTGATATCAAAGCAACAAAGTTTTTAGAATTAGCAAAAGGATATTAGGAGATTAAAGTGATAGAATTTGATCTTAAAATCCAAAAAGATAGATGACCTATAAGATTTGAATCCTTATGTCTAAGAATAGAACTCTATCTTAGAAAAGGAACATAGCATAACGATGTGGAGAAAACATGAAGAAGACAAAGAATTGAGATATAGAATGAATAGAGTAAGTCTACCTTAGCGATTCCAATAAGACTCAGTGCATAGTATTCTTACTTGACTCCTAGTAAAGACCAATTAGAAATAATGATAAGTATAATACCCCTTTATAGAAAGAGCCTTAGATGAGTAGTATTAAGTGCCTAGGCCAACCTTTTAACTAAATGAATAAAAGCCTGTAACGCTTCTCTTTTCTTTAAAAATATATAACATGTGCGACTTGAAAAGAATATCTAATACGACCACTTCATTTGATTCTAGGAAGCTACCCGAGGAAACCATGCCACAATCAGTATCTTCTCAAAGAACGACAAGAACAAAAGTATCCCCACCATAAGATCAAACTCAAGAGATCCTAACTACCATGAGACGCTTAGAAGAGATAATGAGAGCATACATGCACAAGTACCCATGACTTTTGTGCCCACTCTAGTTATAAGATCCCAACTCGGAACAACACCAGTATCCCAAGCACCTTCCTTCATGACTAATCAAGAACCCGAGGCTAAGAGCATAAACAACTCGAACCTTTTAAAGATCCCATAACTCCTAAGGTCAAATGCTGGAAGTGTAAAAAGGAATTTCCCCAAAAGTTTCCCACGACTGTAGAAAAGTGTTACTTTTATGGAAACCTTATCATAAAATCCGTGATTGTCCTAAAAAGAATAGTACTATCTGCTTTGGTTACGCTAAGGGAAGATACGGTGCCAACAATCGCCCAATGACACTGAAGGAATGTTATATAAGCAAATGCCCCATCCGCCAGACTAAGAATTACCCCTAGAAGTGCCAAAGAAATGTGCTACATGTGTAATGTGTAGTACCTCTATGTACATGAGGATCTAAAGTTGCAAGGTCTATGGGTTGACCCTATCTCATCCCCTAAAGGAAATGACCCATCCAAGAAAGAATATAGAACTTCATCTAAAGATCCTACAATAATACCTCACCACAAAGGAAAGGAAGAAGCTCCTAATGATAAAGACGAGGAATCAATAGGATCAAAATCTCAAGGAGATGTCCTTACCCTATGAAGTGCAATCCGAATAGGGATGGAAGCTAAGTCTTTCGTAAAACCTTTAACGTATTGATAGAATTGATGCTTTTGTTAAGGGATTAACAATGATGTAAACATTGTCTAAGTAATGATTTGAAATTGTAATCATGTTTTTCTTCCTTTCTTTGAACTTTTGTAAAGGAAGAACTTAAACCTTCCTTCCGTTTTCATGTATTTGTTTTAATGATATGCATCTCTTTTTTATTACTTTGATTTCAGTCAGTTTTCAATATTTCTTTTATATATATATTTACGCAGTTTCGTACTTGATCACTATTAGCATGATTCTTCAATGTTTTTTTTAAAACGCCTAAGACTTAATAAAATCCAAGAATCTCACATAAAACCTAATAAAACTTGTAGAGAAAATAGAAGACGCACACGTGCACAACGCGAACCAAAAACACCCCTTATAGTGCTTGAGAATCAAGATGAACTTCAACAACCAAATCAACAAAGAGAAGTCCTAGTTGAGCAACTTGCCAACCTCATAAATATTTTGTGCAACAAGCTCATGCTATACCAGTACTTGCACCAGCCACACATGCTAACAAGCAGCACCAGAAGTTCCAACACCCCCTATTGAAACAGTACTAGTTGAACCGCTATCACTAAGACCTATCAAAGTATGTTGCCTGATTTCATAAAGTATAATCGATACTTTGATGAAGCTTTTGGAAAACTGGATAAAGACAAGGATTGGTTAGCACAAATAGAGCAATCTTTCGATGCTTTTGAAGTACCACAATGCCTTAAGCTTGTTTTTGGTACTTATATGTTGAGATTCAATGCAAGGATATGGTGGGAATCTAGAAGTAGGGAGCTGCTACCACCAATCATATAAGAGATATTTAGGCATGAATTCTTGGAGAATTATTTCCTCAGAAGCTTGAGAGTCCAATATAGTGCGAATTTCTTACGTGTTTCTCAAAGAGGCCATAGTCTCAAGCAATATGAAACATATTTTAGCAAGTTGTTACAACATGCCCTTGAATCATATAAGAATAGTGAGGAACTCAAAAGGAAAGTATTCCTAGGAGGATTGGATGAAGACCTTCGTATCAAGTTGGAAGAGTTTGACATAAGAGGTTTTCGAGAATTAGTAAAAGAGCATGAATTGTAGAAGGCTAAGAAAAGGAGAATGATGAAAAGGAACGTTGTGATAATAGTGGAAGAACCTATAAGTGGACCTAGCTTAAGCCTTGAAGTCAAAGAGTTCAAACCTTCAGGCAATCTAAGCAGAAAGAAGGATAAAAAGACTTCAGATACTCTAAGATAAGTCCCAAGCTATAGCATAAGTGTACTACTGTGGAAGTTCAAACCAAAAAGTCCAGAGTTTCCAAGAAAACTATGACTATCTGCCTCATCTGTAAGAAACCAGACATATTGCTAAGTAGTACCTTAAAAAGAAAGGTACGAATATTATTAAGAATGGAAATGACGGCAGGAATGGGATGCTCAGTAATACCCCCACAAAGTATGTATGTACAACCTATAAGGACAACGGGTTTGCGAGGAAGCCAACCATAAGGAGATAGAATTCGCTACCCTAGAAGATGATAGTCGTGAACTTGATTCAATATCAGGTTACCATCATATCCTTAGATGTTAGATTGTCTTTTAACACCGCTAGGACTAAAGGAATGATTTGTTAGTAATGACAGTAGATACATAATCATCATCACCAAGTATAGAATGGATAGATATAATATCGACAAGAATTTAACACTATCAAAAGTAAAACAAATCAAATGCCTTCTACCCTAAAAACACATAAAACAAGTACATCAAAAACTTAAATATTTATAATTATCGCTTAAAAGCTAGAACCAGTGATGGTAAAATCTCAACATACAATTTGCAAATTTTTCCAAAATTAATGAAACATCTTGATCTCAAACATTGTTAAGATGATCACGTAAATGAAAAAACATCAACATGCTTAAATGGAAGGAGTATGAACATTACGTATCTATTATATGCATGCCATATATATACTCACATAAAATGGAAAAGTGAATTCA